>CM077251.1:26678224-27230853 GCA_039654775.1 Spinibarbus caldwelli
TTAAATATTTTTGTGTGAGAGATTAATATTTTATTTTAACATAATATTTTGTACTGAAACCAATATCTTGTGTACTAAAAATGTCTCAATGTAGATTTTGGTGAGCTTAAAAGGTACATTTACCCTATATATATATATATATACACACACACACACACACACACACGTATATGTACACACACACAGGTAATAACACATCCACAATATACAAGGTTAGGGGTTCGCTTGAGGCACCATCGCTGCACTCTCGCTTCGACTTGGTAAAGAAGCGATGTGTTTAAGTCTGGTCACCATATAGGGCAGGCTCCTCCCCTTTCTAGGACCATTCCATTGACAGGTAAGTATCACAGGTTAAAACTCAAGTGCTTCATATACTTTATATAGTTATACCCTCATCATTCAACAACAATCACACTCTCCACATACAATCCATACATAAATATAATCTTCATCAAATAATCCATTTAACACTTAATGTTGACATATTGACATACACAGAAACCCCTATTAATGACAAACAATGGTTTTGCAGGCCTCCGGGTGCTCTGCACTGGCGTGGCACAGTCAGTGATGTCATAACTGCCCACCGCTCGTTCGTTCTGTTTGGGCAGCACAGCAGCTCAACCCAGAAGGCCGACTAACACACTCTCACACAAAAACAAAAACATAACAAAGACGAAACATCATACAAAGTGTAGTGTGTATGTGTGACATGTCTGGGAATGCATAAACTGACGGAAGGGGAGGGAAATGTTCAACAGGTCCTCGTGCCATCGGGATTGTGTGTGCACCCGCTTCTCCAACAGCAGAAATGGCAGGAAGGGATGAAAGTGGAGAGTGAATGAGGTATGTACAGTATCTCACAAAAGTGAGTACACCCCTCACATTTCGGCAACCATTTTAGTACATCTTCTCAAGGAACAATACTATAGAAATGAAACTTGGATATATTTTATAGTCAATGTGCAACTTGTATAGCAGTAAAGATTTACTGTCCTCTGAAAATAACTCAGCATATAGCCATCATTGTCAAAAAAAGCTGGTAACAAAAGTGAGTACACCCTAAGTGATAAAAGCTATACATCGTTTAACAATGCAAAGCCACATGTCCTATTCATGTTCATGTTTTTGTCTGCTTGACAGGACTATACACATTTGTGTATCATATTAGAGCAGTTAAAATTTGGTGCTTTGAGTACAATTCTCTCATACTGACCACTGGATGTTCAACATGGCACCTCATGACAAAGAAGTCTCTGAGGATTTGAGAATCAGAATTGTTGCTCTCCACAAAGATTGCCTAGGCTATAAGAAGATCAGTAACACCCTGAAACTGAGTTACAGTACAGTGGCCAGTGTCACACAGAGGTTTTCCAAGACGGGTTCCACTCAGAACAGGCCTCGCAAGGGTCAATCAAAGAAGTTGAGTCCTCGTGGTGTGCGTCAGGTGCAGAAGCTGGCTTCAAAAAACATACGCATGAGTGCTGCCAGCGTTGCTTTAGAGGTTGCAGAAGTGAAAGGTCAGCTTGTCAGTGCTCAGACCATACGCCACACACTGCAACAAGTCGGTTTGCATGGCAGTCGTCCCAGAAGGAAGCCTCTTCTGAAGCTGGCTCACAAGAAAGCCTGCAAACAGTTTGCTGAAGACAACCTGTCCAAGAGCATGAATTACTGGAACCGTGTCCTGTGGTCTGATGAGACTAAGATAAACTTGTTTGGCTCAGATGGTGTCCAGCAGGTGTGGTGACGGCCTGGTGAGGAGTACCAAGAAAATTGTGTCTTGCCTACAGTCAAGCATGGTGGTAGTAGCATCATGATCTGGGGCTGCATGAGTCCTGCTGGTACTGGGGAGCTGCGGTTCATTGAGGGAAACATGGATTCCAACATGTACTGTGACATTCTGAAGCAGAACATGATGCCCTCCCTTCAGAAACTGGGTTTTCCAACATGATAATGACCCCAAACACACGGCCAAGATGACAACTGCCTTGCTGATGAAGCTGAAGGTGAAGGTGATGTAGTGGCCAAGTATGTCTCCAGACCTGAACCCTATTAACCACATGTGAGACATCCTCAAGTGGAAGGTGGAGAAGTGTCATGTGTCTAACATCCAGCAGCTCCATGATGTCATTATGGAGGAGTGGAAGAGGATCCCAGCAACAACCTGTGCAGCTCTGGTGAATTCCATGCCCAGGAGGATTACGGCAATGCTAGATAACAGTGGTCCTCACACAAAATATTGACACTTTGAACACAGTTTGAAATGTTCTCTTAGGGTGTACTCACATTTGTTGCCAGCTATTTCAACAATAATGGCTGTGTGTTGAGTTATTTTCAGAGCACAGTAAATCTACACTGCTATACGTGTTTCACACTGACTACTCTAAAATAAATCCAAGTTTAATTTTTATAGTATTGTCCCTTGAGAAGTTATAATAAAATAGTTGCTGAAATGTGAGGGGTGTACTCACTTTTTTAAGATAATGTATGCCTTTCTGCTCGGTTCTGGAGGCAGGGTCCTCCCAGCTCTTTCTAAGCAAGTCCAGCGGTCCTTGTACCTGCCAGCCATAGAGGAGCTCAAATGGTGAGAAACCGGTTGAGGCCTTAGATACTTCCCTATATGCAAAGAGCACAAAGGTAGCCATTTGTCCCAATCACATCCTGTGTCTGCAACGAAACTCCATAGCATGTTCTTCAGGGTTTGATTGAACCTCTCCACCAGGTCGTCCATCTGTGGATGGTAAGGACTTGTCCTGATGGCGGTGATGCCCATCTGACAATTTAGTTGTCTCATTAGCTGCGAGGTAAATTTGGTTCCCTGGTCCTTCAGGATCTCTTCTGGTATGCCTACTCTGTAGAAGAGCTGGACAAGGGCAAGAATGATTTCGTGCATGGTGATGGTTTGAAGTTGGAAGGCTTCTGGATATCTTGTAGTGTAATCACTGACCACCAGGATCTACCGATGTCCCGCACTACTTCTCTCCAAAGGCCCCACGATGTCCATGGCGATGCGTCTGAAAGGAGCAGAAATGACAGGGAGAGGTTGCAAGGGAGCTCAACACTGGTCTTTTGAAATATGGTGCATATGGTGCAATATGTCTGTACATCAGTATATAATGTGGGCCAGTGATAGCGTGAGCTAATACGTGCATAAGTTTTCTGCTGGCCCAGGTGGCCAGCCCAGGGGACAGTGTACTAAATGTAAGACATGACGACAACAAGTTGGAACTGTCAAACGTGTCACATCATTTGATTGCAAATATAACACTCCATTTATCACAACACACTTTTCCTTGCACAGGTTGGACACATTATCACGCTCAGCCTCCTCAAACAGTGGTTTTAAAGACTCATCCTCTCTTTGCAATTTTGAGATATTCTCTGAGATCCTCCAGTCACTAGCATCAAGACCCTCTACAGACGCCTCAGAGGCTGGGGTACCCAGGTACTTCTCTAGCTACCGCTGTCGGCGTGACTTTTTAGGGCCTTTGGTCCCGCCCTGAAACAGACTACTGTCTGACTACTGTCTACAGACTACTGCCCGAGTAACAGTAGGACATGACAAATTTACAGTGGCAGTGGCAGAAACAGTTTCAGTGTCTTTGGTGGTTTGTAACAGTTCACAGAGTATTGACAAATCCCATCCCAAAATCATGTCTGCTGGTAGGTTTTCAACAATGGCTACATTCAGCAAATACAAGTGATCATGTGGACCCACAATCACTTCAGCTCGAGGATACAGCTTTACGTCCCCATGCACACACTGAGCAGAGGTGGTGTTCACATAATTGGCATTTGACACAAAACATGGTTTCAGTAACGATAGAGCACTTTCAGTGTCCAAAAGAGCTTGCGAAGAATGTCCATTAACAATTACAGTACACATAGTTTTACTCTTCCATACAGAGTCTTTTGCACTGTCCTCTCTGGGAACACAGAATCCAGTCAGTTTTGCTTTGAGTGCAGGACACACTGATGGTTTGTGCCCTGGCTGTTGCAAATTATTCTTTTGCCCGCTGTTGACTTTGGACCTTGTCCACCATCTGTATGTTCTACACAACCCCTCTCAGTCTCAACCCCAGAGTTATCTGAAACAGCATGTACAGTATCTCTAAATAGTTGATTGCGTGGACCTCCATGGTGAGCATTTATGTACTCTTGAGCCAGCTTTGTTGCCGCCAGTCCCGTCATCGGCTCATGCTGTCTCACCCATATCATATGGGAGCACATGAAGAAGCTGCTCAAGGATGATGGTCTCACCGATCTCCTCCTTGGAGTGTTCCTCAGGTTGTACCCAACAACGATACAGATTCCTTAAGCGATGACAGGTCTCTGTTGGTGATTTCCCCAGCTGGAACAGTGGTTGCTCGGAAGCGCTGGCAATAGGTTTCAGGTGAGATATTAAATTTCTCCAGGTGCTTCTTTTAGATCTGCATACACCTCAGCCTGCTCCTCGTCTATCGTAAGGTATGCCTCCAGTGCCTGCCCTGTCAGCAATGGAACAAGCCGGTAGCTCCATTCCTCCTCTGGCCACCTCCAGGTCCTGGCCAGATGCTCAAACCTTTGAAGATAGTTTTCAATGTCTTCCCCCTGCTGGAAACTGGCATCTTCGGTTCGGAGTGTTGCATCAGCTGACTCGTACAGGAACAATTGGGGAGTCTGGGACACATGCTGGCACGTCTCGTGTGGATACTCTCGGTGCTGCAGGCGTTGGTAGCTCCATTCATAAGCTGTCCACGTCAACTGAGGTCTCTGCAGGCCGGATAGACCCACGTAGACCCCGGAGATCCTGCAGATATCTCTCTTCCCTCTGCTATTGCACGTCAAGAAACTTGTGCATCAGGGTCACCATTCCTTCACCAGATGTAGCACCTGGAGTGATCCCCCTTTTATAGGGCAGGCTCCTCCCCCTTCTAGAACCACGCACACTGCACAGATATAGAGTTTCCAACTGTTTGCACAAAATAACCACTCTCCTACACTGTTTCTTTACTTGTTTTAAACAGCAGAATTAATATAAATTAATATTAGAAGTAACAGGGCTCGACAATAAGGACTGCCCGATGGCCCGGGGCCAGCGTGAAGGACGCTCAGGACAGTAGACGGATTTGTCACTTGCCCGATCGGGCCACTGCAGCGTCGTCACAAAATTTTATCATTTGCATGCGTTTTTAAGCCTTGTTAATTTAAAAATTAAAGTGATTAAAAAGCATTTGGGCGCAAAAGACAACTCCTTTCAGTACTGGTACTTGCGCGCTGTGATCTGTTCTGTGAGAACAGTGCGCGCACAGACAGCCGCGAGCCGCCTGAACGGGCAAATACATACAAAAGTATGTCAAAATACCCCTCTTGGCAAGTAACTTTAACAGTGATTAATCTATATTGAATTTATACACTGGAGTACAGATGCACCGATCGACTGGACATTTTTTGTTTCATTTGAGAGCATCTTCTGTTCCGTGCTTGCACACAAACTGCACTGCAATCATTTTCCCAAATGTCATTTGTGTGGAAATATTACGTTATTATTATAATTAGTCTATAAACGACCTTTAACAAAGGCCAGAGAAGACGGACACAAAAAGGAGAAAATACTGTAGGACTAGCAGGCAGAACAATCTCTGTTCACGATGCGTGAAATATAGGAAGAAAATCCAAATATTGAATTTTATATGAATGTGTTTCCGAGTGAGGGGAACTGATTGTATACAGAAATGGCGTTTTCTTTTCATTGTCTCCGTATAACGCATTTAAATTGGTGTTAATATGCGCAGCTCTGCTGTGTTTACAGTAGTAACCAAGGAAAAGCTGTATCACTGTTCAGGGCTCTAGACTGCGACCAAAATGGTCGCATTTGCGGCCATTTTTTGAGAGTGTGCGAGTAAAAATTTGACTTGGTCGCACGTGTGCATGGTCTGCGCTGCTCCAAAGCATCAGTTTCATAAGCGCGCTGCAGAGCCGCGGCACATTGTAGCAGGAGTCAGATTTCACTGATCACGTGAAGAGAGGCGCTTTCAGTGCGAGCGCTTCAGGTGTAGAGCCTGGTTTATACTCGCTGCGTCAGCACGAGCGCGAAGGTGCGCCGCGGACGGAGAGCAACGGAGGATTTGGTTTTCAAACTAAATACAGCATGTGATGTGTCCTATGCAATGCCTCGTCTTATTCGTTTTTTTTTAATAAATGTTATGTAAGCTAGTTTGTCATTGTAACATACTGTTTTATTGTTGTTGTGCTTTTTAATAAAGAATAACAATGAATCCATCTTTTGATTTAGTCTTAAAAAGTGAAAGGTGTATAGATATAAGCAAAACAGACAATTATCTTTTCTTGTAAAGCGTGACACTAAGATCGCGAATTTGAAAGTGAAAGTGAAAGCAAAAAAAGGAATTCCTGTTCACAAAGTTTAAATCACAAATAACACTGATGAAAAAGAACGGGCTGAATGTTGAATGTACCATATAACTATAAACTATGATAAAAGTTCATCAGCATGCATTGATTAATCAAATGTATCAAAAAAAATAATTAAATAAATAAATAAAAAAATTGCGACCAAATGATGTGCTCGTGCGACCAACTGAGAAAGTTAGTTGCACAAGTGCGACCAGTGGGAAGAATGAGTCTAGAGCCCTGCTGTTCCATGAGCGCCGCCTGCTGTCAGAGAGTGAAACTGCGTCTCATTCAGCCCATCTGCTGTTTCTGTTTAGTGCAGATGTTTTATGTAACGTTAGCATAATTTCACAAAGCTAAAGACAGGTCGTTCTGTTTTATCTTCAGATTTTGAACTTATACAGTCTAATATAAATCAAACATTGCACATGTTTTTTGTGGTTTAATCCATGATTAAAATGCAGTGGCTGCCTCTAATTTCAAATTGCTATGAAAAATCAAGGTGCAACACAGAGTGAAGAATATTCAAATGTTATTTTATGTGTGATTTTTTTTATTTTTATTTCTGTAGCTGAACATCTACAAACAAAAACCTAAAGCATCATTTCATTTCTATCTTTGTGCAATAGGCCTATGTTTATTTGTGCTATTACTTGTAATTTGTTTATTTGTTCTTATTTACTGGCTGTCACTTGTATTTAATAATGTTTAAACTTTATATTTATGTTTATTTTTGGCTAGTGATTTTTGCTGTGGTATTGAAATTGGAATAGAGAATTGTAAAATTTAATTGATATCTAAAATGTTGGTGTCATATAAACTTATTTATTAGAATACAAGATATCACAGATCAAAAACAATGATAACAGAAACTATTTTATTTTTTTGTGGCAGGGGCAGTGAAAATGTTGGCAGGGTAAGTAAAAATTTGTACCACTGGCCCGACCGGGCCAGTAGAAAAAATCCTTAGCGTTGATCCCGGAGTAATATTAAACAAATATATAAATATTATTATAAGCAGAATTATATAAACTGCTGTGCCGTGCTAACACGCAGTAAAATGCTCCTTCCCGCGCCCAAAACCAGTCGACTGTGGATGAAAATCCGAAAGAAGGACTGGTTGGACATCGTCCTACACCACTTCACAGTTGCCGAGTGAAAGGAGAGTTTTATAAAGACAGGACATGCATTTATACAACACTTTTTATTCAACAGGAACAACCGCTCGTCATCCGTCATTACGTTATTTCTGCATTAGTGCAGTCCTTTCAGTTTCGGGGTTTTATATGCACTCTCAATCGTATTTTAAAAAGAATAAACCACACCCTTCAATCCGATCGAAATTTCATTCTGATCGAGCTCAGTCAGATCGATTAAGGTCTTTACATGAAGGCTTTTCAGTCCAATTGAGCCATCAATCCGATTACAAACTGATTATTTGGTTCCATGTAAATATAGCCAGTGACGTCATAACTGGCCGCTGCTCATAACTGTCACAATATATATTTGTCTTCTGTGACAGGAACGAGGAGATACAGGATCTAATTTTCATTCATTTACTTTTCTATTGCAAGCTGTTCATTCATGCATCTCTCTCTCTTTTTTTTTTTTTTTTTTGCTTTGTTTAGGATCCTTAGCCATTTGATAACGTGGTCTTTATCTTCTTCCTTGTTCCCGTTTCAAAGTTTCTATTTTGCATTGTTACTGATAAATGATTTAACAAAAATCTAAATTAGTCATGTTGGAGTGATACATATGACTAATACAGTCTTTTCAACTTCATTCTAATTCCTCGGGTGTCTCTTTCTTTGCTCTGTTGACATTTAACCCTCTGGGGTCCGAGCGTGTTTTGGCGCCCTGGAGAAGTTTTGACATGCCCTGACATTTGTGCTTTTTTCAGTTGCTTATAAACATTTTAATGGCTAAAGTTTAAAAACACTGTAATCAGCATAAACTGGGCTACAATAATATGTGAGCAGCATGTATGTACTTGATTGTTTTTTTGAGAAAACGTTTATGCGTGCTCAGTGAAAAACTAAAATTTTAAAGTCACTGAAATAAAGCCATAAAACTCATACAGAACATTTGTTCACAAGACTTTTGAGAACTGGATCTGGAAGTGTAGAGTTTTTGCTTCAAAATGATGTGAAAATCATCTTGCTCACTCATTCATAGAAAACAATATATTGATTTAAATTTTCTAAAACACTTTTAGTGTAGAAAAGGTATATGCGAGGAGGCGTGAATGATCATGCATAATGCTGTGATTCACATCTGAGGTGACAAAGGCCCACATAATGAACTGCATAATGAGCCATTCAGTCAGCTGTGTGAAAGATTGCTACAAGAAAGAATGTGAGGAAAATAGAAATTTATATATTTTTTTGTTTGTAGTTTATTTAGAATATATATATAACTATCACATAAAATAACTTGAGATTCACTTGCGAATGCAGTTGAACAGTTTATTAGGAACAAAAAAATAAATAAAAAATCAAGACATCATGGGTGCAATATCCAAAATATCCAAAACAGCCACAGGAAACTTGTACAATATTTTGAAGAGACTCATGGAAGTGTGTGCATCACATGGTCTTAGCTGTGGTCCAGGTTCCTGTGCAGTCAGGAATCTCAGAGCCTGAGTAACATGTCAACATCAGTCTCGGTTTTCCATGACCGAGTGGGCTGCTTTGCTTTGGCTGTCTTTGCAGCAGGTTCTTTTACACTGTTATTTTCACATCTGAAATAAAAAAGTAAGCATGCTGTTTACACAAACTACATTATTAACATTATTGTGATGTTCAATGATAGTACTAATTTATCAAAACAAAGAACACAATTACCGCATAGCAAACATTTTACCATACAGTAAATAAATCAAATGAAAGTTACATTTGTAAAATAGTGAATGCACACTTACTCTAAGATTGTGAATGGAGTTGAAAACTGAACGAGACCTGCATCCCCATCCTGTGCAAGATGCAGGTGAAGGGAAGAGTGGTGTATTCATGTCAGCCTTGTGTCCTGTGTGTGTGTCATGTGTTTCCCTCCTTGCCCATATTTGGTCCTTCCTGTTCCTGTCCTCATCAAGTCTGATTGTTTATCATTTATTTCAGGTGTGTGTGTTTAATTATCATGTGTATTTATTTCCTGTCTGTTCAGTTCATTTTCGTCTGGTCTACTCGTTACTCCCGGTGTCTCTGTCTGTTCCAGCCCTGCCTTTTCTTGCCTTGTCTGTCCTGGATTTAATTAAAGACTGTATTTTGAGTTTACCCTCGTCTCCTCGCTTCCCTTGTGTGTGCACTGTGACAATTCACAGTCCTAATTTTTTTTTTAATAAACAATCGTTAGCATTTTTTTCCCACAGTACCTCAGTATAGTATGCATACTTCATGAGAAAACAGAATGCCAATAACAAAGAAACTACATTTTAACACTATCAACAACAAATACTATTACCATATAGCCTAGGCATAATAAACGCACAATTCAGTATGATTTTCCAGCGAACTCAAAACTGAATGACACTCACGTGCCTTTCTTGTGCAAGATGCCGGTGATGCAGCCACAGTCCTAAATGAAAATGGAAACAGTTTTTAGCAATTACCAGATCATGCATAGCTGATAATAAATTACATCACTGATAAGAAAGGACGCGCGTATATGTCTGTTGATGGGTCACTTATTTACAGCTTACTTGATACATTTACATCTTAGATGATCGTAAACACCAATGACCAGATATAACACATTCAAAACATTTACACCAGAGCGGATATTCAAGAACAGAAGCTCAGTTATAGTCATAAACACAGGCATGCTTAGTAGGCCTATTATACAATACAAAAACATTTTATATCTGTGAAAATAAATTATTATTGTTAAGCACGTTATAAAGATCTATGCAAAGAGAGCATATATAGTAATGTTTTGTCTAAACATTTTACTCTAACATTATAATTCATATTACTTTTATATCGTTGCTATCTATTTTATAGAACATAAAAAAAAAAATACATCCTGGCGTCGTGAGACATTAGATGCAGTGAATGAAACTTCATAATGTTTCACCTGGTTATACATTTAGTCAGGAATCATGGTTTGGAAAAAGTCTAACTAGTAAAATATGTTATGTCACAGTAACACAATAACAACTAATGAAAGTAGGCTAATAAAAAAAAAGCCTTACTCGTGTAAATGATATTCTCCACTGTATATCAAGCCACTGCATTCTTCTGAAAAAAATCCAAAGCTTATTCCTCTCAGCGCGTCTTCTTGAGGAAAATTCTGTCTTATTCCTCTCTGCGCATCTTCTTCCAGAAACGAACAGTAGCCAAGATGAACTTGAGGAAAAGCCTCGCTGCTTTGTTTGTTGTGATGTGGGCGTTTACAGTGCCTTGCGAAAGTATTCATACCCCTTCCTTTTTTTTCGTTTTTTTTTTTTTTATGTTGCTGCCTTATGTTAAACTTCTTAAATTACGTTTTTCCCACATCAATCTACATTTCGTACACTATATTGACAAAGCAAAAACAGAATTGTCACAACTTCGTAAATTTATTAAAAAATAAAAAACTGAAATAAGTACATTGCATAAGTATCAATACCCTTAACTAAATATATTGCTGAAGCACCTTTACAGCCTCAAGCCTTTTTTTGTTTGATGCGACAAGCTTTGCTCATCAGCATTTGGCAATTATCTGTCATTCTTCTCCTCATCTCTTCACCTCTCAAGCTCTGTCAGGTTGGACTGGGACAAATGCACATTTTTAGGTTTCTTCAGAAATATTTGATTGGGTTCAAGCTGTGGCTGGGCCACTCAAGGACATTCACAGAGTTGTCTATAAAAGACTCTTGCTGTGCGTTTAGGTCCATTGTCCTGTTGGAAGGTGAACTTTCCGCCCACTCTGAGGTTCTGAATGCTCTGGACTGGGTTTTCATTAAGGCTATCTCAATATTTTGGTGCATTGAGCTTTTCTTCTTCTCTGACGAGTCCCTCAGTCCCTGCCACTGAAAAACAGCCCCACAGCATGAGGCTGCTACCACCACACTTTACTTTTGGGATGGTACTCTGCAGGTGATGAGTAGTGCCTGGTTTGCTTCAAATATGATGCTTGGAATTGAGGTTCATCAAACCAGAGAATCTTGTTTCTCACTGTCTGAGGGTCTTTTAGGTGTTTTTTTTGCAAATTCTAAGTGTGTTTTCATGTGTCTACACTGAAGAGAGGAGAGAGAGTCTACTGAAGAGAGTCTACACCGAGTCTTGCCACACCGGCATAAAGCCCAGATCAGTGGAGTGTTGCAGTGATGTTTGTCCTTCTGTAGGTTTCTCCTGTCTCCACATATGATCATGGAGCTCAACTAGAGTGACCATCAGGTTCTTGGTCACCACACCAACCAAAGCCCTTCACTATCAATTGGTCAGTTTGGCCAGGAGGCCAGCTCTAGGAAGAGCCCTGGTTGTTTCAAACGTCTTCCATTAAGGATAACAGAGACTACATGCTTCTGTGAACCTTCAGTGAAGCAGAATTTTTTCTCAACTCTTCCCCAGATGTGTGGCTTGACGCAACCCTGTTTCAGAGCTCTTCAGACAGTTCTTTGGACCTCAGGGCTTGGTTTTGCTCTGAAATGCATTATCAGCTGTTAGACCTTTTATTAAGACCTGTGCCTTTCCAAATCATACCCATTCAATTGAATTTGCCACAGGTTAACTCGACTCAAAGTGTAGTAACATCTACGAGCAATATGAATGCTCCTGAGCTAAATTCCAACTGTCCCAGATAAGGGTATGAATACTTACGCAATGGAATCATTTAAGTTTTTTATTTCTAATAAATTAAAATAAATACATTTTTAATAAAGATGTTAAAAACCTGTTTTTTTGCTTTACCATTATGGTGTATGGAGTATAGATTGATGTGGAAAATAGTAATTTAAAAGCAGTTTAACACAAGGCAGCAACATAACAAAACGTGAAAAAAATTAAGGGGTATGAATACTTTCGCAAGGCACTGTACATACCGCGTGTCTCACGTGGACGATTGTAATATCAAAAGTGAAAGCAGCTCTTGGGCATGGTTACATTAGAGATAATGAAGGCAGACGGGGAAGACATGACTTCGTGTTGGTTTCATACTGATTACTTTGTCACATAATATTTGTTTTTGACATGACTTAGTTTAAAAGTAGACATGACGCGTTTCAAACAGATATGTGCGGAGAATTAAATGGCTGAAAACACCGTTTATTTTCTGTTTTCTTTATTTACAATGTTTTGTTGCTATTGTGAGTGTACACAAATAAAAGTAGACCCTTTACAGATTTAAATACTGTATTACTCTTATATGCACGATCAAATATAACGGAGCATTTTAAGTTCTTTTTGCTGTTATAATTAAAATCTGCAAGTGGCGTCGCCGGCGCCACCGTCGACCCCAGGTGGTTTTGGGGCCCTGGAGAAGTTTTGACATGCCCGGATATTTGTTTTTCTTCAGTAGCTTAAAAACATATTAATGGCTAAAGTCTGATTGCACTGTAATCAGCACAAAATAGGCTACAATAATATGTGAGTGTCACAAATCCGGTTCACGGTCTCCCGTCCACTTGCCATCAGAGGTCGCCCGTCCTTCATATTGACTCTTACACCACACAGACTGTTACATGTCACTCCGGACTACAGTTCCCATCATCCATTGCACTGATTGCACATACACAGCTGAATGCACTGATCACACAGCTGTCACCAATCAGATGCTCACCTAAGAGCTATTACACACACTATATAACACATACTCAGATCCTGTTCAGATCGCCGAGTATTGTCTAGTGTTTAGCACTCTCCTAGTGTTAGCTACTTACCAAGCCATTCCGTGTTTGTTTTGTTTTTAGTCTCCAGTATTGTTCTGCATTTATCACTCTCCAAGAGATAGCTGCTTTACGGGGCCTAGTTTTAGTTCTAGTTTAGTCTTGTCTGTAATGTTGCCTTGTTTCCTGATTCCTGCCCGTGTTCCTTGTATTAACCCTTGTTTCACCGCCCGGACTCTGTTTGTTCCTCGTCTGGATTATTGCTCACGTTATAGGACTACCCCTCTTGTCAAACCCTCTGGATATTGTTCGCCGATCGATGACCTACGCCAGCCCTACGAATATTCTTGTGTTTTGCCCGTGCCATACCTGTTTGCTAGCGTTTCGACCCTGCCTGTGTTTGTTGACCACGTCTGTCAATAAAAAGCTTGCACATGGATCCGCACGCCTCACGCTTCTGTCATTCTGTTACATTCTGTGGGGCTTGTGAAAAAAAATTCAGTTTAAGTCACTGAAATAAGGCCATGAAACACACAAAACATTTGTTCACAAGACTTTTGAGAACTGAATGTCATAGACTAGTTACAAAATGTGAAAATCATCCTGTTGACTCATTCACAGAAAACAATATATTGATTTAAATTTTGTAAGACATGTTTTGTGATACAAAAGGTGCATGAGAGGGAGTGACAACAATCATGAATATTTAGTGATTCACACCTGAGAGACAAAGGGCCATCCCCTAATGACCCATCTGTGTGACTGTGACTGAGGCAGGTAAGAAAGAATGTGAGGAGAGTAAACAAAAGGGAGTTTTGATTATTTATATTTTATTTACAACACTGTATAATCAAAATATACACAGTAAAGGTCAAGGACACATTATTGAGCACACTGATCTAAAGACAGAGACTTGAACAGTCACACAACTTTGTGCCATTGCTGACAACATGTCCTGTTCAAATGTTGAAACAAGTAAACCATACTTGATATTTCCGGTGTCTGCTGCTGCTTTCCATGGATTCAAGAAAAAAAACAAAAAAAACAAAAAACATCTACATCATCAGTAGTTGTCACGTCCCTGGACTGTTTTGTTGTGGTTTTTGCTACCCATGTGTTCCCTGTGACCCAGTTTCTCCCCAGTCTGAATATTAATTTGATTTCAGGTGTGTCTCATTTAGTCCCTCGTTATCCTGTGTTTAAAAGCCACAGTCTTTTCAGTTCATGTTTGTCAGTCCTTGAATGTCTTCACGTGCTCAATGTTCCCTATTTGGATTATTAAAGACTCAGTTCGTGAATTCTCCGTGTCTCCTCGTTCCTGGCTCCAGCGATCATGATAGAAGGACCGACCAAGACAGTAACCTCCATGTGTTTACTCTCCGTTTTTGTTTCCGTTTTGTATTCAGTGTTCTTTCTGTTGTGCCCCATGGATCCTCTCGTCCGGCCCGAATTCCTCCTCCTCCTGCTGGAGCAGGGGGACAGATCTCTCGAGGACCATACAAGACCTATTGCTATTGTTAGCTAACGTCACCAGCTACCCGGACGACGAACTCTGCACATTTTATGATGCAAGCCTGAACACTGCGTGCAGAGTGTTGTCATCCAAAGATGGTCCTCGAGAGGATTTCGCCGTCTTCGTGGAGTGGACTCTGGCGAGAAACGGATCGGCTCTCACCGTCTCTCCTGAGGACGATCTCGCCAGATCCACTCCAGACCCAGAGCCCAGCCCACCTTCTCCCCTCGGTACAGAGCATCAGCCCGAGCCCACCGATGACGGAGAGCCATTTCCCACAGCGATCTACGAGCCAGCGCAAAGCCGAGCGACTGAGCGGAAGATTGAGCCTTGAGGACATTGAGCCCAACACGTCAGACCAGGTGCGAGAGCTGGCGACAGTGACCACCACGAGGGAGCAAGCCGTGGACGGTGTGAGCACGGAGTGGATCTCCGCCCCCTGCATCACGGCTGAGGGTGAGCTGATAGTGCATCTGGGGCTGCTAGACTTGGAGGGGGATCTGATTGATTGGGAGACAGATCTGGAGGCCGACTTTCCCCCTCTCCTCTCTTCTTCGTCCTGGCTGGTCCCGTCCAGCTCTCCTTCGTCTCTAGTCCCCATGTCCAGCCCAGAGGGGGCTCCTGATCCTCCAGTGCCCGCACTCTGAAAGCGTCCTCCAGAGCGCCCTCCAGTGCCCGCTCCCCGAAGGCGTCCTACAGAGCGCCCTCCAGTGTCAGCTCCCATTCCTGAGTTCAGCCCTGGAAGCCCGGAGGCTCACAAATGCCCGCCCTCCAAGCCGCTCCTGCCTCCTCCACCACCGCTGTCATCTGGCAGCCCCTCCGCTCGCCCTCAGCCCACCATCTATGCGGGGCGAGCCCCATGGGACTGCCATCCTCCAGCGTCGCCGGGGCTGGAGTATCCCTCACCTCCGCCTCCAGCCTCCGAGGCCCGGACTCCGCCTCAGCCCGTAGACCCAGCGGCTCCACCTCGGCTCCTAGCTCCTTTGCCTCCACCGTCACCCGTCGATCCACCAGCTCCACCGGGCTCCCTCGTCCCTCAGGCTCCGCCTTGGTTGGCCGTCGACCCGCCATCGCCTCGGGAATCCTCTCCTCTGGCAGCGCCTCGTCGCTCCATCCCACTGGCTCCGTTGGGCTCCTTCCTCCTGCCAGCCCCACCTTGGTCCTCTGTCGCTCCAGCTCCGCCGTGGATATCCGCCTCAGTCTCCAGAGCCCTCAGCTCCACCCTGGCCCCCCGGATCCTCTGCATCCCCCTGACTCGTTGGCTCTCCATCTTCACCTCGGGCTCCTCCGCCACCTGCTCTGCCACTGTTGGTCGGCCCCCTGGAGTCGGCGGCCATTCCTCCTCCATGGCTCCTCCCTCCGTCAGCTCCACCGTGGGTCGACATCATGGCTGTGGTCTGGGTCCAGCTGTACTCCTCCTGCTCCGGGTCCCTCCTGTCTCCTCCCTGGCTCCTCCCTCCTTCGTCTCCTCCTTGGACTGTGTCTGTCGGCCCCCTCCCGGGTGTCGTCCTCCTCCTGAGCCTCCGCCATTGTCCCCCCCCCCCCCCAATTTGATTTCAGGTGTGTCTCATTTAGTCCCTCATTATCCTGTGTTTAAAAGCCCATGTCTTTTCAGTTCAAGTCTGTCTGTCCTTAAATGTCTTCATGTGCTCAATGTTCCGTATTTGGATCATTAAAGACTCTCAGTTCGTGAATTCTCTGTGTCTTCTCTTTCCTGGCTCCAGCGATCGTGACAGTAGTCATGTAGCTTATTTTTCCATATTTTATGTAAAACATTAGCCCAGTGAACATCAGATGATGGTACAGCGCTGTCAGAGAAGTGAAGTATTCAGAGTCTTCAAGGTATCTGGTTACCAAAAAAAAAAAAAAAAACATCTGCTATCATGTTGATATAGAAGAAACTATAGTATTACATTAGCAATCACTAATATTGGCCACTCATAACTCCTAAATACATATATATAAAAAAAAAGATACGATTTTATAGTCATAAACATAAGCATGCTTTGTATGTATTATACACTACAAAAACAAATTATATCTGGCAAACTAAATTATTATTGTTAAGCATGTCATAAACAGATAGATATATTGGCGAACAGAGTATATCACAGTAAAGTTTTGTATAAACATTCTTAGACTCTATCATTCAGTGCTACAGTGCAAACACTATTACTTTTATACCCTATCGTTTTCTATTTTATAGAACAATAAAATACATCCTGGCATCGTGAGACATTTAACTGCAATTAAATGAAAGATGCTTCATAATGTTTCACTTGATTATACATGTAGTAAGGAATTATAGTTTGGAAAAAGTCTAACTAGTAAAATGTGTAGAAGTTATGTCACAGTAACTCAGTAACAACCAACGCAAGTAGGCTAATAAAAAAAGACTTATTCATGTAAATGATCTCCTCCGCTGGATCAAGCCACTGCGGTAAATCCAAAGCTTATTCCTCACAGCATGTCTTCCAGAAACGACAAGTAGCCGAAATGAATTTGATGAAAAGTCTTGCTGCTTTGTTTACAGAGATGATGTGGGAGTTTACATGTCTGCACGTCTCACGTGGACGATTGTAATATCAAAAGCAAAAGTAGCTCTTGGGTGTGATCACATTAAAAATAATTAGCACAGGTGGAAAAAAAACTGGACATCGCTTTGGTTTCATACGGATTACTTCATCACAGAATATTTATTTTTGACATGACTGACTTCGTTTAAAAGTAGACACTTCAATCTTTCTATAGATATATCTCTCATGTCTTTGTGTCAAATATTCATTGAGTTTTGGTTCATTTTTATGATGCATTTCAAACTGAAGATCACGAAGACCAAGGCGGCACAAAGCACATCGTGTGTGTTTTTTCTTATTGTACAAAAACACAAAGTTTTGTTGTTATTATGAGTGCATATAAATAAAAATAGATTTGAATGATATATTGCTCTTAGCTGTACGATCAAAAATGACAGAGTAATTTAAGTTCCTTTAGGGGTTATCAGGAAGAAATGCCACAAAATACGCTGGTGCATTTGTCGACCCCAGAGGGTTAACTTGGACCTGGAGTCCCACAAATTGCACACTTCTGAAAATAGACTATGCCCACTTCTGACCACACAAGCTAAACATTCAAGGAGCAATGGCACTTTAAATCCACTTTCATTGTTACTAAGAGTATGACTTCTCACTTTTTTTCTTTCTGCTGTTATTTCTGTCTTTGTTTATTCATCCACATCTTTGTTCATATTTCTCTCTGTGTCATTCAAAACAAAAGATATTAATGGTATAAAATTAGAATGTTCAGCTGGTTGACCCTTTGTTTAACTGACCTTTCACAAAGACCCGTCCCCTTTAGTTACTGTTGCTGTAAGAAGAGGCAAAGCAATAGTGACCACTTACTGAAAACAGTTACTCACACTTGCGTTGCAAAATTACTGCCAGATCCAATATAGTTGGCACAGCATCGTCTTTTAGTTTCAATCTTTTTGAAAATCCAGTGTCGAATTGTGCCTTGTTTGTAAACGAATCCGCGGTAAAATGAGGTGAACAAAGGATCAAGTTCTTACTGATGTGGTCTGGATCTTTATTAAGAATAAAGTTCATTTATTCTTTCCTAACACAAACACTATTTTTCCACAGCTTGGCACTGCACAGCATCTTGTTGTCTTCAGAGCCATCTTCATCGTTTGGTTTCTGCGTAGACCTGCATGTTTGCCTCTTTCGTAAACACTACTTGTGCAAATCGGTGGGCGTGATGTCGAAGCGGGCGTTGATCATCTTCTGTGGAGGCAGTGCTTATGCACGCTATTACATCATAGAGTTGAACATTCCAAAAGCTGTCAATTTGGCAGACTGCCTTCAATATAAGCTGTTTTTGGACTAACGACAAAGTTTTGAGTTCTTAAACTTACAGGATGTTTTTATAGTACAATGACCTCTTATATGTCAAAAGATCAAGGGAATTTTGCTTTCTCAGTTCATGACCCCTTTAAGAAGTTCAAACAATAAATACCGTTGTGTGTCTCTTCAATGTGTCGCCACAGATTACTATAGCGCCTCAATTCAAGCGGCATGTGAACCAATAATCTTTTTATATTTACTAGTTAAAGCACATAATTTACATGAATGAACATTAGAAGGTATTTTATTTCAACTGCGGAAAGATGTCAATACACACCATTTTTTAAAGTTCACAAAATGGACAGAATGGCGGATTTGGCAATATGATTGCTCAGATCGCTTCTCAATCAAGCTCCCTGAGAAGGGTCTGTTGAGCTGTAATGTTGTAATTTCATGTTGGTGTTGAAAACAACAACAAAAAAAAAAGTCATATTTACTTCAGCTGGATTTATCTGGCATCTGTCTCTAATTCTTTTTTTTTTTTTTAATTCAATGGTTAATGAACCATGAACCTTTATTCCCATTAAAGGGAGTGCTTGAATATTTTTTTTCCAGTAGGATTGCTTACTTCATGTTGTTTTTCTTGTAGTATATCACTTAGCCTGATATCAGCTCTTGTCACATCAGATGTCTTAGTTTTTGTTGTAACTAATATTCTGTAATTTTTACAGAATATTAGATATACTCTAGTTTAATATTAAACTCAACTATCTGGTTCTGTTCTGACTTCACGCTGTAATGAATGTTCAGGATTCAAATACAAGTTTTAAGCTCTGTTGACAGCATGTCACAGATGTTGTTTATAGAGCTTAAAACCTTTATTATACCAAAAGGTAAGGACAGTATGCTCAATAATGTTAACATAAGTAAAGGGATAACAGAAGAAGACAGTTTTCCTGTCCACCTACAGCAATTATGTTGGAAAAACATAACCTTAATTGCATTAAGTAGTCCTGATGCATTCGGCTTAAAAGATTAATTGTATATGTGCATGTGTATGGTATGTCTCTGCAGACTACTGTTACACAGCTGATGTTCATTGATTTGATGATTGACTACTTCCCTCACTCACATTATATTTTGTTTGCTAACATTTTGTCATTGACTTAGAAAGGTGACGATCATGGAAGATGCAGACCAGAACATTCACCTCAAAAACCTGTCATTACAACAGTCGGCCAATGAAGAGGAAGCTTTGGATTTGCTCTTTTTAGGAGACACTAATCGTATGATCGCAGAGGTGAGCACATCAGTTTGTATGTAAAAGTTGATTCATCTCTCTATTGGCGCTCTACTCTGGCCTTGTTTAAAAAGTCAGTGTTTAGGATTGACAGACTTTTTTTTTTTTTTTTTCACTTATATATATATATATATATTTTTTTTTTTTTTTTTTTTTTTTTCAATCTCCTAAAGCAGTGGTTCCCAAACCTGTCCTGGAGGCCCCCCTGCCCTGCACCTTTTGTATGTCTCCCTTATCTAATGCTGCGTTCAAGTCCTCCTGGGACGTTCGTACTTACGAGTTGACAAGTCGTAATAACGACGTCAGGTGCGCTCAATTCACTTTGGTCGGAACAAGATGGCGATTTAATTTTTCTACATAAAATTCAACGATTTTTTAAACTCTACATCTACAAAATGATGAATAAAGAATGTGCATTGTGTTTTTGCATTTTTTTTTTCTTTTTATTCAATTTATGAATGTGATGTAAACTGAATCATATGTTCTATAGTAATTATACAATAATATAATATTTTTTTGTATGTAACTCATATTTTATTTTACATTAAAAAAAATAACCCTTTTATTAATTTCAACAAATTTACCGTCAATACAGACGTTACATATAGTGTTTGGCTCCGTCCATTGCATCCGACACGTTTTCTCACTGACACGCCTATAGAATTAGCGCTTCATTTAAGCTTTTATTTTGAATTTTAGCTTTAGGAAATCGAATCGTAAAGAGTAGAAATTGATTTGATTAATTAATATTAATCAAAACGTATAATTTATACTTTATTAACAACTCGTCCAGCGAATCGTTAAGGTCAGTATATCTCAGAAATTCTGTTTATTCCGTGGCCACGATAATAATATAGAATTGGTTGGGTAAAATTTTGAGCATAGGTAACGCGATCTTTGGCATATTTCAAACTTGAAAATCACAGCACCAGACCAATCTTTATAAATGCAACGAGAGATTATTTGCTATTCTACTAATACAATGCCACACAAAACTAAACTAAATAAAACAAAACACACATACACACACACATACAGGAATGCGATTTGAATGAAGTTCTCAAGTTATAATACTCGTTTTCAAGAATTCTGTAAATTCAATTGAGAAAGTCACAAGCAGAGAACTTTACCTATCTTTACCCTTTTAAAGATTAATTCAACCCAGTTCAGCAAGACATTGAGATTGTTTGTTACTTGCTTGTTTTGTCCAAGTTGAGTTTGACAGCTCTCCGCGTGGTCGAAGGGAACCTCCATCTGATTGGCTGCTGATGTGTCGTCGTTTGACGCGTTTCAAGGAATGCCCTTTGGTGGTTGGTTTGCTTCTTTGTGACGTGAGGACGCTCGAAGTTCTTCTTTGAGTTCCTTTCGCGTAGCTTCAGACTTTGCAGTTGTTAAATGCTCGGCCAGATGTTAATGGCTGTGAGCACTTTTGGAGCGCACCCAAGGAGACGAAGCCAAAGTTTTCAAGCAAGTCAGCGAGCCAGCAATCAAAGCTGGGTGTCTGTTTTTATCCCACTGATTTCAGTCCATCCCATTCACTGTTTGATCCAATCACATTGTCTCTGTAGGGCGGAGCCCCGCCCCGCACGGCCTCTTTCCGTGCATATATTATCTGCTAGTATATATGTCACATAGAGGAAATATCCTAGCAGATTTCTATAAAGTGTTAGAATCATGCCTTATGATGCTAAAAGTCAACATTCATCCACACCACATTATTGCTATCAAAACAAGCGTTCATTCAATATCAAACATAACATATTTGGCATACCGAATACATATACTATTTTTTTTTGGAGTACTGATAAACTAATATAGTTTGATTTGTATTTATCTATTTTAATTTTAGTTAAAGTTGGAATAATGTTTGTCATTTTTTTTTTTTTTTTATGTCTGTATAGGTTTTTTTGTTAAGTTTTAGTTTTATTTAATTAGAGTTAGTTTAGTACTTCAACAAACTAAATGGAAATGAAATTATATATATATATATATATATATATATATATATATATATATATATATATATATATTGAACTTGTAAATGTGTATATGTGTGTATATATATGTGCGTGTGTGGTTGTACATATGCTGTATGTAGTTTTTTTTTTGTTTTTTTTTTTTTGGTGTTTGACAGTGTTATGTTAGAATCATTATTATACTCATACCTTTTGTTCTTTAATATGTTGAATTGTTTTTAGATTTATTTTTATTTATTTATTTATTTATTTATTTTTTTTCATTTAAATGTTAAGTTTTGAAATTTTGTTGTATGCATTAGCTTTTAGTTTTGGATCTGTTTCAGTTGTTTTAATACTACAATTGATTGCTTCTGTTGTCCTCATTTGTTAGTGCTTTGGATAAATGTCTGCTAAATGACTAAATAAATAAATATACTAATTTTATCTACTAAACGGGTTAAGGCATAGATTAAAATATCCTAAATCCTAATAACTACAGCAAGCTTAGATTCCACTCATCAGCTCGTTAGTGGAGACCGCAAGAACTAAATTGGGTGTGTCTGATTAGGGAGACATACAAAATGTGCAGGGCAGGGGGTCCTCCAGGACAGGTTTGGGAACCACTGTCCAAGGGTGTACAAAATTTCTGTACATTTAGTACATTTTACTTATTAGATACCTTTAAACCTATAACAGCAATTTGTATCCATACATTATTCAAATCACTTGTCCTATACAGGGTAATGACAGCAATTATGGAACAAATTAAAAGTATATACATACGAGGAAAACATGAATTGAGATCTCATTTAACGACAAGAAAACAACAAAATGCCTATTTATTTCTGCACTTTAAAGTTAACAAAAAAGAGGAAGATTAAAGTAGCAATGACAAAAAAATAGACAGTAAACTAGTTGTCAGTCAAACTTGCTCTTAAATGTTAGTAGTGTTGCTCTTAAATGTTAGTAGCATCCTTGGTGAACGAGCTGAGTGAATGCATGTCTGGATGATTCAAAGTCTGGGGAGAGTGAACAGGTCTTGGAAGGAGCCTTGGAGGATGACAGTCAGTCAGAGTGTAGGACACTGATCTAAAGCACGAGAGGAGCAGGATGATAATGTGTAACATATATTTTACTAGCTCTTAGTGTAATAGATTCAGGTCTTCAGTTCACATACTCATCTTTTACTCATCTCATTAATAAGTGTATCCTAATGAGTTATTCCATGTTTCACTCTGTTCATCACAGTATGATACTTTTATCTTTGGAAAATAAACCACTCAAAAGTCACCATGTTTACCAGACACAAATCAAACATGTTGGGCTTTTATGCACATGCGGGGTTAAGCAGAAAATGTTGAAACGAGCACAAATCTGTTTCCTATTTTTCTGTAACTCTAACAAAATGTTCCTGTCACGCCCCTGGACTGTTTTGTTGTAGTTTTTGCTCCCCATGTGTTCCTTGTGACCCAGTTTCTCCCCTGTCTGATTGTATTAATTTGCTCCAGGTGTGTCTCCTTAGTTCTTTGATTGTCCCGTCTTTAAAAGCCCCAGTCCTTTCAGTTAGTGTTTGTCGGTCTTTGAATGTCTTCTTATGTTCTATGTTCCCTATATGGATTAAAGACTCCCAGTTTGTGAATTCTCCGTGTCTCCTCGTTCCTGGCTCCAGCATTCGTGACAGAAAGTCCGACCCAAACAGTTACCTCCGTGTCCTCCCTCCGTTTTGTTTTCCGTTTTCAATCAGTGTTTTTGTTTCCGTTGTGTTGCCCCATGGATCCCTACGTCCGGCCCGAATTCCTCCTTCTCCTGCTGGAGCAAGAGGACCGATCTCTCGAGGACCATACACGACTTTTCCTGTTGTTAGCTAACGCCACCAGCTACCCGGACGGCGCGCTCTGCACATTCTATAATGCAAGCTTGAACACCGCGTGCAGAGCGCTGTCGTCTGAGGATGGTCCTCGAGAGGATTTCGCCGCCTTCGTGGAGTGGACACTGGCGAGGCACGGATCCCCGTTCACCGTCTGTGCCGAGGGGGATCTCGCCAGTGCCACTCCTGACCCAGAGCCCAGCCCACCAACTCCCCGCAGTGCGGAGCACCAGCCCGAGCCCACCGATGACGGAGAGCCATTTCCCGCTACGATCCACGAGCCAGCGCCAAGCCGAGCGACTGAGCGGAAGATCGTCCCGGAAGTTGAGCCCAACACGTCAGATCAGGTGCGAGAGCTGATCATGTGGGAGCCAGCCGTGGACGGTGTGAGCGCGGAGTGGAGCTCCGCCCCCTGCACCGCGGCTGAGGGTGAGCTGATGATACATCTGGGGCTGCTAAACTTTGAAGGGGATCTGTTAGACTGGGAACATGATCTGGAGGTCGACGCGTCCCCTATCCTCTCTCCATCTCCGCTGGTTCCAGCCAGCTCCGCTCCTCCCGAGCGCCCCCCTGTGCCCGCTTCCCGAAAGCGTCCTCCAGAACCCGCGCCTCCAGAGCGCCCCACAGTGTCGGCTCCCATTCCTGAGTTAACCCCTGGAAGCCCGGAGAATCTCAAATGCCCACCCTCCCACCCGCTCCTGCCTCCTCCACCGCTGTCGTCTGGCAGCCCCTCTGCTCGCCCTCAGCCCTCCATCAATGCGGTGCGAGCTCCGCGGGTCTGCCATCCTCCATCGCCGTGGCTGGAGAATCCCTCACCTCCACCTCCAGCCTCCGAGGCCCAGACTCCACCTCGGCCCGTAGACCCAGCGGCTCCACCTCGGCTCCTAGCTCCCTCGCCTCCACCGTCATCCATCGATCCACCAGCTCCACCAGGCTCCCTCGTCCCTCCGGCTCCGCCTTGGTCGGGCGTCGACCCGCCATCGCCTCGGGACTCCTCTCCTCTGGCTGCGCCTCGTCACTCCATCCCACCGGCTCCGTTGGGCTCCTTCCTCCCTCCAGCTCCACCTTGGTCCTCAGTCGCTCTGGCTCCGCCGCGGATCTCCGGAGCTCCGCCTCTGCCTCGGTCGCCAGAGCTCTCGGCTCCACCCTGGCCCCCCGGATCCTCGGCGTCACCCTGGATCGTCGGCTCTCCGTCTCCACCTCGGGCTCCTCCTCCACCTGCTCCGCCTCCGTTGGTCGGCCCCCTGGAGTCGGCGGCCATTCCTCCTCCATGGCTCCTCCCTCCGTCGGCTCCACCATGGGCCATCATCATGGCTGTGGCCTGGGTCCTGCCAGGCTCCTCCTGCTCCGAGTCCCTCCTGTCTCCTCCCTGGCTCCTCCCTCCTTCGTCACCTCCCTGGTCTCTGTCTGCCGGCCCCCTCCCGGTTGTCCGTCCTCCTCCTGAGCCGCCGCCATTGTTCCCACCCGTTCCCCCCCCCTCTGTTGTTCCACGGTGCGAGGACGCACCTTCCGGGAGGGGGGAGTAATGTCACGCCCCTGGACTGTTTTGTTGTAGTTTTTGCTCCCCATGTGTTCCTTGTGACCCAGTTTCTCCCCTGTCTGATTGTATTAATTTGCTCCAGGTGTGTCTCCTTAGTTCTTTGATTGTCCCGTCTTTAAAAGCCCCAGTCCTTTCAGTTAGTGTTTGTCGGTCTTTGAATGTCTTCTTATGTTCTATGTTCCCTATATGGATTAAAGACTCCCAGTTTGTGAATTCTCCGTGTCTCCTCGTTCCTGGCTCCAGCATTCGTGACAGTTCCTTTGGGAGTATTATTTGTTGCTGTTTATCATCTTGAGTTTCCTCGTTTGTGATTATACCTGTTATTAACATATGAGAATTGGGATAAGTAGTTTTAAAATTGTATGACTTCCAGAAGACATATTCAATGTTATTAGATCATTAAATTGGTATTTGCTGTAATAGCAATTCATTCGACTCATACGTCATCTCTTTATGTAGACTCCTATGAACCAGGCTTCTACACGGTCTCACTGCATCTTTACCATTCACCTGTGCAGCAAAGAGCTGGGCTCAGCCATGGTACGGCACTCCAAGCTGCACCTGGTGGATCTGGCTGGGTCTGAAAGAGTGGGAAAGACAGGTGTGGGTGGTCAGATCCTAACAGAAGCTAAATATATTAACCTCTCTCTGCACTACTTGGAGCAGGTAAGAAAACTTTCTTTCTTGCAGATGTTTTTGTTTGTTTGTTTATTTTTTAAGGTGCACTATGGAATTTTGCCTGCTCTAACCATGTGGTTTAAACATTAAATTTCTTTCAGAAATTTCTTTATATTACTTTTAGAAATGTTTTATGTTGTGCTTTCAGCTCTTTTACGCTGATAAATGTGATGGTTTGAGGTTTACCCATAGTTGCTTTTGATTACCATATCAGTACAGATCGGCACATATGTGAAAAATGTAATCTGACTGAGCAAGTAAGTAGCATATGTGCCACCATTGTAGCCAGACTTTTCTCTGTTCATGAATATAATGTAAACACACAAGGACAAACAGTGTAAACATTAAATTTCCTGCCAAGTCCGATCCAGCTGTTCAAAATATTAATAATTATTCTAAGCTTATAGAGAATTGAGGTAAGGCGGAAATGCAGTTTTGAACAATTTTTTCATGTACTTGCTCAATAATGAAATTTTGTTCATTTTTACCCAATTCTCCATAGAGCACTCAAAAATTGATTTAAAATATATTGAAAAAATTTTAATATAAATAATTTTGAATATATACCTTTGTTTATATTTATATGACCCTTTTTGATTTTAAAAGGAGTTTGAATCAAATTTCTGAAGCCACAATTTGGTGGGCTCTATTTGCTGTCTGGTTTAGGTCATCATAGCCCTGTCGGAGAAGAATAGATCCCACATCCCTTACCGCAATTCCATGATGACCTCTGTGCTTAGAGACAGTTTGGGCGGCAACTGTATGACCACCATGATTGCTACTGTGTCTGTGGAGAAGAGGAACATTGGTGTACATCTCTTAACCTCAATTTCATTTTTTTTGTGCATGAAAGACAATGTGTGTTGAAATATTCACAGCACTCTTGAACATCACTCTCTCTCTCTCTTTTTTCAGGAGTCTATATCCACCTGTCGTTTTGCTCAGAGAGTGGCTTTGATTAAGAATGATGCTTTGCTCAATGAAGAACTGGATCCTGCTCTGGTAATTCTGACATTATCATCTGACTTTATTTCTTTAAAAAATGTCCTGTTAAATATATGGCCACATTCACACAGCAGCAGAATATGGTTTGAGTCCTTAATACGGTTACGTTCACACACAGTATGGTTATTTACGGGCATGACAGGCATTTTCGGAACACATGCGCTGTGTGAACGGAACAGGACTGGACAACTAGTTGTTTGTCAAGTCATACAGCGTGCGAGAGAGAGAGTCTTAATGATGGTTTGATGGATGAACTCGCGGCTCGATTGGACTCTTATCGTGTCAGAAAGTGATAAGACTTTCAAGTTTTATGGATGTTGCCATCTTTGATATTACTTTGGTCACTGTTGCTATGGTTACTGGTAAGGAATACGGGCTTGACTCCCGTTGCACATTCATAGACAGTATTAGAAACACTACTGTTAGTTGCTGTGTGAACGGGAAATTTCGAGAATCACACCTGTAAAGAAAATATGGTTGTCAATCCCAAAAACTGACAGTGTGAACGTAGCCTATGTTTGCACAAAAAAAAACAAAAACAAAAAAAAAACCCTATGCAGCTGGTTCCATGCAATCTGGAATTTTGCATAAATGCTAAAGATTTCCCCATGATTTGCTGTGTTGGCCATCAGAAAGTGACTTTTGTGTGAGCTGTACTTTATGCATCAATGTACTATTAACAGCAGGGCTCTGAACCAGTTCAAGGAACGAAAACGAAAACTGGAAACGAATGAAATTTTGATAGGAACAGAACCAGAACCGAAATCAAATTTTATAGTTCCGAACAGAATCGAAAATTTGAAATGGTCGTTAACTGGTTAATAACGTTATTTTAAAGTTCCATTTAATATTGAAATTTGCTGTCAACCAATCACGAATTTAAGTAGTACGGCCTATGCAAATGTGACACTGATGCATCCAGCAAGTGAAAAGCCGCGCTCAGCTGTGAACTCATCAAAGGTAAGTTGCAATGGCAATGCACCGGCGTTAAGAGTATATCCGAGGATAGTGTAAGATGGATTCAACAGAGCACACGTACCGGCTGCGCTTCTGTGAACGGAGAAAACAGAATGAAATGGTAGGCTTACATAAAAAGGAATATATAGGCCTATACACAAAATATATTTCACTTAAATCATTGACACATTAACAAAATGAAAGAAAAAAATGCGCCGAGTTTCGGTTTATTGTGAAACGATCCAAAGTTCACGGAAAGGAAAACGAGACAGTAGAAAGTACTTTTCTTTATTTTGCAAAAGCTTTACAGTTTTATTTATTTCACAATTATATTTATTTTGCAAAAGCTTGATACCAGCTGTATACCAGAGTTGGTATGGCTATCGCGCCAGCGCCTCACGTGCACACAGACACAACATATTTTTGCGACACTTCAGCCTGTACATTATCAAAATAAAATACAGTTAAAGAAATGTATAAAAAGTAACACTGCTCCATTGTACAATCTGTTGCATTCAGCGTGACCAGCGCCTGACTGTGCTGATATTCAAAGGATGATGTTCTATGTGAGTGAAGTAGGCTACAAAGCCTATTACATAGGCTAATAAATAATATTTATTATTTATCATCCATATACGTTGCGAATATGGAAAAATTTGGATTTGTGCCGAATGAGAGAGGTAGGCATCAGTTTCACCTAAAATGAATTTGTTTTTGGCTTGATGTTTATATACCCTAAATGTTTTAAATCACCTTAACTTTAGAGGATTTGTTGTGGAGAGAAGGGAACCCAGATAGCAAATTGGTTGTGGGCCTTAACTGGTTGAATTCAGGCTGTTGTTGTGGCCCACATACCGCCATGGACCCCGGCCCTCAAATGGCCCTTAATCTGCTTGCCTAAAGAATACCAGAATCATGCCTGAAGCAGACCAAAACTCACCCACACCTCCACAGAGTCCCCAGAAAGCAGCCATAAGTGGCCCACAACAGTGCCGGAAGCCCCAGATGTCAGCCGGACAAAAGCCAAACTGCCACCACCTTTACCCCAGAACTCAGCCACAACTTATCCAGCCATAACTGGACTAATATTATGCCAAAACTAAACCAGAAATTACCCTATATAATATTTATATGTTGTGCAAGGTATAGTAAAAGAACAAAACAATG
Source organism: Spinibarbus caldwelli (assembly GCA_039654775.1). Taxonomy (NCBI): domain Eukaryota; kingdom Metazoa; phylum Chordata; class Actinopteri; order Cypriniformes; family Cyprinidae; genus Spinibarbus; species Spinibarbus caldwelli. The sequence goes on from CM077251.1 coordinate 26,707,244, forward strand.
CAAATGCAGTATAGTGTTTTATTGATGTAGAGGGACAAAAAATCTCGGCCAGGTAACAGTAAAAATAAAAACAATGGGTAAAAAGATAAACCATTAACACTAGAATAAGGCCAAAAAAAAGCAACAAATAAATAGTAAAAATACAAGGGGAAAAAAAAAAAAAAACTAAGAGAAAACAAATTAAACTTTTTGTGGCAGTGCAGAAACTTCATGCCACGACAACACCATTTTACTTTCACTTTCACTTTGCGTGAATGGGTGGAGTGTTTCAATTAACGGCGGAAGGAAGGAGGACATATTGGAGGTGTGTAGTACCTGAGAGAGACACGCGCGTCATCAGTAAGTTTAAGTGCAAGGTTTGCAGTAGTATGAGTGAGAGTTAATGGATTACCGTGAGGAGTGGAAAAGATGGCCGCTTGTTGAAGCATTGCTTCCTGTGAAGGATTTCTGTGCGTCGTGGAGTTTGAAAGAAAGACTTACAATAAAAATGCACTTACCAATAACAATGTTTTTATGCTCCAAACTTTGGTTTGGTGTTTTCCCAATTACAATTCTCCATCACCGCTTTACCAAAGTAATTTTTGATTGCCTGCCTCATAATTCGCCAGATCATGTCCTTACATCCACTCCAGCTGGCAATCCAAGTTCAAGTATCTGAAAAATACAACACAAAATATTAAACACAGGAGTTAGAAGGTTTACCACACCACCCATGCTGTGAAATGAGCCTTACAACAACAGTGAATATATGATAGAAAACAAAGAGAAATCTTACATCTTATGAATGAGTCACAGCTTGAGAGGACTTTTCTCTGGGGTCTGGGTGTTTCATGATGCCACGGTGCCTGCAGTGGATGTTTTTTTGTTTTTGTTTTTGTTTTTTCTTTGTCCTAGAGGACTTGGTTAGAAGCTGAACAAATCCTTTTGGATCGTGGTTGTATTTGAGACACTTGTGGCAAATGTTTTAGCGGTGTGGAGGCCTCCTCATCAGTGTCTCATTCATCCAGTAGGCGCTTGTTTCATCTTTAGAGAAGGCAGGAAATTTAATAATTACTAAATTTGATAAAGCGAGGGTGTTATGTTCATGTAAATATATTATTCAGCGAAATGTTCCTTTTTTGCTGATAAAAAATAAATGTGCATGTTAATTTGTTAAATTGCACAATGTTACAAAGACCTGTTAGACAGGTATGTGTCAAGGAATTACATAATACACACAATCTTACTTTATTTTGTGTTTGGTGGCATCAGGGAGTCAGGCACAGCCTCTGACTGGAGATCGGTCTGTTCTGCAAGAGCTTCCAGCATGCTTCACTGTAATTATCTGTGAAAGATGAATGTAAAAATCAGAACAATCTAAACAGTTTTCTGTAATTTAGCCTTTTAAATTAAACATACTGTATACAGAAAGGATGTACACATACTTGCAGTATACATAATTTTAACTTTATATGCAGACAAAGACTCCAGAGGTTGCCTGAAACACTTGGTGTCTGGTACTGGGCTTAAGCCTAGGGAAAAAGATTTAATTCTATTATTGTGATCTAGGTGAATAACTACCTTAAACAACAAAACTGATTTAAATGTTTATATGGAGGCCATAAACACACACAATTCTTAGCCCAAATTGCAGGCACAACCTCAAATTCTTCAGTGTCAACAAAGCTGACTGTGGCACATGATTTCTGCAAGCAAAACACAAAATGTTTACAAACATTATAAACACAGCTAAAGTTAGGTGTGTTTATAATGTTTGTAAACATTTTACTTTACCGGCATTTTAGCCTACATTATTTCTGAATGTAATCATAAAATGTGACGTGAGCCTATATGCAACTTAGCCATATGTTTTTTCCCTCTCAAAATGCAATTTTATACGAGTAGCGTTGTTTTAACAATGGAGCAAACATTTTTAAATATCTTGAAAAATACTTTGTCTTTAAAACGTTAACAGATTTTTTCTTTTGTTTAGTAGTCTACATTTGGCAAAAATCTAGAAAAGATGATGCTGTATTGGCTATGACTAAGCGCAGCAGGTTAAGATAGCATACCAGATCTTCCTTCTTTTTTTTTTTTTTCTTTTTGAGTAAAGAAAACGCTGAACACAGGAACAGAAATGTTAAAATATCGATTCTGCTCGTAGTGAACCGATTGAATTTTTTTTTTTTTTTTTTCAAGCCGATTGACGGTATGCAAAGGAACTTTTTCTGTCTGTGACTACACCTTCAGAGATAGAAAATCATAGAAACCCCAAACTTGGCAGGATGTTCAGGCACACAGATACTATGTAGCAGTGTAATAAGGCAATTCAGCTTTTGGATCATAACTCTGGAACCCTAACAGCTAGAAATATTTTTCCCCCTTGTGACGATGTCATAAGTTATCTTTAATCTTTGGTACATGCCCTGTGTTTTGTTTGGTTTATATTTGTTTTGGTTTACATTATTGAGATGATTTGTTTTCTATTGTTTAAATACAATTTTGGGTTTATTTTTCTTGTCCAAGGTGCACATTAGGTCAAGGAAAAGAGACACCAATGGGTTTCTTTTGTATTTTCTTTTATTTATTCAACGTTTATTAATTTCATTTCCTTACCTTTTTTCCTCTGGGTTCATGACTGCAGCATGGTTCCAGGGGTGGGGGTTTAAGAGTAAGTGTGGCCTTCCTGTTTCCAATTTTATACCATCATATGGAATTCTGGGTAGTGTAGGCATAGTCTACTGGCTAGTTTGAGCAGGGGGGGTCATCGTTTATTGTGTTTATTTAGAATGTATGTATAAATGTATTGTATTGTATTGTTCAGTTTTTGTATGTATTTTGGTAATGTTGATATTAATTTATTTTGAACTTTATATTCAATTGAGTTTATGGAGATGTTTATGTGTGTATATGGTTTTTCTTTTTGTTGTTTTTCCTGTGTTTGGGATGGTTTGACCCTTGGGTGTAAAAGGGCATACTTGGTCTCTTAGGAGTTAATTCTGGTTGGGGCCTCCTTGAGGAGGGTCAACATTTTTACTCTAGTGTGATTTGTGAGTCAATAAAACTCCCTTTGACTGCAAGTGTCTCCCCGCCTTTGTTCTGGCCATGTCCCCACACCCTTGAATCCCTAAATTAACCCATACAGAATGCATATCTTCATTTCTATCTATAACATTTTTCAGTAATTTAGAATTTTATAAGAAACCTTTTTTTTTTTTTTAGTTTTTTTTTTTTTGTTTGTTTGTTTTTTTAAAGTACTCTTAGGCTCTTGGTCCAATCTTCACCAAATTTTGCATATGACAGCTAGTGCTTTTATGTTTCACTGTAAATTTATAGTAACCCATATTCAGGCTTTTCATTCACGCAGAATTGCCAGTTAATGCAGATTAACCTGGCATATTTTTGTGCTTGTTGCTGTTTGGAATAACAAACCGCTGTTCCAAAAGAATGGGTATATCATCCGACAAAGTTGTAAGAGTGAAACCGCATATTTGAAAAGCTTCGGCAAAACCAGCTATCTTTTAAAATACCCTGCATCAGATTGTAGGTTTCTGAACAGGCACAGCATTTTGTGATTCCCAAATTCTCCTAGAGCTAGAGATATGGACTCTTACCTTGATACCTAAATTGTGATACTTACCTGCAATTCCACGAACAATCATCACCTTCTCATCCACAAGTCAACTCCAAGTCTCCAAGTTGTCTTTTGGTACTCTTCTCTGTATTCCTCATCTCATCTGCTCCACCAGTGTGTGTGTGCATCATCAAACTGCAAAGATAAGAACTCTGTCATTCAGTCTGTTGTTTCTATATTCATCCACTTTAGTTCTATTCACCTGCATTTATTGGTATCCTACTGGCAGTTTGATAATTTGTGTTCACCAGTTCTGCCTCTCTCGTCGCTGTATCAGGGTATACTCTGACAGAAGGCCAGGCTTATCCAAAATGAACCCAGCAGTATTTATCATTCACGCCCCCAGAAGACATTCTCCTCTCACAAGAGGGAGTCCCCTGGAAGACTATGGAGAGTTCCTTGAGCTTAGCCACCTGGTGTCCTGGAGTGATGGCACCTTAAAGGGGTCATTGATTATGATTTCACCTTTTTAACTTCAGTTAGTGTGTAATGTTGCTGTTTGAGCATAAACAACATCTGCAAAGTTACAATGCTCAAAGTTCAATACAAAGGGAGATATTGTCTTTTACAGAATTAGCTTTTTAAGGCCTACAACAAATGGCTGGTAGGGACTACAACAAGTTACTTCCTGGGTTTGTGACATCACAAACTCTGAAATTTACATAAACCCTGCCACCAGGGGCCCGTTCTTCATACGTCGCTTATTACATCTGAGATGATTTGAAAGATTCCAGGGCCCATATTCACAAAACATTTTATCTTACCATTAAGAGTTCTCCTATATAGCAGTAAAAAATTTTTAGCTAAGAGTTTTCTCTTAAAACCTATCCACAAAGCTGCTGAGACAAACTTTTACTAGGGAATAGAGAGAAGTCTTAAGCTAAGAGTAAGGGCGGGGTTGACCTCGTTGCTATGGATGATGTCAGCATGCTTACTAACTATGCACACAGTGATTGGCTGATAGGGGTCTCTGTCAGAGATTTATTCATAGAAATATTGTAGAGCACGATATTATGTTGCCATATCCAAATAAAAGTTTAAAAATAATGTTAATTGCCACATTCAAATAAAGATTTTAAAATGCAGGCTAAGTGTCACTAATTAAACAAGTATATGTTCAGCTAATTGTCAGCCTCTTACATGTATGCTTCTCGTAGCGGAAATTATGGAAGGATTTCCCAGACTATTTTCAAATAGAATTGCAAATTGTATTTTCAATTACGTTTTCCATATGTGGAAGCATAAATTGTGACATAATCCAAATGCAATTGCAAATCTTGCATTACAGTTTGCATTTTCGCTTTCGCGAATGCACAGTGACTGCCACATATCAAATGAAAAAGCAAAGTCTATTTGCAACTGTATTTCCCATGTCTTACGAGTTATGAGCCTGTCATATTTAAATAGCAATGTTAATTACCACATTTGCTTTTTCACTTTCTCTGTGCCGCGCATATAACCTGCCAAAACTCAAATGGAATCGCAATTCCTTTTGCATTTGAATTTCCGATGTCTACACTGAAAGCTGTCAATCAATGTGAGGGGGCGGGACTAAACTAGGGGGCGTGTTTGTTTTGGGAGGTGACGTCACTCACATGACCGTGCCGAATGCTTTGATCAATGGAGGCAATCGGTAAAGCCTCCGCTAAAGGCAGCTGCCAATCAGTTCGTGCCTGTGTTAACGAACAGAGAGTGCATCCTTCACAATACATAATTCTGTCCTTTTTACCCCAAATACAGCGATTATCCCCTGATAACAGAGCCACAAACGGTACGCACATTATGTCAAAATTCACTATTACCCAAACGCTTTTCACCTGTCTCAACATCTCTCACTGTTTCTCTCACTCTGATTGATGCAAGTGAGAAAACAGACAGTGCAATTCTACACTTATTACTGTACATTTTATTCCTTTCTTTTAATCTGTAATAGTACGGAAGTTCTAAGCGGCCATGCATATTATCATTTTTCTTTCTTGTTTTCTCAATGTCTTGTGGATATTTCAGCAAATGTTGCTTCACTTACAAATAACTTCTACAATAAATAAAATAAATATAGGCTAATCAAACACTGCTGATTTTGTCCAGAGTTAGGCTACGCTAAACATTTTATTTGCGTAATTAACATGTTTAAATGGTCTAAAAACAACACATTCAACACCGCAAGCGCAGGCGGAACGCCTTCAGAAGAATGCAGAGAAGAGCCTATTCAAAAAAATCTTAAGCTGCTTGGATTCAGCTTACTTTAATTCAATTTACTCACTTCGTTTAAAATAAAATTAAATATAATAATTTATTATAATTTGTTTGTGATTTTTATTAGTCATGTAGGATAGGCTGTGATATCGTGTGCGTTACAAGCTTGGGATGCTATTATGTATGTGTGTGTGTGTGTGTGTGGTTTAATAAAAAGAAATGTAGAAAATACAAAAGATAAGGCTAAAACACTGTATCACTGAACATTAATGTTTAACATTTCTAAGTTAATTAAATGTCAGTAATAAACTGCATAAATTATAGCGATCACGAAGAAGGTCCTCTGTCCCAAACGCGTACAGTAGGCTATAGTTGATACAGTATACAACTCCCCATCAGTAGTTCTATACTGCCACCTGCTGGCACAGTTGTGTAACTTAGAAAACAACTTTTGTTATGTTGAGATCACGAGAAAAATAAGTCATGATAACGAGAAAGCAACTTTTGTTATGTAGAGATCACGACAAAAATAGTCTTTTTGGTGACACTTTGGTGCCATGGAACGCGTGCTCCATAATGAATTAAAACTGTTGAATAAAATATAAAGGTGGAAAATGAGTAAATAAATATAGATTGCACTGTTTTGTTTGCTTATGAATAAAATGTACTGTAATAAGTGTAGAATTGCACTCTGTTTTCTCACTTGCATCAATCAGAGTGAGAGAAACAGTGAGAGATGTTGAGACAGGTTAAAAGCGTTAGGGTAATAGTGAATTTTGACCTATTTTTTGTACCGTTTGTGGCTCTGTTATCAGGGGATAATCGCTGTATTTGGGGTAAAAAAGACAGAATTATGTATTGTGCCACTGTCTGTTCATTAACACAGGCACGAACTGATTGGCAGCTGCCTTTAGCGGAGGCTTTACCGATTACCTCCATTGATCAAAGCATTCCGCACGGTCGTCTGTGAGGGACGTGCCCTCCCAAAACAAACACGCCCCCTAGTTTAGTCCCACCCCCTCACATTGATTGACAGCTTTCAGTGCAGACATTGGAAATTCAAATGCAAAAGGAATTCCAATTCCATTTGAGTTTTGACAGGTTATATGCGCGGCGCAGAGAAAATGAAAAAGCAAATGTGGTAATTAATATTGCTATTTAAATATGACAGGCTCATAACTCGTAAGACATGGGAAATACAGTTGCAAATAGACTTTGCTTTTTCATTTGAAATGTGGCCGTCACTGTGAGTTTGCGAAAGCGAAAATGCAAACGGTAATGCAAGATTTTTAATTGCATTTGGATTATGTCACAATTTATGCTTCCACATATGGAAAACGCAATTGAAAATACAATTTGCAATTCTATTTGAAAATAGTCCGGAAAATCGTTCCATATATAACCTGCCAAAACTCAAATGGAATCGCAATTCCTTTTGAGTTTGAATTTCCGATGTCTACACTGAAAGCTGTCAATCAATGTGAGGGGGCGGGACTAAACTAGGGGGCATGTTTGTTTTGGGAGGGGACGTCACTCACAGATGACCGTGCCGAATGCTTTGATCAATGGAGGTAATCGGTAAAGCCTCCGCTAAAGGCAGCTGCCAATCAGTTCGTGCCAGTGTTAACGAACAGACAGTGCAACCTTCTTGGCACAATACATAATTCTGTCTTTTTTTTTTTTACCCCAAATACAGCGATTATCCCCTGATAATTGACCTATTGTGCGTAGAGCCACAAACGGTACGCACAATAGGTCAAAATTCACCATTACCCAAACGCTTTTCACCTGTCTCAGCATCTCTCACTGTTTCTCTCTCTCTGATTGATGCAAGTGAGAAAACAGACAGTGCAATTCTACGCTTATTACAGTACATTTTATTTGTAAGCAAACAAAACAGTGCCAATCTATATTTATTTACCCATTTTCCACCTTACTTTATATTTTATTCAACAGTTTTAATCTGTTGAGCACTCGTCCCATGGCACCAAAGTGTCACCAAAAAGACTTTATTTTTGTCATGATCTCTCAACATAACAAAAGTTATCTAAGTTACACAACTGTGCCAGCAGGTGGCAGTATAGAACTGCTGATGGGGAGTTGTATACTGTATCAGCTACAGCCTTCTGTACTTTGGGACAGAAGACCTTCGTTATCGCTATAATTTATGCAGCTTACTGACATTAAATTAACTTATAAATGTTAAACATTAGTTCAGTGATGTTATACAGTCTTGTAGCCTTGTCTTTTGTATTTTCTACATTTCTTTGTAGGAAACCACACACGCGCACACACATAACAGCATCCCAAGCTTGTAACGCACAGGATATTACAGCCTATCCTACATGACTAATAAAAATCACAAACAAATTATTATAATATGTGAACCGTTTTGGCGAAATGAGTTGGAAGTCGCACGGACTAATTTTGAGCTATAGGCAAAAGAAGTGAAAAATGTCAGTTTTGGTCGAATTTGAGGTTTTCACAAAAATTAGTTCATTAAGCCCTCTTCTAGCGATCCCAATGCTCCAAATAGTAATTAAACATCTAAAATGATCTTTATTTGTGCGTTCTCTGAGAGGAGTACCTTTTCTCTGCTCACTTCTGGACAACTGCTGCTGCTTCTCACCAAAAGTTGTAGGTCTATGGTTGCAAAGCGCAGCATTCCAGCTTTGTTAATATTCATATCGAATTCTTGATGACATGAGTCCAAACCAGTGAAATATGATTTTCAAACCCATGCTGATGAAAACAAAACGATCGCGCTGACTGACATTTGCAAAGCGCGTGTATAAGACGCGCCTTTGCGCGAGCGCGATCTCCCTTATAAAGTACATTATTGCGAAATATGTATCGGCGAGATTCACATAAACATAATCTGTTATGTCTTACACAAACGTTTAGTTAATGGTTGGGGGAAAATCTGATGTCTAACATTATATTTGATCCATGCATTACAGTAGGTCTTACTATATAGATCTGTCTCAATATTAATCAAACATTGAAAGAAAAGACGGAATCACTAGCTGCTCTTGATTAAACTACTGTTTATTTGCATCTTTGTTCTTATTTTTAATTACAAAGATAAAATTTTAAAAAAATACCTATATTGTGATTAATAATATAGTAATTATTATTAAGAAAAGAATTGGAGGAAAATCTGCAACGTTGCTTGGTGATTTTGCTTTGCAATCTTTAACTCGATTTTTCTCGGAATCAGATCTGCTGCCTCTACTGTCTTCAAACGGCTGTAGCTCAGTCATTTTTTGTCTGATTCCAACAAGTCATATATCATTTTGAAGGTATTTTAATGGAGAATGTGAAAATAAAAATAACTCATTTTTGAAAATTTGCGCATTCCGACTCATTTTGCCAAAACGGGTCACATATATTATTATATATAATTTTATTTTAAACGAACTGAGTAAATGGAATTTAAAGTAAGTTGAATCCAAGCAGCTTGATTTTTTAGAATAGGCTCTTCTCTGCATTCTTCTGAAGGCGCTCCGCCTGCGCTTGCGGTGTTGAATGCGTTGTTTTTAGACCATTTAAACATGTTAATTACACAAATAAAATGTTTAGCGTAGCCTAACTCTGGACAAAATCAGCAGTGTTTGATTAACCTATTTTTATTTAATTTATTGTAGACGTTATTTTTAAGTGAAGCAACATTTGCTGAAATGTCCACAAGAGCGCACGGTCATCTGTCGATCATTTATGCTGAGTTTGGTCTTTTAAAAACACTCTCAATTAACACATTAAGCCAAGTTAAGCGTTTTAGAATGTCCCTGTCAAGGTTGCATTTGTTACTATAGCAACAGTAGACTAAATTAAGTCATGATCACGTGAAAACAAGAAAGTAAAAACGATATGGCCGCTTAGAACTTCCGTACTATTACATATTAAAAGGAAGGAATAAAATGTACTGTAATAAGTTTAGAATTGCACTGTCTGTTATCTCACTTGCATCAATCAGAGAGAGAGAAACAGTGAGAGATGTTGAGACAGGTGAAAAGCGTTTGGGTACTAGCGAATTTTGACCTATTGTGCGTACTGTTTGAGGCTCTGTTAGCAGGGGATAACTGCTGCATTTGGGGTAAAAAAAAAAAAAAGACAGAATTATGTATTGTGCCAAGAAGGTTGCACTGTCTGTTCGTTAACACAGACACGAACTGATTGGCAGCTGCCTTTAGTGGAGGCTTTACCGATTACCTCCATGATCAAAGCATTCGGCACGGTCGTCTGAGGGACGTCACCTCCCAAAACAAACACGCCCCCTAGGTTAGTCTCACCCCCTCCCACTGATTGACAGCTTTCAGTGTAGACATCGGAAATTCAAATGCAAAAGGAATTGCGATTCCATTTGAGTTTTGGCAGGTTATATATACACGGCGCAGAGAGAGTGAAAAAGCAGATGTGATAATTAATATTGCTATTTAAATATGACAGGCTCATAACTCGTAAGACATGGGAAATACAGTTGCAAACAGACTTTGCTTTTTAACTTGAAATGTGGCAGTCACTGTGCATTCGCGAAAGTGAAAATGCAAACTGTAATGCAAGATTTGCAATTGCATTTGGATTATGTCACAATTTATGCTTCCACATATGGAAAACGCAATTGAAAATACAATTTGCAATTCTATTTGAAAATAGTCTGGGAAATCCTTCCATAGGAAATGCATATAAACCTCCTTTTAATTAACAGAGTAGAATAATCATGGCTGATAGTAAGACATGTAAACGTAAAAGAAAACCAAACTGGACGCAGCAACAGCTGTTACTTCTTGTCCAACTCGTTAATGAAAAGGATATAATCAAAGGAAAATTTGGAGTTGGGATAACCTCCAAACCCTAAAGGTGATACCTTTTTAAAAGCTCATTATCGTCAAATGTTTCTAAAATGTTTATATTCCAAAGCAGATTGCCGGCAACAGCCATTTTAGGATATTTGTGACTTGGTCTTAGTGATTTAGGATTCCTTTTCATTACTCCTAACATTTCACAGATGTAGGAGCTAGTTTTAGCACTAAAACGCTTTGTGAAATACTCTTAGGAGTCCTGATACACCCACTATTTTTAAGATTTTCTCCTAAATTGGCAAGTTAGGGGCTACGTCTAGCCTTAAGATGTTTTGTGAATACGGGCCCAGATCTTCTAATCCTGATAGCTGATCTCTGGCTAATTTGGTTCTTCAAACGAATTTGCATATTAGATTAAAATATCTGGATTAAGTTGTCTAAGATTACTGCGCGTTCTCGTGTTCCCCGAAAAGGGCAGATGTATCAATACTCGAAACCACGATAGGCAATGCAGCGATTGGCTGGCGGCAAGACAGCAACGTAATGACATCATATAATTAAAAAAAGACACCTGACGAAAAAGTCGACAAATTTCTGGACCTTTATAAAAAAAAAAACAGCCATGCGAACAAAACTACATGTTATACAAATGTTATAATAGATAAATGAAATGTGCATTGTTTTTAATTTATTTGTAATTTTTTTTACATGGTTCCCAATTATTTATATTCATGATTTCTAGTATTTGTACAGGCTTTACATTTTTATTTCAATGTTGTAATTAGCAATTCATTTAATTTTATCTTTGAAGCAGATTTCTTGTGACAGCATTAAAGTTTCTTAGAGATCAAGTTATCTGCATCTCCTGCGCTTCATCAAGCCACTCCCATAATAGCTGTCACCACTCAAATTTATGCACGATTCAGATTAACTGTATAGCATGTGTGTAAAACTCCAATAAAATTATAAAGTAATTATTTCATCACTAATAAATCTTTCAATGAGTAAAACTGGCTGTGTCTATAGTATTATAGACTACAAAACATTATTATATTATTTTCAAATAAATTTTTAAATTATTATTTTAAATTATTGTCCCTGGATCAGTAGGGTACTCTTGTAATAAAACAGCGGTGGCTGGGACATATTTTAAGTATCAATTTTACTTAAAAAGATACAATCTAATCCTGTTTACATCAAATAAACCTGCTTCCGAGCAGGTTTAAGCTTAAAAGTGAAAGTGAAAGTCGTGACGTATTGTCAAGTATGGTGACCCATACTCGAAATTGGTGCTCTGCATTTAACCCATCCAAGTGCACACACACAGCAGTGAATAGTGAACAAACACACACACACACCGTGAACACACACCCGGAGCAGTGGGCAGCCATTGCTCCAGCGCCCGGGGAGCAATTGGGGGTTCGGTGCCTTGCTCAAGGGCACCTCAGTCATGGTATCGAAGGCAGAGAGAGTGCTGTTCATTCACAAACCCCACCTTCAATTCCTGCCGGTGCGAGAATCGAACCGGCAACCTTCAGGTTACAAGCCCGACTCCCTAACCATTAGGCCACGACTTCCCCGTAAAGTCAGGCTTACAGACCTGTTGCTATGACAGAAAGTCTAGGATGAGCTTCGAAGAACCAAATAATGATCCAAGATCAAGCAAAATCGTCAACAATCAAATCCAGCTAACTGAATTACTGACATACGAAGGGCCCCTGGAGCATGCAACAAAGGGAGTGGGGCCATGTTGGGCTACTTTAGAGAAGAGGAAGAGTTGTTGAATTAGAATGTTGTTGATAACTAAAGACCCACAGTCTGTAATCAAATAATCCCTTCGAGGTCTATAGTATCATTTGTTAGAACGATTATATGAAAATCATAAATATTTTGTGCATGTATAAAGCTTTGGGTCTGATTTGGGCTAAAATTGATAAGGCAATATTGATGCCATTGTTTACAATACACCTAAGCACATGCAACTACCCGTATTGGTAAGGGGCGTGATGTTTCTGGACAACGTGCACTAGGCGGTAGGCAAATCACAACACACTTGGCCAGCTAACCAATCTGAGCCCATTGCATATTGACTCTCCCAGCCACTATGTGGCACCATCTGCTGTGAACTGTTTTGTTAGGACTGCTCATCAAGTTAATTTGTACCACCTGTATTTTGTCCTATTTGGCAGTTTCATTGAGCTGTGTTCAGTCTTGAGCCTACCTTGTATGGATTACCTGCGTTCTAGAAGAGCCAAGTGTTGTTTCTCTGTTGTCATTTGCCTTCATTTATGTTTTTGTTTCGCAAATCTATGATTGTGCTTTTGTTTGTATTTGAAGACTGAGACCAAGTAAAGACTGTCTGTTTTTGAGTTATCTGACACTCCTGGTTTACCTTTTCTTCTGTACATGGGTTTTCTAAGTCAGGTAGTATTCTCTGACTTAGGGCCCAGGTTCAAGACCCACCTCGGATGGGACAGGATGTCCACCATTCTGTCATCATCCATACTCACTCCAGTGACCCCATCGACCTCCCTAGTCCTTCCCCACTTGCCCACACACCCACCAGAAACCCAAAGCCAGAGCAAGCCGAGTCTGACCGAGTGTGTGAGCCAGCCACAATGTGACAGAGCTCAGAAGCTTGAGTCTGAGCCATTGTTCATCCCGGAGCCCAAACCTGCACTCTCTACATGTATGGACTATAAACCAGAGCCCACCGTAGACCTGGAGGCTGAGGCCTGAGCCCTAATATCTATGTTCATCCCTGAGGGAGTTGGTGAGGTTAGACATTGTGGAGCATTTTCCTAGCTCTGAAGTCAATTCCTCCCCATATGAACTTCTTGATTCCTTGATTCCCTCCTACTTCCAAGCCTTGTCTCAACTGCTGGTTCCATCTAGGCTCAGGTCTCCTTCGCCTTTGCTGGTCCCAGGGCTTTCAGGTCTCCTCATCTCCACTGGTTCCACCCAACCCTGAGTCTACTTTGTCTCTACCGGTTCTGCCCAATCATAAGACTACTTCGTCTGCCAGTGCCAAGTGCCCTTTGGCTCCCCTTTGGCTTCTCGATCCCTCATCTGTAACAGGGTCTGTCAGTCCTCTGACTCCACTGGGCTCAAGTCTCCCATGTGCTTCACAATGTGCAGGATTTGATTGGTGTGCAGAGTGTGCGGTCTGTGTAGACCATTCCAAATCAGTCACTTATGAGGTTCCATTTCAGTTAGCATGCTACCTAAGAAACCTCTGCCTGCCAGTTGTCACCCTCTCTCCACCACAGTCTCCTGTGCCTGGTTGCATAACTTTCCCTTAAGATCGCCCTTAAGTTTCCCTTACACTTAAGGGCATTGCAGAACATATCCCTTAAATGTCACTTAAGAGTTTCTTTAGGTCAAATGTCATAAACCCTTAGAATTTCTCTTAAGTATCCCTTAAAGCCCGTTAAGTGTTGCATAAAGCCTCTTAACTGTCGTTTCTCTAAGTATAACATAAGGTATGGAAAATGTCACCTTAAGTGTTACACAGCGAGCAGATTCAATCCAAAAGTCTTCTACAAGACATGTTAAACAGATTTTAATTTAGGCATTTATTCACATTGATCAAATTACATACAGCACATAATAGCTCAAACGTGAGTGCATCACACGCGAGAACACATTTATATTTTGTAATATTTTATTCCTATATTTTCCTACATACAGGTGCATCTCAATAATTTAGAATGTCGTGGAAAAGTTGATTTATTTCAGTAATTAAACTCAAATTGTGAAACTCGTGCATTAAATAAATTCAATGTACACAGACTGAAGTAGTTTAAGTCTTTGGTTCTTTTAATTGTGATGATTTTGGCTCACATTTAACAAAAACCCACCAATTCACTATCTCAACCAATTAGAATATGGTGACATGCCAATCAGCTAATCAACTCAAAACACCTGCAAAGGTTTCCTGAGCCTTCAAAATGGTCTCTCAGTTTGGTTCACTAGGCTACACAATCATGGGGAAGACTGCTGATCTGACAGTTGTCCAGAAGACAATCATTGACACCCTTCACAAGGAGGGTAAGCCACAAACATTCATTGCCAAAGAAGCTGGCTGTTCACAGAGTGCTGTATCCAAGCATGTTAACAGAAAGTTGAGTGGAAGGAAACAGTGTGGAAGAAAAAGATGCACAACCAACCGAGAGAACCGCAGCCTTATGAGGATTGTCAAGCAAAATCGATTCAAGAATTTGGGTGAACTTCACAAGGAATGGACTGAGGCTGGGGTCAAGGCATCAAGAGCCACCACACACAGACGCGTCAAGGAATTTGGCTACAGTTGTTGTATTCCTCTTGTTAAGCTTCTCGTGAACCACAGACAACGTCAGAGGCGTCTTACCTGGGCTAAGGAGAAGAAGAACTGGACTGTTGCCCAGTGGTCCAAAGTCCTCTTTTCAGATGAGAGCAAGTTTTGTATTTCATTTGGAAACCAAGGTCCTAGAGTCTGGAGGAAAGGTGGAGAAGCTCATAGCCCAAGTTGCTTGAAGTCCAGTCTTAAGTTTCCACAGTCTGTGATGATTTGGGGTGTAATGTCATCTGCTGGTGTTGGTCCATTGTGTTTTTTGAAAACCAAAGTCACTGCACCTGTTTACCAAGAAATTTTGGAGCACTTCATGCTTCCTTCTGCTGACTAGCTTTTTAAAGATGCTGATTTCATTTTCCAGCAGGATTTGGCACCTGCCCACACTGCCAAAAACATCAAAAGTTGGTTAAATGACCATAGTGTTGGTGTGCTTGACTGGCCAGCAAACTCACCAGACCTGAACCCCACAGAGAATCTATGGGGTATTGTCAAGAGGAAAATGAGAAACAAGAGACCAAAAAATGCAGATGAGCTGAAGGCCACTGTCAAAGAAACCTGGGCTTCCATACCACCTCAGCAGTGCCACAAACTGATCACCTCCATGCCACGCCGAATTGATGCAGTAATTAAAGCAAAAGGAGCCCCTACCAAGTATTGAGTACATATACAGTAAATTAACATATTTTCCAGAAGGCCAACAATTCACTAATTTTTTTTTTTTTTTTCATTGGTCTTATGAAGTATTCTAATTTGTTGAGATAGTGAATTGGTAGGCTTTTGTTAAATGTGAGCCAAAATCATCACAATTAAAAGAACCAAATACTTAAACTACTTCAGTCTGTATGCATTGAATTTATTCAATACACGAGTTTCACAATTTGAGTTGAATTACTGAAATAAATGAACTTTTCCACGACATTCTGATTTATTGAGATGCACCTGTATTACCTGGGGCCCATTTCAGAAAGGAGGTTAAGTGAAAACTCTGAGTATGTTAACCCTGAAATGAGGGAAACTCTGGGTTTTCCGTTTCAAAATGGGAGGTTTGTCAAACCCTGGAAAGCAGGGTAAGTCAAGCCTGTTTCTGAAAGAGAGGTAACTTATACTCAGAGTAAGTTACCGTGGTAACTTACTCTGTGAACTTAACCTGGTCGGGAGCAGGTTTTCTTCGCCAAACCCAGAGTTTCTTTCGGTCTCCACCCCCGTTTTAAAGCATAAGCGATGTTTAAATACCTTATTCGTTCATTCACGCTGCAAAAATGCTTTTCTTACTGAGTATTTTTGTCTTATTTCAAGTACAAATATCTAAAAATTCTTAATATACATTTTATAGGTGTAAATTGTCTAAGATATTTAGTCTTGTTTCCTGGGGGATTTTCCTTTTAAGTGCATTTTACGTAAAACAAGTAAAATTGTCTACCATAGGGTAAGAAAAATAATCTTAATGCAAACGGAAACAAGAATATTTTTAATTTCTTACCTCATTGGCAGATAATTTGCAAAATAAGAAAAATGCACTTTAAAACATCGGAAATGCAGAGCACATTATAAATCAGCTGTATGCAGATTTTAAGGAAAGTGTGCATCCCTCTCACACTCATTCTGAAAATTTTTTCCTGGGCACAAATCCGTCAATGAGGAGTTTCACAGGACTGTAAGTCAGTGGTGTAAAAATCGGTTTAAATGAGGCTAATCTGATAAATGACGTTCATTTGATAACATCTTGCTGCAACCTTTGGAAGTAACCCAATAATTAGAATTTGCTTCAGGATTTCCAGTGTGGTTGGATGCATTGATGAAGGATGAGATGCAAGGGTAGTACGAGATATGCTGTATCCACCACCACAGCTGTTAAATAAACACAAATTATTCACAATTTATTTGGTCATCTTTATTCCCTACAAATACAAAAGCAACAGTTATTATTTTTCCTTTTGGATTTTAAAATTCTTCCAATACTTGACCATCTCCTCTTCATCTGTCAGTGGTGCTGGTGCAGGTTCTCCTACCATTTTGCGAGCCTCTGCCTTCTTGCTGTCTACTGAGTACAAGTCAGTAGTTAATTTCATTACTCTAATTAAGAAATGTAACTGGTTGGATTAGAGAATATTTAATTAGCCTATGTGAAACGAGTGTTTTAGACTGTGTGGAAAAAGCTGCAGCGCATTGAAATAGACACTGAATGATATTTAATGTCAAATGTTTGTAAAGTCATTTAGCCCACACCCATGAACCTTTCATGCTTAAAGCTTTACCTTGATTAAATTGTGTTTTTATACTTCAATTTTAGCTGCTGCCACATTCTTGTTTCTTTTTTTCTGTCTTTTTTTTTTTTTTGGCCATGGGATATCATTAAAATGAATATTAGTTCAATAATTTAGTTTTCACCTCTGATATTATAACAATTATACTAAGTTATTAACAGTTATTAAGAATTAAAGTTACGCATTGACGGAAGTACGCGCGGGGACGTATTTTTGGCGGGAGCTGTTGCCATGGTGAATCGTAATTTCGGCGCTCCGCTGATCATGACTTTTCATAGTCATGGTTAGAGGGTGACACGGGAGTGGATTTTCAAACCTCTCCCATCCCACTCCCGCAAAACAAAATCTCGTCCCGTCCCAATCCCACGAAAAAACTGGGGGAAAAACCCGTCCCGTTCCAATCCCGGAAGAATGACTCCCATTCCCTCCTACTCCCGTGTTGTTGTTTTTTTTGTTGTTGTTGTTTTTTTTTTTTTTTTGTACGGTAAAAATACAGTACAGATCTATGGAAGTCCGTTTCCGCCACTGAATAAAAAATTAAAAACGTAATTGCGACTTTTTATCTCACAATTCTGACTTTTTTTCTCAGAATTGCGAGTTTATTGTCTCGCAATTATGACTTTAAAACACACAATTGTGAGTTAAGTCAGAATTGTGAGATATAAACTCGCAATTCTGAGAACACATCTGTCTTTTTTCCCCCTCAAAATTGGACTTTATAACTCGCAATTGCGAGTTTACATCTCACAATTCTGTGGGAAAAAAAAGTCAGAATTGTGAGATAAAAAGTAGCAATAACCTTTTTCTTTTATTTTTTATTCAGTGGCAGAAACAGGCTTCCATACAGATCACAGCGTGCCCACCTTAGTTGAATAAAAATCCAAAATGTAGTTTTTTGTTATTATATTGAACTGAAAGCCAGCTTAAACAATGCACAGTGTGCATTGCACAAACATTAAATTTCATGTAAATCATCCATGGGAACACACGTTTTCTATTTTTTTTCTAATTTTTTTTTTTTCATTTGAAAGTAGACATTTCACTCTCTATGATATATTTTTCATAGACAGAGTTTCGAAGTTTCTCGCTGAAGCTCACAGAGACCTAGATGGCAGAAAGTGCATCCTGTTTGCTTTAATTACTTTACAGAAGCGCAATTTTTCGTTGTTATTCTGAGTGCACACAAATAAACTTAGAGTCTTTACAGATTCGGAAGATGTATTAGGCTACTTTTATCTGTATGACCAAAAATTACGGAGATTTTAAGAGCAAATGAGTGCACCGGCGCCTGTCCTGTAGCGAGCGCTCCACCCCCCACCCCCTTATTAAATTCAAAGATGATCATCGTATATCAAGAGCAGGGACACGTTTGTGTGTATATTGTTTTGTGATGTAACCGGAATGAATAGGTATGAAGACAGTGCACGAGCCACAAGAGAGCGTTCCGTCACTAATAACAACACAACGAACATTGTAGCGCTACAATCGCAAAGACATGTCCCACCTGTAAAATATACACACATTCTTTCTTTGAGGGTTGCACTTCACTTAATAACATGATTTAATAAATACCTGTTTACAATAAGCACTTATTCGCGCGTACACAGGCAAAGTTTGAGGGCGCACAGATAATATCTGAGGGAGCGCAGCAGAGCCATGATCACTATTGGAGAGCAAGCCCGCTGCAAGCCGAGAGATTTGTGCACCCCGTGGCACCCTCTTATTACAATAATGCACTCTTGACATTTGCCATTAAAATAACGCCAAAAACTGCCTCAAATGAACTATGAAAACGACAATAAAGTCGTACAAGCTGCAGTCCATTTCTTATTGGTTAAAATGAACGAAGACTATTTCGTGTTTTTCCTTGGGTGCTCGGTCATTTCCGTGGGTGCTCGAGCCCCTGAACACCCACAGGATCGGCGCCTATGTAGACCAACCATTAACAATCTGTCCATCACGGACTGCGTCATTCACAACCAGCCACACCAAAACAAACAGGAGGAGAGCATAAAGTGACAGAACAACTATAATTGAGTTCAGAATTAACATATACAGTTTATAGTTTATTTATATAAAAGGTATATTTGTGTATAAAGTTGGGTATCATTACTATTCCCGGTCCCGCCCACTCCCGCTGACATTTTTTCCTGTCCCGTCCCAATCACGTGATTCATAGCGATTTTGTTTCCCATCCCGCGGGATTCCCGCAGGATTCCCTTGACCCGTGGGATTCCCGAAAAAATGTCAGCCTCTAGTCATGGTGCACGCGCTTAACTCAGTCAACCTACTTACAGTTGATTGAACTAACTCAGTTCAGCTGTTCTGTAACCGAAAACGCAAGAGTTTCCCATCTCAGAGTAAGTCAACTCAGAGTTCAAGTTTAAACTCAGAGTTGGTTAAACCTCTTTATTGAAACGGGCCCCTGGAGATGACTTGAAAAACACACATAAACCATATACAGTCAGGTCCATAAATATTGGGACATCGACACAATTCTAACATTTTTGGCTCTATACACCACCACAATGGATTTGAAATGAAACGAACAAGATGTGCTTTAACTGCAGACTGTCAGCTTTAATTTGAGGGTATTTACATCCAAATCAGGTGAACGGTGTAGGAATTACAACAGTTTGCATATGTGCCTCCCACTTGTTAAGGGTCCAAAAGTAATGGGACAATTGGCTTCTCAGCTGTTCCATGGCCAGGTGTGTGTTATTCCCTCATTATCCCAATTACAATGAGCAGATAAAAGGTCCAGAGTTCATTTCAAGTGTGCTATTTGCATTTGGAATCTGTTGCTGTCAACTGTCAAGATGAGATCCAAAGAGCTATCACTATCAGTGAAGCAAGCCATCATTACGCTGAAAAAACAAAACAAACCCATCAGAGAGATAGCAAAAACATTAGGCGTGGCCAAAACAACTGTTTGGAACATTCTTAAAAAGAAGGAACGCACTGGTGAGCTCAGCAACACCAAAAGATCCGGAAGACCACGGAAAACAACTGTGGTGGATGACCGAAGAATTCTTTCCCTGGTGAAGAAAACACCCTTCACAACAGTTGGCCAGATCAAGAACACTCTCCAGGAGGCAGGTGTATGTGTGTCAAAGTCAACAATCAAGAGAAGACTTCACCGGAGTGAATACAGAGGGTTCACCACAAGATGTAAACCATTGGTGAGCCTCAAAAACAGGAAGGCCAGATTAGAGTTTGCCAAACGACATCTAAAAAAGCCTTCACAGTTCTGGAACAACATCCTATGGACAGATGAGACCAAGATCAACTTGTACCAGAGTGATGGGAAGAGAAGAGTATGGAGAAGGAAAGGAACTGCTCATGATCCTAAGCATACCACCTCATCAGTGAAGCATGGTGGTGGTAGTGTCATGGCGTGGGCATGTATGGCTGCCAGTGGAACTGGTTCTCTTGTATTTATTGATGATGTGACTGCTGACAAAAGCAGCAGGATGAATTCTGAAGTGTTTCGGGTAATATTATCTGCTCATATTCAGCCAAATGCTTCAAAACTCATTGGACGGCACTTCACAGTGCAGATGGGCAATGACCCAAAGCATACTGCAAAAGCAACCAAAGAGTTTTTGAAGGGAAAGAAATGGACTGTTATGCAATGGCCAAGTCAATCACCTGACCTGAATCCGATTGAGCATGCATTTCACTTGCTGAAGACAAAACTGAAGGGAAAATGCCCCAAGAACAAGCAGGAACTGAAGATGGTTGCCGTAGAGGCCTGGCAGAGCATCACCAGGGATGAAACCCAGCATCTGGTGATGTCTATGCGTTCCAGACTTCAGGCTGTAATTGACTGCAAAGGATTTGCAACCAAGTATTAAAAAGTGAAAGTTTGATTTATGATTATTATCCTGTCCCATTACTTTTGGTCCCTTAACAAGTGGGAGGCACATATGCAAACTGTTGTAATTCCTACACCGTTCACCTGATTTGGATGTAAATACCCTCAAATTAAAGCTGACAGTCTGCAGTTAAAGCACATCTTGTTTGTTTCATTTGAAATCCATTGTGGTGGTGTATAGAGCCAAAAAAGTTAGAATTGTGTCGATGTCCCAATATTTGTGGACCTGACTGTATTGTCACAATCGTGTGTTTATTGTGTTTACGTTTCTGCTTTTTATTCAGCTTAGCTGCAGCGATTGCTGCTGTATTCCATCATAACATACTTCCATGAGTCCGGACTGGACTTTCAGCATGACAGCGCCCTCTGGCTTTGAGTATGAATGAAACATGCACTGCATAGGAGTGTTTAGCACTTCATAATGTTCACATCGCCTTGTTTTGGATACGAATAAAATGACTATCTTGTCTCTTTGCATTTAAATATAGATTTATTCACATTAGTCCTTGAAAACCTCTACGTAGACAGGAATGCTGAGAGATCTTTATTTGTTGTCCAAAGATTAATTAAAGTCGTATGGGTTTGGAATGATAAGAGGGGGAGTAAATGACAGAATTTTCAGTTTTGAGTGAATTATCAATTTGAGTTTCCGTATTGTATGGTCCTTCTCTTTCATATTTGGTTTTCTTTTTTGTTTTCCTTATCCATGTTTCTGTGAAAACAACACTATCTGCATTAACAAATAATGTGTCCATGGCAACAGTAAAAAAAAAATTAATGGCAAATCTTGGGTTGCTGTTGTGAAATACTTAATGGTTTCCCTTAACTAAGTGAATGGTTTAAGGGATTGTATGCAACATCCTTAAGTCATTCCCTTAGGTAAGGGGAAATCACGCCTTAAGTCTCATACTTAAGGGAAAAACTTAAGGTGCTTTATGCAACCGGGCACTGGGCCTCTGGTTGCACTTCATCCCTCCATCCCTCAGTTTCCCTCTCGTCCTGCAAGCCTACAGTTCCACCTTGGCCCTCCAGGTCTCCTGTGTCACCTCAGATCTCCTTAGCTCCAGTCTCCAGATTTAAGTCTTTTAAAAATATTTGGTGGGATTTAAAGAAAGCTGTGGCAACATGAAAACCACAGATTATCAGTAATCAGAAAGCTTTTTCAAGCTAGGAATGGTCCAAGATTCCAGTAGAGAGGTGTCAGAAGCTTGTAAGCACTAGGACATAACATTTATTGGAGGTTTTAAAGAATTCTTTACAAAATGTATCTTTTGGGTGTTTAATATTTTTTTAGATGAATGTTTAGAGCCAATTAGATTTTTTTTTTTTTCATTTTTTCCATTAACTTTATATTCTCAGAATCATTCAAATGTGTATTAATAAACTTTATATGTAAACATTGGTGTTTGAAAGTTTGTGAACCCTTTAGAATTTTCAATATTTCTGCATAAATATAACCCAAAAGATCGTCAGTCCTCAAGTCCTGAAAGTTGACAAAGAGAACCCAATCAAACAAATGAGATGAAAATATATACTTTGTCATTTATTTATTCAGGGAAATGATCTAATATTGCGTATATGTGAGTGGCAAAAGTATGTGAATCTCAAGGATTAGCAGTTAACACGTTTAGCTGTATACATAAACATTTTGTATCATGTCGGCTTTTCATCCAGATGTATCCGGCGTTTTGGGAGCCTGAAACCACTATTTTTTGAAACCTGGTCCCAGAGTGGATAAATCTGAAAACGACACCTTTGCGTTTCCTGTGTACAGTCAGTCCGTATATTTTGTGAAACGATGATATCATCACCCCATGTCTCGCCCCTAGTCAGACACCGCTATGTCACATAACAGCAACAACAACAACAAAGTCGGACTACATGCTTGTTCATGCTGCAGAAGTTACTGAGCCTATTAGCTTTACTAACTTCACTAGCTTTTATTGTTATTGTGTTGGGTTTGTATACAGCCCCACAAGGTTTATGCGCATGATCCAAGTCGTCTTCTCTGTTTTTAGTGTATCTCTGTGGCAGAATTACAGTGCCACATACTGGTCTGGCATGTATACTACATCGTTTTTAGTTGGTTTCAGTGGTTTTGTCATGAATCTGGTCCATGGACTTCCATCCACTAGCCACCAGAGATCGTTATTCCATTACTTTGACTTTCACACCGTACAAACTGTTACACATCACCCTGGACTACATTTCTCAGCGGCCAATTCACTATCACACACTCACACCTGAGACCCATCTCACAAAGTACACGAACAAAGGAGATCTCTGAGGACCTCAAAAGTTGTTGTTGCTCATCAGGCTGGAATAGGTTACAAAACCATCTCTAAAGAGTTTGAACACCATAAATCCACAGTCAGACAGATTGTATACAAATGGAGGAAATTCAAGACCACTGTTACCCTCCCCAGAAGTAGTTGACCAACTAAGATTACTCCAAAAGCAAGACGTGTAATAGTCTGTGAGGTTGCAAATGACCCCTAAGCAACATCTAAGAAACTAAAAGTTTTTCTCACATTAGCTAATGTTAATGTTCATGTGTCCACCATCAGGAGAACACTGATCAGCCATGGTGTGCATGGCAGAGTTGCAAGGAGAAAGCCACTGCTCTCCAAAAAGAACATTGCTGCCCATCTGCAGTTTGCTAAAGATCATGTGGACAGTTGAGAAGGCTACTGGAGAAATGTTTGTGGTCAGATGAGACCAAATTATATCTTTTTGGTTTAATGAAAAGCGTTATGTTTGGAGAACGAAAAACACTGCATTATAGCATAAGAACCTTATCTTATCTGTGAAACATGTTGGTGGTAGTATCATTGTTTGGGCCAGGCCGGCTTGCCATCACTGATGGAACAATGAATTCTGAATTATGCCAGCAAATTCTAAAGGAAAATGTCAGGACATCTGTCCAAGAACTGAATCTCAAGAGAAAGTGGGTCATGCAGCAAGGCATTGACCCCAAGCACACAAGTCATTCTAACAAAGAATGGTTAAAGAAAAACAGAGTTAATGTTTTGGAATGGCAATTTTGGAGTCAAAGTCTGGACATTAATCCAATTGTAATGTTGTGGAAGGATCTGAAGCAAACAGTTCATAGGAGGAAACCCACCAACATGACAGAGTTGAAGCGGTTCTGTATTGAGGAAATGGGCTAAAATTCCTACAAACCATTGTGCATGACTGATCAGCAGTTACAAGAAATGTTTAGCTGCAGTTATTGCTGCAAAAGGGGGTCACTGAACAGATACTGAAAACAAAGATACACAAATTTTTGCCACTCATAGATATGTAACACTGGAGTAAATGACAAAGTATATACTTCTCTCAGTTGTTTGATTGGATTCTCTTTGTCTACTTTCAGGACTTGTGTGAAAATCTGATGATGTTTTGGGTTATATTTATGCAAAAATCTAGAAACAACAGGAACAGACCACTTCACTAACGCTAGCTATGAAGTTTGTTACCTTTTTTTTTTTTTTTTTTTTAACAATGAGTGGAGAAAATCCGATTTTACCTGCATATGTTAGATCATTCACTTTCCAGGACCGTGATTGTTATTTAAATAAGTTAACTTTAACGGAGAAAACCAGATTAGCCGACCCGTACACGCTCACTCAAAGGATGGACGATCTGACAGGATTACCTCCGGTTGAGTGATTCACATCTGAAACTCACCTGTGTCTATCTAATCATGAAGATGTATATATATATATTTCAATTTCAGCAGGCAACTATTTTTACAGCTACATGAGTGAACTGGGCCAAAATACAAAAAAAGTTAAACATTCAATGTGATGGATATATTATTTGAAGATGTATGCATCATTTAATGGCCAAATAGTTTTAATTATTAGTTTTAATTTAGTTCATTTTAAAGTATACCTCCTGTAAATGTGGCCTGTGCTGGCAAAATGAGTCGGAAGGCGCACAATCTAATTTTGAGCTACAGACGAAAAAAAATAAAAAATATGGATTTTGGTCAAATTTCTGGTTTTCACAAAAATTAGTTCATTAAGCCCTCGTCTAGCAATCCCAAATGTTCCAAATAGTAATTAAACATCTAAATTTATCTTTATTTGTACATTTTCTGAGAGGAGTACCATTTTCTCTGCTCACTTCTCACTAGGGATGGGCGTATCGATCCTGAAGTATTGATATATCGATACTGTTGTGAATATGTAAAGTATCGATTTTCAAACAAAAAATATCGATACTAAGGTGTATTTTATTTACCAGTGATTTTGTTTAACAAAAAAGTTAATGCGTACAATATGCATTGAATTGGATGAATAACCTATGTTAATAATTGTGTAGGATAGGACTATTTTCCTGCTAAACACACGCAAATGTTGCAAGACAGAATCAGTCACAGAGAGCGTTCACTCACTTCTGACAGTGCATTCAGACAGGGCTGTGTTTCCCAAGTGTCATAAGAAAGCTGATGCTTTTGGAAATACATTTATTTAAATTAAAACTTCATATTGACCATGTGCTATTCTGTAATGTTAATAGAAATCATACACAGTCAGAATGAAAACACTGGCAATCCCTTATGAAAATTAACCATGGTTTTACTAAAGTGATCATAGTTCAGCTGTAGTATTTATAGATTTGAATCGTATATAAAAAAAAACAAAAAACAAAAACATTTGAACAATGTGTAAACAAAAATATAACCTAATAAGTTACAATTAAGGCGTATTGAATGTTAAAATGCGTTTCAAATATAAAGTTAAGTGGTTATCATTAACCATTTTACTCTTGGTACTTTAATAATTTAATAAATTTCATAATTTAAAAGTTTAGAAGTTTCGTATCGATATTGACGATACTGGCCTTGAAAAGTATCAGTATCGTATCGAAAACAAAACAAACAAAAAAAAGTGGTATCGCCCATCCCTACTTCTCACGCTGACTGCTGACTGACATTTGAATCGCGCACATAAAGGCCCTTCCGCCAACGCGCGATCCCGATAAATATACACATACTGTACTGTATACACAGAATTGCAGTATTTAAGTAGGCTATTCATGCAAACATAATCAGTTATGTCTTAAATGAACATTTGGGGAACTGTTGGGGAAAAACATCGGATGTGTAACATTATATAATATCCGTGCAGCACAGCAGGTCTTAATCAAGCGGCAACCTCCCGCTCTCTCTCATGAAACCGACAAGGAAGTGACTAAAACTGCAATTCATCGACTGGCCGCTAGAGGGTGGCTCCAAAAGGGAGTCAGTCCCATAGACTCCCCATGTTAAAATGCCCAACTTTACAGCGGGAAAAAAAAAATACATAAAAAAAACAAAACAAAAAAAAAAACTTTTACAGCCTGGTACAAAAAGTGCTTTTGGTCTATATAACTAATTTTGCCCTTCATGACAACTGTGAGGGGGTGATTTTTTTTTTAATATATAAGTCATCCGTTTAAATTATATTAAGCCTTAAAATTCTGCATAATTAAGGGCGTGGCCACTTGAGTGACAGGTGGATCGCCGCTGCTGTCACCACAGTCGAGCTAAGTGGGCGTGGTTTCAGCAACCAACTCCCGCCTCTTTGTCCATTATCGATTATCCGGGAGTGACGCGCGGTGACGCGCTGCCAAGATGGCGACGGCCGACTCCACCCACTTTGAGCTTCAAAAACGCGCTTTATAAACCTACGGGTGACGTCACGGACACTAGGTTCATGTTTTTATACAGTCTATATCTATGGTCTTAATATATAGGTCTTCTGTCTCATTAATGTTAATCTAACAATAAAAGAAAAGGGAATCACTCGCTTTACTCGAACTGCTTTTATAAATTTAATATTCAGTTTATTTGTAATGAACACACTAAAGTGATTTTTACTTTTGATTGTTTGTTTTTCTTACATGAATGCTTTTGTTTAGATGTAAAATTCAAAATTTTTAAAAAAAGTAATGCACTGCTTCTTATATTTGTTCTACGGCTTTTTTTTTTTTTTTTTTTTTTGCATCTGTTCTTATTTATATTAACAAAGATAAAATAAAAAATAGCTATATTGTATATTCTAAATTATCCAAGCAACGGTAAACTTCCATCACCACAATGGTAGGCCCGCCTCTGCATTCATTTGATTGGACAATGGGAATAAACGCGAATGACGTTGAGCGCTTTTCCGCTCATAGTTGGCCTCTTTTTTTATTTTTTATTTTTTATTTATTTATTTATTTTTTTTTTTCAACTTTACATGCTCAGAGTGTTCCTGCAAAAACACGAGGCGCAGCAAGCGGCTAAAACACGAGGCGCCCGGGGCACATAAACAGCGCACAAAATGCTCACTGCCAATAGAAAACAATTTTTAAAAAGCAACCTCGCAAAAAATGCATTCTGTCTGATCGGGCCCTTATGCTGCTAAAATTTTTATGTTGTATGTCTGGCAGTTGATTGTCCGTTTGAAGAAGGAGATCCAGTCTTTGAAGGAAGAGCTGGCTCTGGTTACTGGAGAGCAAAGGAGTGACATGCTAACCCAAGAAGAGATCTACCAGTATGTACCTGCAATTCCTCACAATCCCTCACTCCTTTCTTCCAATCCTCCATGTCCTTTATAAACATACAGTAGAGGGGAAATGACTAATAATGAATTGTGTTTGCTAATTTAACATTTCTTTCTGTTAAACTTCTTTTATCAGTTGCATTACTTGGAAGCAGTATTGGATGGTATCAGACTTAATTAAATAATCAGACAGAAAAATAGCACTAACTAAAAAAGGAAAAAGTACAAATAATCAAATTATATTTACATGATTACATTACCAGCAAGTAGCAATAAATTGTAATAGAGAGAACATAATGAACTGTCGGACTAGTGGTATGCAATGCAGTTGTTTATGAGTGACTCACACAAACATGAAAGAGCAGGGATTCTTGACAGCTATATTAGATATCACATCATGGTGTCATTTTGCTTTTACGGGATGGTAACGCCAAGTAAAATATAAATGCAGCTTATTATTTTAGAGCATAACACTGCCTTCACTGGCCTGCCTTTTTTCCATAGTGCATCCTGCTGCCATTTTTCACCAGGTAAAACCACGCACATGCACCTGGCCATCCAGCCTTCTTCCATTGCTCCATGGTCCAGTTCTGACGTTCATGTGCACATTGTAGGTGCTTTTGGCCGTGGATAGGGGTCATAATGGGCGCTAGTCTGCAGTTACACAGCCCCATACTCAAATTAATCCATAACTTCAATACTGTACACAAATTTTCAAATCTCAATCATACTTCTAGGGAATTAAAAAATATAGCAAATTTATATTTGAAGCTCACAAAGTCAGTGTATTGTTTTTAGTATGTGTTCCTAGTAGCTGGATCCCCTGATGCATGATTCACACTGTCTTAGAAGGCCCACAAGGAAATTGCTCACATCTTGCCTTTATTGCAGTATTTGACAAGATGAAGATAATGTGAGCTTAACTGTAGCATTTCCATAAAACAAACTTTTTCCCCAACTTTGCTACATTGCTGGATACAGCTATTTGGTAGATGTTGCCATGGATGCTGCAATGGTTTCTGGGCCCCATGGACAATAAACTGGCTCAGGGTCTTAGAATCGTAATCGCTTTGGGCCTCCTATATTTCCTATATGTCGGTGCGCTGCCCACGAGGCTATTGGTGCCAGAGTTCCTATTGTTTTGTTGATGCAGTTGTTTTAAAGTGGAAGACATGAGTATTATTCCTGTTTTGCAGGTTGGAAGAGCAGATAAATGTGTATCTGGAGGACCCCGACAGTGAAGTAACATTAAACCTTGGGCCTGATATGAGAAAAATCCACTTTTGTTTCTCTCTGCTAAAGGTATGGCTTCATTTTGATTATCATTTGTTGTGTTCTTTTCTGTCTTGTTCTTTGCTCATCAATGTCATGCATTCTACCTCAAATCTTCTCATTTTTTCTTCCTCATCTTTCACCCTTTCCTCTGCATTATTCTTCATCATCTTCTGTTCTGTTTGAAAATTCCAACATAACTACAGGTACCAGACCAATCTGGGAATTTTAAAACAGAGCCCTGAGAATAACTATGCTCCACAAAAAAGCATAGATATTGATTGTCAGAGATATTTGAATAAGACGTCACTTTGGCCATGAACTGATCTGATATTTTGTGAATTTTTGGAATGTATGTTAATGTAAACTGTTGTAAGAAGACTATGGTGTGTTGCTTGGATCATTAAGACTTTGTGACTCTTTTCACACTGAATTCACGTGTGTCTTTGATGCAGGAAATTTTATTGAAAATTGCTGGAGAGCCTTTAGTGCAAGCCAGTGAGGTGTCCTAAAAATCTGATCAGGGTGACTTACTCACCACACATGTTTTTTAGGGTTTGGGTTTTGCGTCAGTTTTAACTGCTATACCAAAAAATTGTTACCAAGATAAGAACCTAGTAACACTGCCATAATTTAGAGCAATCTAATCAATAATCTAATTACACAATCTGACTAATTAATTGCTAATTATTTTTAATGAAACAATACTCTAAATAAGATACTAAAACTTCCAGTAGCTGGTGGTAAATGTCTTAATGAATAAGTCATTGGGTGCGTCTCAATACTCAAATTGATGCTTCCTTGTTTCCTCGCTCATCCATCCTTGAGCCTGTGACCCAGAAACCAATCAGAGTTGGCCATCTTGAAGGACATCTAGCTCAGTTCTCTAATTGCACTTGGAGGAGGCGAAGAACAAAGAGTGAGGAAGCTTCATGAGGAGCTATGAGCGAGGATACACAAGTATATCCTACGCGGAAGTCTTTCTTGTCGGAAAACCTGACTCGCATATAAATTCTTCTCCCCCTTTACGTCTCAATAATTTAAATGTATTATTTTTTTTTTACCTTTGCAGTTTATATAAATCATACATATCATAAGTTTTTGCAGGGCACATTGCTTTATCAATATTTATTATGAATGTCTTAAATAACCCAACTTTAACAACATAAGGACAGATCCTCTGAGTGCAGCTGATGACGCTTTGAAGTGACGTTTGAGTGATTAAAAATTGTTCAATGTACAAATAGCTTTATTAGATTCATCTGTCCTCATTTTTTTTTCCTTGCATTGTTTCCTTGCATCCTAAAAGGGGATGGAGCTAAGACATAAGGAAAGGAAGCAAGGAAAGGAAACAAGGATGCACAAATGAGAAATGAGAAGCACCCATTGAGTCATTCCATCATTCATTTCAATCATTCAGTCATTCATTCTTTCAAATGACTGATTCATTCAGAAATGAAGTAAATGGCTCTCTTTATGAATAGGCAAGTGAATAATTGGTTCACCCGATTCATTCAAAATGCGTATTCATTCAGAAATTGTGTATTGCTTGGAGATGCACAACAGTTCTACTGTAGCTTTAATAGGTAATGTTTGCCTTGGGTGTTTGTCATGTCTTTTGTGCACATTAATATAAATGGCTATATGTCTGAAACAAAACAAGATATTTTCACCAAACTGAGAACACATTAAAAAAAAAAAAATGGAATGTGGTGTTT
Organism: Spinibarbus caldwelli; assembly: GCA_039654775.1. Lineage (NCBI taxonomy): Eukaryota > Metazoa > Chordata > Actinopteri > Cypriniformes > Cyprinidae > Spinibarbus > Spinibarbus caldwelli. The sequence goes on from CM077251.1 coordinate 26,737,855, forward strand.
GTCACAGTGCACACAAACGAGGGAAGGAAGGAGACGAGGATGAACTCAAAATACAGTCTTTAATAAATCCAAAACAGACAGGGCAAGACAAGGCAAGGCTGGGATGCACAGGAACACTGGGGAGTAACGAGTAGACCAGACGAAAATGAACAGAACAGGCAGGAACTAAATACACATGATAATTAAACACACACACCTGAAAGAAATCATAAACAATCAAACTTGATGAGGACAGGAACAGGAAGGACCAAATAAGGGCATGGAGGGGGAAACACACAAGACAAGACAGACATGACTGTGACAGTGTCTTTGTCTAAGTTGCTATCACAGTCCATAATTACATTTGTTTATCTTGAAAAAAATATGCTTACTTTTTTGAGGTCTGAGGCTGTATCTCTGCAACACTTTGGCATATTGACATGAAATTTTATATCATGAGAAATTTATAATTTTCTGACAACATTATTTTATATTTATTTCAACACCAGATTAATGTGATTAATGAGCATTTTTGCTGTAAGTGTGCCTGGCCCTGTAATTCTGCTTGCAGCTCTATTGAGAGGCCAAGCATTATCAACCAACAATCGTTATTGTTAGTTTTCTTCCACTCTTGAGTCTATAGCAACCCATAGAAGCTCTTTGCTGGAAACTTTTGAAATTTGGCACACAGATAGAGGACATTCTCATCATTAACCATAGCCAGTTCTGAGCCTTCAACTTAAGCCCCTGGGGTCGAAGCCCACACCGGTGCAGTCTGTCTCGCATTTTCTTGATGACCGCGAAAAGAGCTAAAAATACTCCGAAATTTTTTATTGTACAGATAAGAATAAGGTATCGTTTGAAACTGCAAAGGTTCTACTTTTATTTGTGTATAGTCATAATAACAACAAAGCAATGTGCTTTTGTAAAATAATGAAAATAAACAGGGTGCGTTCTTTGCTGTCTGTCTCCATCACCTCTCTTCAAAGACACGTAAATACAACAATCTGAATCTCAGCGTATACTTGCCTCAAAGACACGAGAAATATATGTATAGAAAGCTTGAAATGTCTACTTTTAAATGAAGTACGTCATGTCCGAAACAAATATTGTCTGTTAAAGTAATCTGTATGAAACCAATTTTATCTCTAATGAGATCACGCCCACGAGCTGATCGCGCTTTTCAAATTCTAAACATCCACATGAGACGCGAGCGCAAGTAAACACCCACATTGCCTCCGCGTAGACAAACAAGTCCATCCCGGCTACTTTTTGTTTCTGGAAGAAGACGCGCTGAGAGAAATAACCCAGAATTTACCTCAAAAGAAGAAAACAATGCGATGCGTCGTGCAGCTAGATCCAGTGGAGCATATCATTCTGATGAGTAGCCTAAGATTACTTGCATCTATTGTTATTGTGTTATTGTGACATAACTTGTACACATTTTACTAGTTAGACTTTTCCCAAACTATAATTCCTGACTACGTGTATGAAATCAAGTGAAACATTTTGAAATATGTCATTTCATTGTCTAAATGTCTCACAATGCCAGGATGTTTGTTTAATGTTTTATAACATATAAAACCACGAGATATAAAAGTAGAACGAATGTTAACACTATGATATTAAAGTCTATGAATGTTTGGCACAAAGGTCTGTTACTGTTCAAGTGTTCAGATCAGTATGTCCAATCATGTGTCCTTGACCTTCACTGTGTATATTTTTATTATACTGTGTTGTAAATAAAATACAAATAATAATACAAATAATCAAAAAACCTCATTATTTTACTCTCCTCACACTCTTTCTTACCTGCCTCAGTCACATTCATATTGATGGCCCATTATGGGAGGCCCTTTGTCTCTCAGGTGTGAATCACTAAATATTCATGGCCATTGTCACTCCCTCGCATAAGGGCATTCTTTTAGAAAACATGTTTTACAAATGTTAAATCAATATATTGTTTTCTGTGAGCAAGTAAACAGGGTGATTTTCACATCATTTTGTAGCAAAAACTCTAGTCTACCACATCCATTTCTCAAAAGTCTTGTGAACAAATGTTCTGTATGTGTTTTATGGCTTTATTTAAAGATTTTGATGACTTAAAGATTTTAGTTTTTCGCTAACAATGCATAAATGTTTTCTCAAAAACACAAACATGTATATTCATGCTGCTCACATATTATTGTAGCCCAGTTTGTGCTGAATACAGTGTTATCAGACTTTAGGCATTAATATGTTTTTAAGATACTGAAAAAAACACAAATGTCAGGGCATGTCAAAACTTCTCCAGGGCCCCAAAACACCCTCAGACCCCAGAGGGTTAAACCACGCGCCACACAACATCCAAAGAGGGGGGGGGGCGCTCTGGAGGCCCTTCAGGACAGGCTCACACAGGACGGCAGGCCTTCAGAGCGGTACCCGTTCCGGGACCCATGGCGGATCAGGCAGTCTAGGGAGCCATGACAGATCAGGGGACTCAGGAGGCCATGGCGGATAAGGGAACTCAGGAGGCCATGGCGGATCAGGGGACTCAGGAGGCCATGGCGGATCAGGGGACTCAGGAGGCCATGGCGGATCAGGGAACTCAGGAGGCCATGGGGGATCAGGGGACTCAGGAGGCCATGGGGGATCAGGGGACTCAGGAGGCCATGCCGGAGCAGGGGACTCAGGAGGCCATGGCAGAGCAGGGGACTCAGGAGGCCATGGCGGAGAAGACAGTTCAGAGTGCCATGGCTGGACGGCCCCTGTGGCCCTGACCATGCCACTCGGCCTAAACTCAGGCAGTGGATCCCTCTCTGGGCTGGAATCGGGGAATGGAGTCCTCCTTGGGCTAGACTCAGGAACAGGAGCCCTCCGTGGGCTAACCTCAGGAACAGGAGCCCTCTGTGGGCTAACCTCAGGAACAGGAGCCCTCCTTGGGCAAAACTCAGGAACAGGAACCCTCCGTGGGCTAAACTCAGGAACAGATGATTGACTAAATCAATCATTTCTTTTTGAACCTTGCCTTATACACAGAGGCATTGTCATGTTAGAATAGAAAAGGGTCCTGTCCAATCTGTTGCTTTAAAATTAGAAGCACACAATTCCCTAGAATATCATTATATGCTTAAACATTAAGATTTGTACTCATGGAAATTACTAAAGTAGTCAAACCTGTTCATTAGAAGGGGGTGACCCAATACTTTTGGCAATATATTGTATGTATAGTCTCAATTTGAGAACATGTAGGAAAAATACCATAGCTGGGCCACTTGTTGATGCTATTAAACAGCAAAATATAAAATTGGATCTAACTACAGAACCGTTGGTGAAATGCTTTGGCATATTGACATGAAACTTAATGTGTGCCATTTTAATCATCCCCTGACAATGTCATATCAAATTCATGACCGAGATTGCATGCTCAGTATGCATTATTGCAGTTAGTGTGCTTGGCACCCAATAATTGCTGCTTGCAGCTATATTTTCTATATGTGCAGTGTTTTGTAGAATTGAACTCACAACAGCTCAAAAGCATATATTTATTTTTGGCATTTTGCCTTTATTACGATACGACAGTGTAGAGTAGACAGGAAGCAAAGTGGGAAAGAAAGAGGGGGGTGGGATCAGGAAAGGACCTCGAGTCCAGATTCAAACTCGGGATGCCCATAACCCAGCGGCATTATATGTCAGTGCACTGCCCACTAGGCTTGGCATCGACAGCTTTCGTGTTTTTGTATATTGTTAACATATATTCACTGGCCACTTTATTAGGTACACCAGTTCAACTGTTTGTTAATGAAAATATCTGGAGCATATCATTCTGATGAGTAGCCTAAGATTACTTGCATCTATTGTTATTGTGTTATTGTGACATAATTTGTACACATTTTACTAGTTAGACTTTTCCCAAACTATAATTCCTGACTACGTGTACGAAATCAAGTGAAACATTTTGAAATATGTCATTTCATTGTCTAAATGTCTCACAATGCCAGGATGTTTGTTTAATGTTTTATAACATATAAAACCAAGAGATATAAAAGTAGAACGAATGTTAACACTATGATATTAGAGTCTATGAATGTTTGGCACAAAGGTCTGTTACTGTTCAAGTGTTCAGATCAGTATGTCCAAACATGTGTCCTTGACCTTCACTGTGTATATTTTTATTATACTGTGTTGTAAATAAAATACAAATAATAATACAAATAATCAAAAAACCTCATTATTTTACTCTCCTCACACTCTTTCTTACCTGCCTCAGTCACATTCATATTGATGGCCCATTATGGGAGGCCCTTTGTCTCTCAGGTGTGAATCACTAAATATTAATGGCCATTGTCACTCCCTCGCATAAGGGCATTCTTTTAGAAAACATGTTTTACAAATGTTAAATCAATACATTGTTTTCTGTGAGCAAGTAAACAGGGTGATTTTCACATCATTTTGTAGCAAAAACTCTAGTCTACCACATCCAATTCTCAAAAGTCTTGTGAACAAATGTTCTGTATGTGTTTTATGGCTTTATTTAAAGATTTTGATGACTTAAAGATTTTAGTTTTTCACTAACAATGCATAAACGTTTCCTCAAAAACACAAACATGTACATTCATGCTGTTCACATATTATTGTAGCCCAGTTTGTGCTGAATACAGTGTTATCAGACTTTAGGCATTAATATGTTTTTAAGATACTGAAAAAAACACAAATGTCAGGGGATGTCAAAACTTCTCCAGGGCCCCAAAACACCCTCAGACCCCAGAGGGTTAAACCACGCGCCACACAACATCCAAAGGGGGGGTGCGCTCTGGAGGCCCTTCAGGACAGGCTCACACAGGACGGCAGGCCTTCAGAGCGGTACCCGTTCCGGGACCCATGGCGGATCAGGCAGTCTAGGGAGCCATGACGGATCAGGGGACTCAGGAGGCCATGGCGGATCAGGGGACTCAGGAGGCCATGGCGGATAAGGGAACTCAGGAGGCCATGGCGGATCAGGGGACTCAGGAGGCCATGGCGGATCAGGGGACTCAGGAGGCCATGGCGGATCAGGGGACTCAGGAGGCCATGGCGGATCAGGGAACTCAGGAGGCTATGGGGGATCAGGGAACTCAGGAGGCCATGGGGGAATCAGGGGACTCAGGAGGCCATGCCGGAGCAGGGGACTCAGGAGGCCATGGCAGAGCAGGGGACTCAGGAGGCCATGGCAGAGAAGACAGTTCAGAGTGCCATGGCTGGACGGCCCCCGTGGCCCTGACCATGCCACTCGGCCTAAACTCAGGCAGTGGAGCCCTCTCTGGGCTGGAATCGGGGAATGGAGCCCTCCTTGGGCTAGACTCAGGAACAGGAGCCCTCCGTGGGCTAACCTCAGGAACAGGAGCCCTCCTTGGGCAAAACTCAGGAACAGGAACCCTCCGTGGGCTAAACTCAGGAACAGATGATTGACTAAATCAATAATTTCTTTTTGAACCTTGCCTTATACACAGAGGCATTGTCATGTTAGAATAGAAAAGGGTCCTGTCCAAACTGTTGCTTTAAAATTAGAAGCACACAATTCCCTAGAATATCATTATATGCTTAAACATTAAGATTTGTACTCATGGAAATTACTAAAGTAGTCAAACCTGTTCATTAGAAGGGGGTGACCCAATACTTTTGGCAATATATTGTATGTATAGTCTCAATTTGAGAACATGTAGGAAAAATACCATAGCTGGGCCACTTGTTGATGCTATTAAACAGCAAAATATAAAATTGGATCTAACTACAGAACCGTTGGTGAAATGCTTTGGCATATTGACATGAAACTTAATGTGTGCCATTTTAATCATCCCCTGACAATGTCATATCAAATTCATGACCGAGATTGCATGCTCAGTATGCATTATTGCAGTTAGTGTGCTTGGCACCCAATAATTGCTGCTTGCAGCTATATTTTCTATATGTGCAGTGTTTTGTAGAATTGAACTCACAACAGCTCAAAAGCATATACTTATTTTTGGCATTTTGCCTTTATTACGATACGACAGTGTAAAGTAGACAGGAAGCAAAGTGGGAAAGAAAGAGGGGGGTGGGATCAGGAAAGGACCTCGAGTCCAGATTCAAACTCGGGATGCCCATAACCCAGCGGCATTATATGTCAGTGCACTGCCCACTAGGCTTGGCATCGACAACTTTCGTGTTTTTGTATATTGTTAACATATATTCACTGGCCACTTTATTAGGTACACCAGTTCAACTGTTTGTTAATGCAAATATCTAAACAGCCAATCACCTGGCAGCAAGTCAATGCATTTAGGCATGTAGACATGGTCAAGATGATGTAGACATGGTCAGTGTAACATGGACGCTTGAGAGTTAAGATCCATGTGCAGTTTATTGATCGTGGGTGTTGGAATGACCATGAACGTAAACAGTTATACTGGCAGTAGAGAGGTGATACACCATTACCATTAGCTAGAAGCTAGAGGTTCAAAAATCACAGTTTCAGTAAGTCTCAGTGCCGTAAAGGGTGGCAGAGTCCAAAGCATAATAGTCATTTAGAAGAAGATCCATAGGGGCTAGTGGAATTCATGCAAGAGTCAAACACAGAGAAGCAGTGTGATACAGGGCTCTACACTTACTTTTTCTTTTAAATTTAAAAAATTTAGGAACACGGTCAAAAATTTAAGAGCACCTTCTAATCAATAATCAAATTCTGATTAAAAAAAAAAAAAAAAAAAAATTAACCTTCCTATTATGAGGTGATATTTGACTCAAAGTGATTTACAGGGATTTTTTTTTTTTACCTTTTTAATGGCATTTTTCTAACTTTATTAAAGTATGTCATCTTTTGTCAAATTCAAAAATATATATATATATAATTAAGCTTTAAACATTTTTAATTAAAACAACAGAATAAGAAGTAGAATAAGAATAAGTTACCAATAAAATTATATCAGTATTTAAGAAATAAATTTGTACTACAGAGGTGGCACAGAAGAACACAAAAGTGGCTTGTAGGTGTATTTTCAGACATTTAATGAGGCTCAGAGGTTGCATGAGTGCAATTCATAAATTCATGTTGAGGTTAATGTTTTAAATATACAATTTTGAATATAGAAATATTAAATTATTTAAATAACAGAATAGGGGAAACACAGAACCTGAAAGGTATACGGTGGAGAATACACACATGGGGCCGCATGAGAAGTTGCTACATGTCGAGCACCAACCCAATACATGAGTTCACATGAGGAAACCTACCTTGTATTAGGTTCTCATAGTGAGTTCCTCCACCAAATTTCGCTAAGTTAATGCCCTAGCGTGATGGAAAAAGGTAGTCCAGGGTTCACGCAAGGAAACGGACTGAACTGAAAATGCGTAACACCGTGCCATTTTCCTGAGTTGTAGAGCTTGCGTTTAAGACTCTGGAAGAGACTGGTTCCATTCACAGATTGTAGAATCTGGTGAATGTGTTAGGTGTAGCCCAACCTGCAGCTCTACAAATGTAGGCTGTTCAGATCGCATAACAATCCAGTGGGAGATCCTTTGTTTGGAGACAGCGTTCCCCTTCTGCTGCCCCCCCAAAACAGACAAAGAGCTGTTCAGAGCGTCTGAAACTCTGAGTGCGTTCGATATAAATGCGCAGGGCATGCACTGGGCATAACAGAGACAGGTCGAGGTCCCCTCCTTGATAGGGGATAGTTTGTAAGGCCACCACCCAATGTCTAAAGGGAGTGTTGGGTACCTTGGGCACATATCCAAGCTGGGGTCTCAGGACAACGTGAGAGTCTGCCGACCGGAATTCTAGGCACGAATCATTAATGGAGAGGGCTTGAAGGTCTCCTACTCTATTAATAGAGGTGAGCGCAATCAGGGGGGCTGTCTTCATACAGAGGGCACTGAGATCGACTGAAGGGGCTCAAATGGATCTCTCTGTAGTGCCTGAAGGACCACAGACAGATCCCAAGAGGAATCAGCCAATCATCAAGATAGTTGAGAATGCATATGCCCATTTCCCTGAGAGGGACAAGGGCAGCCTCCACAATCTTTTAATCCTCTGGGGTCTGAGGTTATTTTGGGGCCTTTGAGATGTTTTGACATGCCCTGATATTTGTGCTTATTTCAGATACTTATAACATTCTATTGACCAACATGTGCTACAATAATATGTGACCCTGATGGATGTACATGTTTGCATTTTTTAGAAAAAAAGTATTATGCGTGGTTAGTAAGTTTTGGGAAAAAAAAATGTAGCTGAAATAAGTCCATAAAACCCACACTAAATAGTTCTGAATAAGACTTTTGAGTAATCAGTCTTGTAGGCTAGAATATTTACTTCAGAATTATGTGAAAATCATTCTGTTTACTCATTCACAGAAAACAATATATTGATTTAAATTTTTAAAGACATGTTTTGTGATTGAAAGCCAATATGCGAGGGAGTGGCAATGGCCCTGAATATTAAGTGATGCTCGCCTGAGAGGCAAAGGGCCCGCCCCTAATGGCCCATCAGTGTGACTGTGACGTTGAGGCAGGTAAGAGAGAATGTGAGGAGATTGAAAAAAATGTTTTTTTTTTAATTATTTGTATTTTATTTACAACACAGTATAATCAAAACATACATAATGAAGGTCAAAGACGCATTGTGCACACTGATCTAACCACAGAGATGTGAACAGACTTTGAGTCATTCCTGCAACAGATTCTGTCCAACAAGTGAAACAAGTAAATCATACCTGATATTTACGTGTTATTTAAGTGTTTCTGCTTCTTTCCATGGATTCAAGAAGAAAAAAACATAATCAGTAGTCAAGGAGCTTGTTTTACCTTAGAATATCAGTGTAGTTGAACATCTGATGCTGGTAGAGCGCTCTCAGAGGAAAACAGTTTGAAGAGACATCAGGATTCATCTGTGGTGCAGGTATCTGATTCAATAAAACACAAAAAAAAAAAAAAAAAAAAAAAAAAAAAAAAAAAAAAAACATTTGTGAGCATGTTAATATCAGGGGCATCTGTAGGTTTTGTAGCCATAGACTTATGCATGCTTTGTACTATCATTAAAAAAAGACATTTTATATCTAAGAAACTAATTATTATTGTTTAGCATGTTATTAAAATCTATTTTTGAACAGAGTAGGCTATTAATAATAAACATGTTCTAAACATACTTAGCCTCGTAGCATTGATCAGTATACAACATCATCGCTCCATAAGAATTTTAAATAAAATGAATTGCCTATCATATTCAAAATGTTTTACTCGATTTCAAACATTGTAGTCAGGAATTATAGTTTGGGAAAAACCCAACTATGATTTTGTAGTCATATAGCCTAGTATGTATGATTTTATAGTAGCCTATGATATGAGTCTGTAGCCATAGACTCACACATGCTTTGCACTATAAAAGGATGTACTTTGTTCTATAAAAGGGTATTTTATATCTGAAATTATCTGAAATTATATCTGAAATTATATCTGTATTTTATATCTGAGATCATTCATCGCGCTTTATGTTGGGCGTTTACATGCGCACGTGTCTCACGTGGATATTTACATATGAACGGCGCGAGCTGCGAGGGGGCGGGATTGCATTAAAGGTAATGAGTTAGACGGGAAAGACTGAACATCGTGTTGGTTTCATATGGATTACTTTATCACAGAATATTTGTTTTCGATAAGACTTACTTCATTTAAAAGTAGACACTTCAAGCTTTCTATAGATATAACTCCCATGTCTCTGTGTTGAGATTTCGCCGAGTTACAGTTCATTTTAGTGACGCGTTTCTAAAAGCAGCTCGCGGACACGGAGAAGACAGAGAGCGCACCCTGTTTGTTTTCTTTATTTTCCAAAACCACAACATTTTGTTTTTATTGTGAGTGTACCCGAAAAAAATAGACACTTCAAAGTTTAATTGATGTATAACACTTATCTGTATGACCAAAATCGACGGAGTATTTTTAGTGTCTTTCACACTAAGAAAAAAAATGAGCTTGTCTCGCCGGCGAGACAGCCGACCCCAGGGGGTTAAAAGACACGAGGTGACAGGGACAGCCTGAAGGGAAGAACCTTGTACTGAAATGCCTGCCCTTCGAAGGCAAACCGTAGAAATCCCTGAGAGATCCCTGACACATTTAAGAATGTGCTTGAGGGTTAGCATTTTGAATAGGAGTTTGTGAAGGGCCCGGTTCAAAATTCTTAAGTCTAGGATTGGTCCAGGTACGTTCCGAGAAGTATGGCACTTCTCAGGTACTTTCGAGAAGAATGGCACTGGGGTCAAGCATGGCTTGGAGTCACGGTCGTCACCCAGGAACCAATCATCCAGCTGCGAACGCTCGGGACGAGGTGGAGGGTTCCACTCAAGCCCGATCTCCTTGGCTGCCCGTTCAAGCACGGCTGCCATTTCAGCATCCACCTGCGACTGAGGCTCGGCCCCCACGGAAGCCTGTTCAACTGAGGCCTCAGCTTCAGTTGGCTCACACCCACCCTCCGATGCTGCAGCCGACCATTCTTCCTTGTTCGGGGCTCTGAACAAGAAATCAAGCCTGTACTGGGAAAGACTATCAAACTCGTCCGGTAGCTCAACCGGAGGCCACGAGAAACAAGTGGCCTGTTGGGTTTCACCCAGCAGAGCCTCACTCGTTTCCTTCTGCTCACCCTCGGCACACATCATTGCGGCCTCGTACCCGGAAGTAGAAGGAACAGAGCGGGAAGCAGTCGAGGTGAGACGTGGCTTCTCTGAAAAGAACGTGACTGATGAGCGGAGCGTGCCCATTGTCATGTCCTTGCAAGCAGAACATGAACCATCAACGAGGGCTGCTTCAGCATGAGCCTGGCCCAAACACTGAACACAACGATCATGCCAATCGTGCAGGGAGAGGTAAAAGCTGCAATGAAATGGGCACAGAAGGAAAGGCATGTTTATCGACATACAATCCACAACTGTGCAAGCTCTTTTAGAGAAATTACTCTTTTAGGAGGAAATTTGCTCTTAAAGATCACTGTTGAAGCACCCAGGAGTACTCTCACAACACTTAGCTGTGCTTGACAAGGGAGAGACCGCTGCCCATGCCATAGATCCAATGAAGAGGAGATAGAGGTGAATGATGCTGATTCTCACAGAGAGATGCTGCTTTCGGCTCCGAAAAACAGCACGAGTGATCAGATGCAGTGCTGGCCTATTTATACCGGATATCTGGGCTGTGGCCGGCTATGCAAATTCTGCATACCCAGTTTCATTGGCTTGTCAGAGGTATTTGGGCTCCAAAAAGGGACCCCTAGTGTTGTACACTTGACACAATGTCAAAGTGAATGACTGAAAGGGAACACTTCCTCACCATCGATGATCACAGAGAGAGGAGAACACAGAGAGGCAGGAGTGTTTGAAGAACTGGCAAATTCATAATCAATAAAATTCCATGCTGGAACAGAAACTAATTGAGCAAAAGATTCCCTATATGAATGCTTGTTAATAGAAATGTGAATTGGAATGATAAGCTGATTAGCATTTAGCATCAGAGAGTAGACACTCACCCAGGGTCTTCTCTCATCACAGCAAGCCAGTTCGGGTTGTAATTCAGGAGTGATCAATTGACGAAAGAGAAGCTTTAAAGTGTCATCCACCCAAATGGTCTGGGCTGTGACAGTGTGACAGAAAAATTAATCAGCAATGGACCTCCTTCTTTGTCTCAGCATCAGTAACACTTCACCGGCTTCCTTGCACCCCTTGGAATGTTTTTTAGACCACTTGAAATCATAACAAGAACTAAGTAAATGAAGAACGATGGCTGGTATTCCTCTGCCAAGCACTGGTGGCCCAGTCAAGCACTCAACCCGTGAGAGATGAGATTATAAATGCTATTTTTGGTGTAGCTGTTGTGCTAGAAACATGTCTGATTTTGATCAAACTTCAGTGGTTTGTTCATTGTATGACGCTGATCACATAGATGTGACTATTAGGAGTCAAAGTTACAGTTATAGTTTTACCTGATTTGCTTAAACTTCATCAAAATAATGTCAAAACACAGCCGATGTAAAATTGTGAAGGGATTATATCTGATATCGTTTATCCTGTTGCCATGGCAAACTTTAACATTTCTTCCCTGCATTTTTGAGGCAGATAACATGCTTATAATTTCATGAAACTCGACACACACATCAGTATTAATGATAGTTAGACACTGCCAAAAGCTCATAAAAGGGCGTGGAGAAGACACTCTATAGCAGGGCTATTCAACTGGCGGCCCGCGGGCCCAATCCGGCCCACCAATCATCTTCATCCGGCCCGAGGGAGAAGTACGCGCAGGTCGCACATATGGCTTGAATTGTTATTGCACTAATTAGTTGCCCACAAGGTGGCAACACTGGCCCAGGTCAGCCGAAAAAGAAAAGAAAGAGATGCAAGAATAACAACTATCTACCGGAGACCGCAATATCAACAAGACGGCAGCGTTGACAAGCGCTTGTATGAGGGAGTTATGAGATATCCACAACTCTAGTTTAACCGAGTATAAAGACAGTGTTATTCGTCATAACTTATGGCAAGAAATTGCGCAAACACTGGATGAAAAGTATTATCAAATTAAGTTGAAAGGCTGCGCGTTCGGCTGTACACATAAAACTGTGCCGCTTCAGACAGAGCGCCAGTAGCGCTTCAATGGACAAAAACACACACAATTATGACAAATGCGCGGTTTTGGCGAGTTACCTCGTAAACATATTGTTAAATGAGTTATAAAGTCTTAAATGACCGTAAAGAGTTGGGAGAAAATCGAATATCTGTCAGTTCTGCATCATGTGCATCAGGTTTTAAAGAGACAGCGGTGATTTTAAAGTGAAATTTGCTGAAGTCTGTCATTGATGGAAATCAAAGAATAAAAGGAAAAGAGAAATCATCACTCGACTGCTCTAGTCACTGATTGAACTTCAACTTTTGTAGCTTGAATAAAGAATAATCTATTTAGTTTATGCATATACAATTTATAGTTTATGTGAAGATTGTTTTAAAATCACTTAAATTAAAAGTTGTTATATATTTCAGAGCCTATAAAGTGTTAAAAATAATGGCTTTTAATTATACTTTGGCGTTGAATGGCTATAATTAATAGGTAAAATGGATTTAATAGAGAGACTAGTAGCAGTATTGGAATCAATACTTCATTAATAATAGGCTACTTGGTAAAAAAGATGCCATTAAACATATTTAAAATATACTATCTTTATGTTGTTTCTAAATTCATTTGGAGGTTCAATGTGAAATTATGACAATATCAATATATAAATGTGCGATTAATCATGATTAATTACAGAAAAAATGTGATTTTTTTTTTTTTTAAATTGATTGATACACAGCACTAATGTTAACCTTTTATAGATGTTGGTGTTGGAAATATTAGTTTATATTACTGCTAAATATGCATTTTAATTTAATTTTTAATTTTATAGGCTCCCCCAGAAAGCGATCGGGATGGCCCCCACCCCCTTGCCCCCCTTCAAATTTTCAGTCCGATAATCCGGCCCTCAAATGAATCTAATTGAATAGCCCTGCTCTATAGCGCCACCTTTTGACAAAACTTGGGGGGTTAGTTTTTCCTACAGTCACCAAACTCGGTAAATATATTGTTCTCATCAAGATGGACAACTTTCTAATTTACACTCATTAGCTATGACCAACAAGAAGATTTGAATTTTGATTTGAATGTGAATTTTTGGAAAAATATGGCTGTGAATTCATGCGTACAAGTCCTATGAAAATCATGGAATTCACTCCAAACTTTTTCAACATGATTGCAATACATTGAAGAACTTAAATTGCGAACAGATTTTGGATATTTTGAACAGTGTTTAAGGTTTTGGTAACACTTTATAATAAGGTCTCATTTGTTAACATTAGTAAATGCATTAACTAACATGAACTAACAATGAACAATATATTTTCACAGCATTTGTTAATATTTGTTGATGTTACTTATTCAAAATGTTCATGTTAATTCACAGTGCATTAACTAATGTTAACAGATAAAACTTTAAATTTTAATAATGTTTAAGTTTTGAATATTGACTAACATTAATAAATGCTATATGATTATTGTTCATGTTAATTAATATAGTTAATGTTAATAACTGAAACCTTATTGTAAAGTGTTACTAAAATTTTATTTATTGTTCTGTGTGTTTCACAGTCTGGATGGTTTGGATTAACCCTTTACAGTTTTTTACAATCGCTATGACAATTTTTTCAATACTTTTAACAATTTTCCTAAACTCTTAACACAGTTAGCACAACATCCATCTGTGTAGGCTATACAATTAACACATTTCTTGTTGCTTTGACACAAAATGCATATAGTTAACACAAATTTAAAATGCTTGAACTTATTTTACACTCAAGCTCAATCAAGACCAAAACAATGTAATTTTACTGCCAAATTTTCAAATGCTTTCACACTGTATATCAGAACAGATAACATCATGTTCTAAAACTAACTTATAGGCTAAAGTCAAAGTGAACAACTGTTCATATTGTGAATTGAAACAAATATTTCCCTTGTATTTTATTCCATTGCTAATGAGAAACAGCTGATTGAAGCTATGCAAATATAGAAATTACAGCTGATTCCCATCTAGGAAACACACTTAGGTGTTGAGGTTCTTTCAATCGCATAACCATATGATATACAGTAAAAGAGGACTTCTTTGGGCTGATCTTGTCAGGAAAAGTGCACTCCTGCATAAATGTGAGATTGGCCCTTACAACACCGACTGCCTTCTCCTGTTTTAGTAGACCTGCATGAAAGACTGGTGCCAGAGGTAGAAAAGGGACAGGTGGGAAACCACTTGCCAATATACTCTATATATATTCCTTGCCCCTTACTCCAGTTTCCTCAACTCCATTGAGGAGTTTTTCTTAGCCTGGAGTTGGAAGGTTTTTGACCATCATCCACAAGCTAGTCCCTCACTCCTGGATGCAGCATGCCAAGACATCACAGCTGAATAATACCAGGGGTGGATAAGGCATACCAAAAGATTCTTCCCAAGATGCCTTTCCAGAGAAGATATCAGGTGTGATGTGGATGAGAACATGTGGCCAAACACAGAAGATCGGGCAGATTAGATGATTTATTTTTTTTTTTTTTTAATTCTTCTGTGGCTTTTTCTGTTTGTATATTTTATATTTTCACATAATAAATAAAAGCTATATTGCAATTTTGTTGTTGTTGTTTTCTTGCATTCTTGTTTTCTTTCACACACACATTCATACCTGCCATACTATAATTATCCCTGAAATTAGGGGTGTCTAAGTCTGACCAAGCTCTGTCCCTGCATAGTCAAGTTTTTTTTTTGACTATTTTTGTGACTGTCCTAAACTTTGTTTTTATTTATTTATTTATTTATTTTTTTTAACTAAATACATGGTGTCTGAATATATTTATTTTGTGTCACAGTTAGACAGCCATATCTACAAGGTTTGAAAATGACTTGGTGATTATGTAAAAAAAAAAATAATAAAAAATAACCTTTCCATTGCCTCCATACTGAGGTGCTGAGGTTATGGAATAAGCCTTTCTCGTCATGTGTTTTCAGCCCTAATGTTTTGAATTATACATCGATTTTGGGGCTGAGGGAGAATGGCTATAGGGCGAAGCCCAGGTTTGCCCAGAGATGCTTGCTATCTCTCCCCTGATGTTACGTCATCCCTAAATGCCCGATGTTTGTGGATCTTTGGTGGGGAGGGCATACGTGGCGGCAAGTCAGTCGGGTGCTTGTTTGCATACCATGGCCATCTTTCAAGCATACTAAGCCAACCTGCTTAAGGACCTGGACGAAGGGGGGGAGGTCGGGCCTGATGATATTGTATCTCAGAAGATCTTCCAGTTTACAGTCTAATCAAAGTGTCTGTGTGTATCTCAGATGATCAAGTGTCTGAGCAATATTAAACAGCTGTGTTAGGCCACCTACTTGTCTCTCCATGACACTAAGGAGATGACTCTGGTGGCTCTGGAGAGACACCTTTGGCTGCATCTATCTGGCATCTAAGAGAAGGATAAAACATCTCTCCTAGATGTCCTGCTGTCTCCTCCTGGCCTTTTCAGTGATGCTGTCTGTTAGGTCATCAAGAGGTTCCAGAGGTTCCTGCCAGTCAGTTGCTTCAGAACACCAAACTCAGTTCTCTGTGCATACCCAAGATCAGCTTTGAAAGGTTGTCTCCCTTGGTAGATAATTGGCAGCCTGGAAACTTATGCCAAATGTGTCTCAGTGGTTCCAGCACACAGTAGAAAAGGGGTACAGAATCCAATTTGTTTCTTACATGCCAAGATTAAACGGGGTGTTGCTTACGACGGTGGGCCCCAAGCAGTCTTGGGTAATTGAATAGGAAGTGCTATCTCTCTTGGCAAAGGAGGCCATAGAGTGTATTCCTCCTCCTGAGAGAGATAGTCCAGGTTTTACAGTCAATACTTCATAGTTCCAAAGAGGGAGGGGGGTATGCATTCTATCTATACAGTTGGGGGACACTTAATTTCTAACGATTATCATCAATTTGATTTCATATATACTATTTAAACTAAACTGAGCTAGACAATGACATCTCTGAATTCAATAATGAAATGCCTTTAACTGAAAATTGAGCGTTTAATCTTATTATACATTACTGACACTCTGTCCTCCAATTTGATACTGCTAAGTGCTTTGACACAATTTGTATTGTTAAAAGTGCTATATAAATAAAGGTGACTTGACTTGACTTGACTTGACTATTATAGAGCTGCTTCAGGTAAACCACTCTGAGGAGATACAGGTTCAAAATGTTGATCATCCCTCTTATCATGAGTCAAATCAGATCCGAGGACTGGTTTGTCATAATCAATCTGAAGGATGCACACTTCCACATATCCATCCTTCCCCAGCACAGGAAGTTTCTGATGTTTGCTTTCAGCGTACCAATATCGGGTTCTTCCATTCCTCCTGGCTTATGGCATCTACATTCAATTTGATAACTTTTGATATGCGAGACTATTACAGTGGTGGCTCAGAACTAAGGTTTTTTTCCCCAAGAAGTAACCAGTTCCGCACAATCAAGGTTGTGCGCAGATGCCTTCATTCTTTGATAATGTGGAAGAAACTTGGTATCTGTCCCAAGGACCTGTGCTGGGGGCATTGTGTCATTGCAAGTCGTTGATGAAAGTCACTTCCCTTTCGGGATGGGGAGTGGCCCTGACAGGCTGCTAAACTTAAGGTCTGTGAAGAGAGAGCATCATCTTTATAGATGATGGCTTTATATCTAACTCTGTGGTACTTCCTCCCACAACTCAGAAGCTACCACATCCTTGTCCACACAGAGAACACATCTGTAGTCTTGTACATAAATCATCAGGGGGTCTGAGGTCATCCCCCTTATGCAGACTGGTGCACCAGATCATCCTGTGGTCCCAGGGAAAACTGCTTTCTCTTAGAGTAGCAGTTCTTAATCCTGGTCCTCGCAACCCCCTGCTCTGCACATTTTGTATGTTTCTCTTATTGCTTCAGAGGTTTGTTCCATTCGACCCTAAGTGCCCTGCGAAATGGACATCACAGGATATTCCGCCATGATTCCAGTTCGAAGGGAGCGCATATGTTCCATTCAAAGTGCATTAAAGTGCGCGAGACGTGACTACTATGCAAATCTCATGATTACAGTTAAATAACCCTTCGCACTTCGGTAGTAAGTTTCGTCTGTGTGTGAAGACGCTTGTAGGCAGTGGTGTAGCGCAAATCTGTGCTCTTAAGTAAAATAGCCTAAACATCAATGGATTTCCTATGCTCACGGAGTAGGGAGCAATGAAAACTGTGTAGGGACCATGCCAATCAGAAAACAGTTCATGCTTGGAGTTCTCTTCTAACGAGCTGGTTATCTGAATCAGATGTTTAAAATAAGAGAGACATGGAAAATATGCAGAGCAGAAGTCCTGAGGACCAGGATTACGAATCGCTGTCTTAGAGCATTTTAAGTCCTTGGGTACCTCAATGTGGAAATAGATATTCTGTCGAGGCAGGGTCTGAGGCCCAGGGAATGGAGACTCCATCCCAAGGCGAAGTTAATTTGGAAGAAGGTCAGCTGGGAGGAAGTTGATCTGTTCACATTTCAAGAGAGCACTTCATGTGCCGCTTGAAATGAGGCATAACAGCAGGTACAAATACTACATTTATATATGTGACCTATGCTGGCAAAATGAGTCACAATGAGCAAAAATGAGTTTATTTTTTATTTTATTTTATCTTTATTATAAAGAACAGATGAAAAAAAAAAAAAAAATAAATAAATAAATAAATAAATAAATAAATAAATATATATATATATATATATATATATATATATATATATATATATATATATATATATATATATATATATATATATATATATATATATATATATATATATAAGAAACAATGCATTACCTTTTTCATTTTAAAAGCATTCACGTAGGAAAAACAATCAAACGTATTGATCAAACGTGTTAAAAATAGTGGATGGCCTAATGGATAGAGAGACGGACTTGAAACCCAAAGGTCACGGGTTCGAGTCTCAGGTCCGGCAGGAATTGTCAGTGGGGGGAGTGAATAAACACTGCTCTCTCTACCTTCAATACCATGACTGAGGTGAGACCCTTGAGCAAGGCACCGAACCCCCACCTGCTCCCTGGGCGCCACAGCATTGGCTACCTACTGCTCCGGGTGTGTGTTCACTACTGTATGTTTGCACTTGGATGGGTTAAATGCAGAGCACAAATTCTGAGTATGGGTCATCATACTTGGCCACACTTCACTTTCACTTTTATTTTGTGTTTTGTGCCCTTAACAATACTTATTTTTTCTTAAAAAAAAAAAAAAAAAAAAAAAATTGCTTACGATTCTTGTCTTAAATAAAAGGAGACTACATTCTAGCTACATGGAAGTAATTCTCCAGCATTAAAATGTATTACATATCACACAAGCAAACAGATTTCCTTTCTCTTCAGGTGAGGGTACGAGAGGGATCCTGTGCTCAAAATGGGGTGAGTAATGACAGTACTCCTTTAATGGGCATGTCTGATGAAGAGCAAAGCAAATCATACACAGAAGTCCAAAAGCTGCGGCACATGTTGACCCACCGTGATAATGAGATCAGTATCCTTTACTCAAATTATGAATAATTAAAAATATCATTCAAATGAATGGCAATTAGTTGGTTCAAATAAAAATAGCCACTTAAGTTTTTTTTTTTCCTGTCAAACAACCTGATGTTTTATATAGTTTATAATTCTTTTTTTTCCCCTCATTGTAATAATACTTAGTCATAATTGTGATTAAGGATTTGTTTAAGTTTCAGATTTTTGGGGAAAATTTGTGTTCTTAACCACTGTATCTTCTCAACAATAATGAAAATATTTTTTAATGAAAACTGAGAGATTTGTCACCTCTATTGAAGGTCCACACAACCAAGACTTTGACACTTCAAAATGTTTAGAAAGACATTGTAAATGTAGTCCAAATTAATGCAGTGGTTTAATCCCAGTCTTCTTGAAGAAATGTGATTTGATTTATATGATAAACAGGTTTAATTTAGGCTTTTAATTACTATATAAAAATTGACATCACATGTAGGGCATCGTGTGACAAGCAAGAATAAATCTTGGTTCTCGTGCATCAAGCAAGCGATAGCATCTCTTCAAAAGACTTGGATTAAACTGCTCAATTCATACGAATTACATTTATGATGTCTTTTGTACTTTATGATGCACAAATCTTTTGGTTCGGTGGATTTTCAATAGATGGACATGGTAGAGACTATTAAAAAAGGTTTCATTTGTGTTCTGAAGATTAACGAAAGACTTATGCCTTTAAAATGACATAAGGATGAGTAAATCAAATATGACGTAATTTTCATTTTTTGATTAACACTCCCTTTAATAAAAATGCCTTTTTTCTTCAGTCAGGAAACCTCTGCCAAGATGCCAACTGTTAGACTTTTTAGGTTCTTCTCCAAACAACAGTTTAAAGTAGCTGCAAGATTGCAGTATAATCAACATCTGCCTGGAAGATTCTAGTTATCCTGAAGACCCTGATTAGCAATTTTTTTTTTTTTTTTGTCGTTGTTGTTGATTTGTTTTCTTTTCTTTTTTTAATTTGTTTTCATTTTTGTTTAATTAGGGTTGGAGCTAAACTTTGCATGACAGTGAATTTGACATCCTTAATCTATATGGTGATCTATATATGACCTGATGATGTTTTATGCTACCTTATTGAAATATATTGCTGAAGAACATGAGTGATAAAACTTATACTACATAAGCACAAGTGACATCATATGAACTTTGTAGCACCCTTTGGAGCACTGTCTTTTTTCAGCAATATGATATTAAAAGTTCCCTTTCATAGGTTCACTTTAATGCTTTATCATTAGCTGATGCTATAGGAACACCCTCCAGGTGAAGCCTGTATAGAATAATGAAAATTCATTGGCTGATGATGCTAATGCTGCCCTCTGAGGCATCACATCACAGATGCCATAAAAGGATATGTTTGTGGCTACTTCTCTCTCACTTATCCTGGACCACATGTGGTGTGTTCTTTGAGGAGTTTGCACATTCAAGTATGAAAACTTGTGATTCAGTCCCTTTTAACTTTCCATATTCCATGTTTCAGACAGCAGTAACCTTAATGTGCATTTTGAACAACCATTTTCTCGCTTGTGTTTTGCACAACAGTACACTTTGAACACAGGATTTGTGCTTTGGTTCATTCAACCATAATGTTGTGGTTACGAAAAGGTGTGCATGTGACCTCCATGGTGCATGTTGGGCCCTTTAAAATTACTCACATCCACCACATTCTCCATTTTGGGCAACATTGGTCCAGCTGTTATTTGAACTGTAGTTCCCTGTCGATACTCTACTCGTACTGCATCTTGTCTAAAGACGCTACGGGAAAAGTCTTTTTTCTTTCTGACTGAAGCCTTATTCAATCACGCAGTGAAACTGCATGGCCATTGGTTCGTGCAGTGTGTAAAAAACGAACCAATGGCTCGGCAGCGGAGCTGCACGAGCCTATGGCAACGGAGCCCGCCAGAGCCCGCCAGAATGGGCGGAGCCGTCTGGCTATATAAGCGGCCGTTTCGCCATAGGAACTTAGATGTCTTCTCCTTCAGCGATGATGACGACTTCGTCTCTTCACTGATCCAGGAAGCCTGCTCGCCGTGGAAACGCCTCGCAGCTGGAACCAGCGACCTCTGCTCGGCTGAATCCGCCACCTCTCAGCGCCATCAGCATCGCAGCAGTTCCGGTCCCGCTCCCCTGCAGCCATCCGGCGAAGCTCACCCATTCTTCTAAAAGAGCAGCGGCGTTGTTGCAAATGCCGCGCCATTATTGCGGCTTGTGCAGGTCTCCCCTGCACACAGATGACGGCCACAGCGAGTGCGTTTCCTGCTTGGGGAAATCCCATGCAGATGCCGCGCTCGCTGGCTCTGATTGTTCTCACTGCGAGAACATCAGTCTCGCCTCTTTGCACTCGCGGATTGTTTTCTTTTTAGAGAGTGACTCCGCCCCTCGCGCCCTCCCGTTTTCTTCCTCGCAGGGATCTGTGAGGAAAAAACAGCGGGGCAGAGGATCTCAGCGCACGGCTGAGAGCAAGCTCACTTTGGCTCAGATCCCGCGTGCCTCGCCCTCGCCACACAGAGAGGTTTCTCCCGTCCTCTTTTCTCAACCTGACCAGCGTCCCTCTGCTAGCGCGAGCGATCTGGTCTCATTTGGGGGGAGTGACGAAGAGCTGAATGATGACAGCATGTCATTGGCAGCTTCGGATGCAGAGGAGCTGTCGGGCTCTGTAGCTGACCCCGCCCTCCTGCCTTCGTCCGCTCCCAAAGCCACCAAACCCGAGCTGGACGCCGAACTTTTCCGAGTCCTCTCTATAGCAGTGGAAGAGCTGGGTCTGGAGTGGTCTCCACCGGAAGAGCCATCTCGTAGCCATCTGGATGAGTGGTTCCTGCCGGGGCGCCGTCAGGCCCCTTGTCAGCGATCCTCGCCGTTCTTCCCTGAAGTTCACGACGAGCTCACGAAATCATGGCGCTCCCCCTACTCCGCTCGCCTCCGTACTTCCGCTTCTTCCGCCCTCACCACAGTCGACGGCGCTGAAGAAAAAGGGTACGTGAAAATGCCTCCTCTAGACGAGTCAGTGGCTGCACATCTCTGCCCGCCCTCTGCTATCGGCTGGAAGGCAAAGGCAAACCACCCGTCTAAGCCGTGCAGGACCACCGCAGCGCTTGCTGGACGCTCCTACGCTTCGGCTGGACAAGCGGCCTTGGCGCTTCATTCTATGGCGGTCCTCCAGGTCTTTCAGGCCAAACTCCTCTCTTCCATGGTCGAGTCTGAGCCTGATCCTGTGACTCTCAGGGAACTGAAAAGTGCTACAGACCTGGCACTGCGCGCCACCAAGACCACCGCCCAGGCAATCGGGAGGTTCATGGCCAGCCTAGTGGTGCTCGAGCTCCACCTGTGGCTCACGCTAACGGAGATCAAGGACGCAGACAAGGTTCCATTCCTTGATGCCCCAATTTCCCCCAGCAGCCTCTTTGGTCCGGCAGTCGAAGGGTTTGCTGAACGTTTAACTGAGGCACAAAAGTCGTCCCAGGCCATGCGACACTTCCTGCCCAACGCTCCAGCTCCGCAGCTGTTTCCAGTCGCCCTAAGCCGCTGATTCAGCAGCCAGCGAAGCCTGCCGCCCCCGCCGCTCAGCCTGCCAAGCCGCAGCAGACGCGAGGGTGTTCCCGTTCAGCCAGATGCCACCCTTTTCCTAAGCACCAGGGCCCCTGACCTAGAATAGCGTTGGAGGAGGGGACCGGGTTCCGCCACGGCCGGACCGCCCCCCAAACAGCCTCTCTGGATCCTCTTATCACCCCGTTCAACACCAGGTGTGGAGGGAGATGTGTTTGTTGCGAATATAGGGCCCGTACAAGCGCCCAAGCAACCACCCGCTGTTATAGTGGGAAAAATAAAACACAAACATTCTCAAAAAGAGAGAAAAATTCCTCTTCCATGTCTCACGAGTGCCCTGCTCCCGTGCAGCCGGCCACTCGAGTTTATCCAACCCCTCGCCACGCGGGCCGAGGCCTGGCAGGCCATCCCTGGAGTGTCAGAGTGGGTTATGGGGATAATAAAACGACGTTACTCACTTCAGTTTGCTCGAAGACCCCCGCGCTTCAGCGGCGTGGTCTCCACCTCAGTACGAAGCGAGAACGCCCACGTTCTACGCTCAGAGGTGATGATTCTGCTGGAAAAAGGAGCAATAGAAAGAGTTCCTCCAGCTCAGAGCAAGTCAGGCTTCTACAGCCGTTATTTCCTCGTCCCCAAGAACGATGGCAGCCTCCAGCCCATCCTCGATCTCAGGGGGCATCGCTGAGAGCAGCGCACATACCGGGCAGATTGAACCACGGAGCAGACAAGTTATCTCGGAGCAATGTCCCCTCAGAGGAGTGGTCGCTCCATCCGCAGACGGTTCAGAGAATTTGGGAGATCTTCGGCGAGGCAGAGGTAGACCTCTTCGCGTCAGGAGACAACTCTCATTGCCTGACTTTCTGCCTGCCTGACTGATTATTCAAGGGTCGAGGATGCGCTGGCCCACAATTGGCCCAACCTCCTCCTTTATGCGTTCCCGCTTCTTGAGGGGTGCCAAGAGGCTGAAACCGCCTCGGCCCCTCACAGTCCCTACATGGGACTTGCCCATGGTTTTGAAAGCCCTGAAGGGCCCTCCCTTTGAGCCGCTACAGTCCACGACCCTGCTACTTTGAGAATCTACTTTGAGCATTCCGCCCCCTTCAGGAGGTCAGAAAAACTCTTTGTTAGCTTCGGTAACCGTGCCAGAGGGCTTCAGGTTATGAAGCAGAGGCTCTCCAGATATGCAGTGGATGCAGTTACGCTAGCGTACTCGTCCTTGGGCCTACAATGCCCCATCGGAGTATGAGCCCCCTCCACAAGAGGCATCGCCTCGTCGTGGGCGTGGTCTAGTGGTGTGTCTATTACAGAGATCTGTGCGGTGGCCGGCTGGGCCTCACCGTCCACATTTGCTAGGTTTTATAACCTGGAGGTACCGACCTTACAGGCCAGAGTCCTCTCTGCTTAAGGCACAGTATGCATGGGAACTTCTGACGGAGAACCCTTGACCGCATGGCGCTCAAGCTCTCTGATTGGTTACTTGTATGTTCGGCCCATGGTGTCGAAATACAAGAGGTTCTGGAACGATTATGCAGGCCGGGTGTGACCTCCTTGAGTTTAGCCTTGGGTCTTTTTTATGCTTCCCTTAAGCATTGAGTTCTTAAGGTGGTGTAAATTGAGTTGTTCCTCTATCAGCATGGCGTGATTGAATTGTGTTCCCGTAGCGCCTTTAGACAAGACGCAGTACGAGTAGAGCAGTATCGATAGGGAATGTACTCGGTTACTGTCGTAACCTCGGTTCCCTGAGATACGGAACAAGTACTGCGTACTTGCCGTGCTGGATAGCTGCACGACTCGGTCATCGCTTCAGTCGAAGAAACCTGAGTTCCTATGGCGAAACGGCCGCTTATATAGCCAGATGGCTCCGCCCATTCTGGCGGGCTCTGGCGGGCTTCATTGCCATAGGCTCGTGCAGCTCCGCTGCCGAGCCATTGGTTAGTTTTTTACATACTGAACCAATGGCCGTGCAGTTTCACTGCGTGATTGAATAAGGTTTCAGTCAGAAAGAAAAAAGGCTTTTCCCGTAGCATCTTTAGACAAGACACAGTACTCGTTCCGTATCTCAGGGAACCGAGGTTACGACAGTAACCGAGTACGTTATCCTGCTTTCTTTCTTTTTTTTCTTTTTTTTTTTCTTTTTTTTTCATTAGACTTACAATGGTTTAGGTTGTCTTGGGATATCTGAATATGAAAAAGAATTCCTAATATCTGAAGAACCACATGCAATTTATGTTGATGCATGGTAGCTTAATGTTTTCTTCTCAGAGGTTTTGTCTAGTCTTTTGGCTTTGTTAAAAACAAAACAACAGCAAAAAAAAAAAAAAAAAAAAACACTTCACTGTTTTAACAATTTAGGGATTAGAATAGGATTGGGGGAAAAAACTGTGGAAACTCCATTTACCTCGTTTCTTTTGTCACTTTGCCTGTCACTTTCTTTGTGTGAGAGTGCATTCCCCCCTGGTGGTTTAGTTATAAGACTGCCGATTCTCATAACCACATGGCAGTCTTGAAGGAACTGGGTTAAGCAAGAAAAACTGACACCATCTCCAGGCAATTTATATGCTTTATGAGATGATCACCCTAGAGTGATAATCAGAGCTCACTACTTCAGTTAAATGTAATTGGATGAACAAAGATTTTGACTGAAAATCTAAACAGAAACCATTACTTTAACAATATGGATTTGATTCTGAACAAAAATTGATATGCATAAATATGTGATTATGTACATGAAATGATCCAGCGTTGTTCAGATTAAATGTAAACTCTATAATGATGTCTAGCCCAAAATGAACTCGCATTTCATGACCTCATGTGATGAAGCAGGTTTTGCTTATAACAACTACTATATTAGGCATTGCACAGTGGTAAGATGAAAAGAAAATTCTATGTTCTTTTATGAAGACAGCTCCCATCAGATAAACATTCATACCCCCTTCCTCATCACAAATGGCTCCTATAGAAAATATTTATTAACTTGTCGACCAGATTAAACAATAAATCAATCAATCAATCAATCAATCAATAAATAAATAAATAATACGTATGTGTGAGTGTGTGTGTGTGTATATATATATATATATATATATATATATATATATATATATATATATAGGGGCCAAGCACCGAAGGTACGTTGGCACCTCTTGTATCCGTTAGATTTTTTATTATTATTAGGGGCCAAGCACCGAATGTGCAATGGCACCTATTGTATCCGTTAAGCTGGTCACACACCGGACGAGAAGTGCAGCGCTGCGTCACGCCACATCTTTAAAATTCGAACACATTGTTTTCTATGAGCGTACGCACACCAGCGGCGCCATTCGGCGTCTGTCCGCAGCACCTAGCAACGATTCAAAACAATGTAAAGACGTGGCGTGGCACGACGCGGTTCTGCGCTTCTCATCCAGTCTGCGACCAGCTTTAGTCGTTGTCGTCGTCTTCTTCTTCTTCTTCTTCTTCTTCTTCTTCTTCTTCTTCCGCTCTTTAGTCTATGGCAGCCCATAGAACCGCTTGCCGGAAAGTTATGAAATTTGGCACACTGATAGACAGTCTGATTAACCACAACCACTTGTCCAAACTTTCTCTCATGTTTATGGTAATAACATTTGAACCGTAAGGTCTAGAACAGGGATGGGCAACTTTGATAGTGACATGGGCCAGCATTTTTTCTCTTTTATACCAAGGGGCTAGATTACCAATCCACGCCCACACACCTTTTACACCATCTTACTCAATTTCCTTTTTATTGAAGAAAATTAAAGTATAATTAATGTAATTTGTTTTAAAGATTTTATTAACTATAAAACTTGCACAGTTATGCTAATTCAGAAGGGAAACTTTGTTGTCAGTTGACAGCACCCCAACAAGCCAATGTAAACATCTCAATTGCATTGTCTGTGGCGTAATAAAAAACAAAAACAGTCTAAAGCTGGTTGAACACCGGACGAGAAGCGCAGCGTCGCGTTGCGCCACGTCTTTAAAATTCGAACACATTGTTTTCTATGAGCGTATGCACACCGGTGGCGCCATTCGGCATCTGTCCGCGTCTCCTAGCAACTATTCAAAACAATGTAAAGACGCGATGCTGCGCTTCTCGTCCGGTATGCAACCAGCTTAAGAGGACAGTTAAAAAGGGCTTATTAAAAACTGCATAGGTTAAGCTTATGGGGCTGTCACGTTATGAACGAACGACTCAAACCCGAAGACTCGAGAGATGAATTAATCAATTCTCTTTCCAGCTCAGACTGCATAGGTTAAGCTTATGGGGCTATCACGTGATGAATGAACGACTCGAAAAACCCAAAGACTCGAAACAGGTGAGCTAATTCCAGTACAGAACCTATAGGATGTTGCGCATGTACAACTGAACGAATCACTCCCCGAGACAACTCGTTCTTCCCGAGTCACATTAAAGATTCGTTCAAAATCCCCCTTTCAAACTGATCATCCGAGTCTGATCCAGCAGGCCATACTAAAAGACATTGCGGGCCGTATACGGCCGCCAGTTGCCCATCCCTGGTCTAGAAGGAAAATTCTTTTTTCCTCTGAATCCTTGACTCATGCCAAGTCGAATGGTCAGCCACCTAGTGGTCAGGAGATATGAAAAATGGTTATTTTTGCTTATAACTTCTGAATGGTTTTGGCCAAAAATCACAAATCACTGATCTCTTTAGATTCGGTGGAGCATGCCGAGTTCAACCACACCCAATTTTTCCATGTCAGCCATTTCGGGCATCGGCCATTTTGAATTTTGTCGTAAATTGCTATATTTTACAAACACATTGATGTATCGTTACGAAACTTGGTATGCATCTTCGACACCATGCCCTGATGGTACTCAAACAGTTTGGGGGCAGCACCACCTTGTGCTCAAAGGTTATAATGAAATTTCTAAAAATGGTAATAGCATTTGTTTACATTAGACTATTGTAATGAGACTGATCTTGATAAATTCCTTGGATCATGCTGAGAACATCAATACCACTTATGCCAGAATTGGCTGAATTTCCTGTCTGCCATTTTGATTTATGTTGAAAACCTACTTTTTCTAACTCTTCCTAGACCGTTGCTACGCAGAACTCAGAAACTGTTGTTTGTTCACAGTAAGTTTCCCATCCCAACACAGAAGAATGTACAGCCTAACTTAATATGAGAGGCCCAAAATGTACTATGGGGGCACACTGTGTTGTAATCACTATGTTGTGCTTGTTAGCACCACTCCCATGCTCCGAGGGCGTTATTGCATAGAGCGAGAAATTATCGGCATCACAGTTGAACTGTTGTCAACCAAAATGTGGAGTGTGGCATAACCTTGAGATACTTTCTGAGTATTACTTATTGTATACTGAGATAACCATACATTTAAGTTTTTAAGCTTTAAATGAACAGTTCACCCAAATATGAAAAAGATCATTATTTATTTACTCTCATGTCATTCCAAGCCTGTATGACTTTTTTTCAGTTCTTTTGAGTCAGACCTTTGCAATAAATAGGTTTGAAACAATCCAAATGATTTGAACACAAATGTGGTTCTCAGATTCAACTCACTAATGATTCAATCACAATGGTTAACAGCCCACTGGAGTAGAATAACAATGAAAAAATTACTGTTTTGCATTTGTTTTTTTCTTGTATCACACAGGTCTCCAAGATGAAACAATTATCATTGTCATAAAATCATCATTATCCTTAATTTAAATTCCTCAGGTATATTAGTGAACATGCTCAAGAAAGAAAAAAAGAAAGTTCAAGATGTCACTTCACAGCTGGCGCAGTTACACAATCAAAACCCATCAACCTACAATTCATCCTTGTCACCCACAACTATACAGGTGGAAGAGAATGCAAAATATGATCCCTCTAATGATTACACACATGCTCAGCATTTGATGACCAGAAAAAGAGGTGAGTGATCACAAACAAGATCTCAGCCCTATATTATATAGCATTCACTAACCAGTATTAACTACATATTATGCATGCTTATTTAATTGCCTAACCACTCAAACAAAATGTGCAGATTCACTGCCACTGGCAAAATACAATTCAGGTGACAGTGGTATGATTGGAGCTCTCACGGCACTGTAGGGCAAACAGGAAGGTGGTGCAATTGTAATAATAAGAGAACAGGGGTGTGGGATCAAGACGTGCTCACACCAAACATGACAATACAAAAGCACACATGGCCAGTGAAAAAAAAAAAAAAAAAAAAAAAAATTACAAGCCTTGCCTTCAAAAACATCCCACAAGTGTCTACACAAGAGATGAGTCTAGATTAGTTGGTGAAGGAACAAACACCCTGACCATGTGCTTATAATAAAAGAAAAAAACACAGAGGATGATTATCTGGATCCCAGCACTGACCAAATCAGGCAGAAGTGTCAGGATCCAGACCTCATACCCAAATACACAACACACATAGCCCAAGAGCCACTCAAAACCACACAGCGACAAGTCAATACACCACATGAGTGTCAGCATCCTTTTATCAAACTAAGAACAAGACCCTGACGATTGTATGATAAAATAAACCATGCATTTTTCCTTAAAACTCCATCTCCAATGATCTAATAAGAGAAACTGGTGTCAATGGGTTGCCAAATGTAGAATATGCATTAAAAAAAAAAAAAACTATCGCTAATTTTCACAATTGATTGCATAAGCTTATTAAAGGGATGGTCTTTTTATTGTGTTTAACACAATGGTGATTGCTCATGGCTCGCTTGTTGCAGGTTTTAAACCAGCAACCTTACAGTTACCAGCCTTGAGCATTAAACAGTACACCACAGTGCACTACAATGCATCCGGAAAGTATTCACAGCGCTTCACTTTTTCCACATTTTGTTATATTATAGCCTTATTCCAAAATGGATTAAATTCATTATTTTCCTAAAAATTCTACAAACAATACCCCATAATAACAACGTGAAAGAAGTTTGTTTGAAATCTTTGCAAATTTTTTAAAAAACAATAAATGAAAAAAATCTCATCTACATAAGTATTCACAGCTTTTGCTCAATACTTTGTTGAAGCACCTTTGGCACCAATTACAGCCTCAAGTCTTTTTGAGTATGATGCTACAAGCTTGGCAAACTTATTTTTGGGCAGTTTCCCCAATTCTTCTTTGCAGGACCTCTCAATCGCCATCAGGTTGGATGGGAAGTGTCGGTGCACAGCCATTTTCAGATCTCTCCAGAGATGTTCAATCGGGTTCAAGTCTGGCCTCTGGCTGGGCCACTCAAGGACATTCACAGAGTTGTCCCATAGCCACTCCTTTGTTATCTTGGCTCTGTGCTTAGGGTCGTTGTCCTGTTGAAAGATGAACCGTCGCCCCAGTCTGAGGCCCAGAGCGTCTGGAGCAGGTTTTCATCAAGGATGTCTCTTTACATTGCTGCATTCATCTTTCCCTTGATCTTGACTAGTCTCCCAATTTCTGCCGCTGAAACAACACCATCATGCCACCACCACGCTTCACTGTATTGGCCAGGTGATGAGCGGTGCCTGGTTTCCTCCAGACATGACGCTTGGCATTCAGGCCAGATAGTTCAATCTTTGTTTCATCAGACCAGAGAATTTTGATTCTCATGGTCTGAGAGTCCTTCAGGTGCCTTTCGGCAAACTCCAGGTGGGCTGTCATGTGCGTTTTACTAAGGAGTGGCTTCTGTCCTGATTGGTGGAGTGCTGCAGAGATGGTTGTTCTTCTGGAAGGTTCTCCTCTCTCCACAGAGAAACGCTGGAGCTCTATCAGAGTGACCATCGGGTTCTTGGTCACCTCCCTGACTAAGGCCCTTCTCCCCCGGTTGCTTAGTTTAGCCGGGCGGCCTGCTCTAGGAAGAGTCCTGGTGGTTCCAAACTTCTTCCATTTACAGATGATGGAGGCCACTGTGTTTATTGGGACCTTCGTTGCTGCAGAAATTTTTCTGTACCCTTCCCCAGATATGTGCCTTGATACAATTCTGTCTCGGAGGTATACAGATAATTCCTTGGACTTCATGGCTTGGTTTGTGGTCTGACATGTACTGTTAACAGTGGGACCTTATATAGACAGGTGTGTGCTTTTCCAAATCATGTCCAATCCACTGAATTTACCACAGGTACCAATCAAGTTGTAGAAATATCTCAAGGATGATCAGTGGAAACAGGATGCACCTGAGCTCAATTTTGAGTGTCATGGCAAAGGCTGTGAATACTTATGTACATGTGATTTTTTTTTTTTTTTCCTTTTTTTTTTTAATAAATTTGCAAAGATTTCAAACAAACTTCTTTCATGTTGTCATTATGGGGTATTGTTTGTAGAATTTTGAGGAAAATAAAGAAAAAAACATTTTGGAATAAAACTGTAGCATAACAAAATGTGGAAAAAAGTGAAGCACTGTGAATGCTTTCCAGATGCACTGTAGTTGTACAAATATTTACATTTAATAAATTCAAAAGTTCTCCTCTAAACTTGTATAAATGTGAACGCTCGGCACTCATTGTAAGTTTGGATCATTATGATGCAAGTTTTTTACTACATCTTGGCCTACAACCTAAGCTATTGTTGCTAGTTTGTAGCTTTCAGCAGCGTTGGGCAGTAGAATCTCTACAAAAGCTGGATATAATAATGCCCAATTGAATTACAGGACTTTTGAGTTGGCCTACAATGCCAAATGTTTGCACTGAAATGTAGAGAATATAAGTAATGTAATGTAATGTAAGTAAAATTTAATACAAAGTTGTGGCATGAAACTCTAGATGGCGCAATCTGATAGATCTCAATATGACAATGACATC
Organism: Spinibarbus caldwelli; assembly: GCA_039654775.1. Classification (NCBI taxonomy): domain Eukaryota; kingdom Metazoa; phylum Chordata; class Actinopteri; order Cypriniformes; family Cyprinidae; genus Spinibarbus; species Spinibarbus caldwelli. The sequence goes on from CM077251.1 coordinate 26,769,295, forward strand.
ATTATCATATGTCACAGCTGATTGGTTCTCTCCTGTATTGGTAGCCAATGAGCTCACAGCTCAGCATTCAAATACTTGGCTAATGCTTGTGGTAGCAGTTGCAGCACACTTTAGAAACAGCTGAAATCAACATCTAAGATAAGTGAATGCTCTTTTAATCCATATCACTGTGTACATTGCGTGGTCTACCTAATTGAATTTAAAAATGAGTGACCACAAACAAGTTTAAACTAAGTGTCATGTTAGCAGTTTCCCAGCAGGCATACAACGTCATAAGACGTTGATATTTGGTTAAATTTTGGTTGCGACGTCGGGTGACCAAAATTCAATGTAAATCCAACGTCTAATGTCAATGTTAAATTGATGTCCAATACCGACGTCAGCTGACGTTGAGATTTAGTTGTTCTTGGGTTGTGCAACCAAAATCCAACGTTAAGTCAGCGTCAAATTGAGGTCAAATATTGACGTCAACCCGATTTTCATTTTCAACCAAAATGCAATGTCTGTCCGACGTCATGTCCAACGTCAGCCTAACGTTACATAGACGTCTGGTGCCTGCTGGGTTGCATCATATGAGCAAATATTAAACATATTAGCAGCAGCATTTATGCATCTGTGTTTATACAGCTGGAGCAAGCTCAGTCTATAGTATGTATTCGCTCTGAGGACACGCCGATAGTAATGGACGTGAAAACCGGTTAAAGGGGTTATCGGATGCCCATTTTCCACAAGTTGATATGATTCTTTAGGGTCTTAATGAAAATTCTATAACGTACTTTGGTTAAAATTTATTAATGGTAGTGTAAAACAACACCCTTTTTACCCTGTCAAAATCAGCTCTGTTCACAGCAAGCCATTTTGCTGCATGTCCCTTTAAATGCTAATGATCTCTGCTCACCTTGCCCCTCTCTTCCATGGGGTAACGAGCACTTCTCTGAGATATTAAACTTTAGCCTCGATCGTCGGGGAACTTGCTAACTAGCACATTATTAGGAAAGGCGATCTGCAAAGATTCATTAAAAAACTTGTACTCACATCTTCTGTAGGTGAAGCTGGATCACGAATGATTTGTACGAACATAGACGCTTTTAGGCATATCGGGGGGCGCATTCCCTTCAAAAACAAAGGTAATCCTCTGAGTCTCAGATGTCGGGAGTAAATGACGATTGCCATGTTCATTATTACATCCAACAACAAAGCACCTCAATCGCTTAGGAGCCATTCTTGTCTACACCCGCTCCAACGTCAAAACAATAGAAGTCAAATTAAAAAAAAAAAAGTCAAATTAAAAAAAAAAAAGATTTAAAGAAAAAAAAAAAAAACACTGGGTGTATTTTTAACATTATAGGATATTTTCGGTGGATGGTTGTATACACACACTGCCAAGACACGTTTCATTTCAAACAACTTGTAAATGTGAATTGCATCCGATGACCCCTTTAAATGAAATAAGCATTCTCGTACTTGCATTTCAACCGGGTTAACCATACTCTATGGCGTAATCTCAATGTCACGTTTATTTAAATCTAAGGTTGATGTTTCATTAGCTTTGCTGAGTGTGTGGTCGATTTCAAAAGCATGCACTTTTATCGGTCCTTAATGGCTCTATACAATTAGAGAATATTGTTATATTAATGACAGTTATCAAATGACTAATTTATGATATTTGCTCAGGTGGGTGCAACGCATATTCTTATTAACACTCCTGAACATTACACGTAGTGCACGTCTGATTAGAATTAAGCTGGTCGGTGTGGTAGCCCAGGCTCACATAGTCATAGGCCACTTTTGTTAAGCCAGTCGGGATGGTAGCTAAGGCTCACATAGTCATAGGTCATTAGCGTTAAGACGGTCGGCGTGGTAGCCTAGCACACATAGCAATAGGCCACTTGGGTTAAGCCAGTCGGCATGGTAGCCCAGGCACACATACTGTAGATAGTAGGGGTGGGAATCTTTCGGTACCTCATGATTCAATTCATATCGATTCTTGGTGTCATGTTTTGATTAAAACTCGATTCACAATTTTTTGATTTTTAATCACGATCCTGTCACAATTCCCGTGGAATGGGGAGACGAGGAGACATGGAGTTCACAAAACAAGAGTCTTTAATATCCAACAGGGTAACACAGAGCACAGGCAAGGAAGACATTTAACAGTGGATGGGGAAAATGGGGCAGAACACACTATAAATAGACAGACCTAACGAGGGGAAAATGAGGAACACCTGGAACTAATCACACATAACAAGGACAGGAAACAAGAAAACCCAAATAAGGACATGGAAACACTGGGAGCACGTGGAAACACAAGACACAGGGACAGAAGTCTGACAGTTACTCCCCCCTCCCCATAGGCACGTCCCGCGTCATACAACATCCAACAGGGAGGGGGGTAGGCACTTTGGAGGCCTCAAGAGGCAGAGTTCGGGGACGGGCGCCCTCCAGGGTGGCGCCTGTTCTGGGACCCATGGCGGAGCAGGGAGCTCAGGAGGCCATGGTGGATCAGGAGACTCGGGAGGCCATGGCGGATCAGGAGACTTGGGAGGCCATGGCGGATCTGGAGACTCGGGAGGCCATGGCGTAGCAGGAAACTCGGCAGGCCATGGCGGATCTGCCTCCGAGGCCGCAGCCCCAGCCCCCGCCCCGGCCTCTATGGCTGAAGCCATACTACCCCCCAAAAAATACTTGGGGAGCTTACGGGGCTTAACCCTCTGGGGTCTGAGGGTGTTTTGGGGGCCTGGAGAAGTTTCGACATGCCCTGACATTTGTGCTTTTTTCAGTTACTTATAAAAATATAAATGGCTAAAGTCTAATAACACTGTAAACAGCACAAACTGGGCTATTATAATAATAATAATAATAATAATAATAAGTTAGCAGCATTTATGTACATGAATGTGTTTTTGAGAAAGCAACGTTTATGCGTGGTTAGTGAAAAACTAAAATTTTGAAGTCACTGAAATAAGGCCATAAAACACATACAGAACATCTGTTTACAAGACTTTTGAGAACTGGATCTTGTAGCCTAGAGTTTTTGCTTCAAAATTATGTGAAAATCAGCTTATTTACTCACTCATAGAAAACAATATATTGATTTAAATTTTTAAAGACATGTTTTGTGATCAAAAGCCTATATGCAAGGGAGTGGCAATGGTCTTGAATTTTAAGTGATTCTCACCTGAGATACAAAGGGCCCTCCCCTAATGGCCCCCTAATGGCCCATCAGTGTGACTGTGACTTTGAGGCAGGTAAGAGAGAATGTGAGGGGATTGAAAAAAAAAATTTTTTTTTTTTTTTTTTTTTTAAATTTACAACACAGTATAATCAAAACATACATAATGAAGGTCAAAGACACATTATTGTGCACACTGATCTAACCACAGAGATGTGAACAGACTTTGAGTCATTTCTGCAACAGATTCTGTTCAACAAGTGAAACAAGTAAATCATACCTGATATTTACTTGTTTTATTTAAGTGTTTCTGCTTCTTTCCATGGATTCAAGAAGAAAAAAAAACAATCAGTAGTCAAGGAGCTTGTTTTACCATAGAATATCAGTGTAGATGAAAATCTGATGTTGGTACAGCGCTCTCAGAGGAAAACAGTTTGAAGAGACTGAAAGCCAGCAGGATTCATCTGTGGTGCAGGTATCTGATTCAATAAAATACAAACAACCACAAAAAATTTTTTAAAAAAAAGACATTTGTGAGCATGTCAATATCACGAGCATCTGTATATATGTAGCCATAGACTCACACATGCTTTGTACTATGGTAAGAACAAAAACATTTTATATCTGAGAAACTAATTATTATTGTTTGGCACGTTATTAAAATCTATTTTTGAACAGAGTAGGCTATTAATAATAAACATGTTCTAAACATACTTAGATTCGTAGCATTCATCATGTTACAGTGTACATTCATATTACCTTTGTTTTACATAGAGCATGAAAACATCATCGCACTGTAAGAAATTTAAATACAATGAATTGCCTTTCATATTCAAAATGTTTTACTCAATTTCAAACATTGTAGTCATGAATTATAGTTTGGGAAAAACCCAACTATGATTCTGCAGCCATAGACTCACGCATGCTTTGTACTATAAAAGGATGTACTTTGTACTATAAAAAAAGGATATTTTATACTTGAGAAGTAATTGTTATCGTTTAGCACGCTATTAAAATATATTTGTGAACAGATTATTAATAATAAACATGGTCTAAACATTCTTAGATGCGTAGCATTCATCATGTTGTAGTTTGGGAACAACCTAACTAGTAAATGTGTTCTTGTTTATGTCACAATAACACATTAACTAATGCAAAAAAGAAACATTACTTACTCATCAGATTGATCTCCTCTACTGGATGAAATCTTGTTCTTCTTTTGAGGTAAATCCAGCCTTTACTCAGCGCGTCTTCTTGCAGAAACGGACAGTAGCCGCGATGAACGAACTCCTAGCGCTTTGTTTATGTTGCGCGTTTCCATGCGCACGTGTCTCACGTGGATATTTACATATGAACGGCGCGAGCCGCGAGGGGGCGGGATTGCATTAAAGATAATGAGTTAGACGGGAAAGACTGAACATCGTGTTGGTTTCATACGGATTACTTTATCACAGAATGTTTGTTTTTGACATGACTAACTTCATTGAAAAATAGACACTTCAAGCTTTCTATAGATATAACTCCCATGTCTGTGTGCTGAGTATTTACTGAGTTACAGTTCATTTTAGTGACGCGTTTCTAAAAGCAGCTTGCGGAGACGGAGAAGCCAGAGAGCGCACCCTGTTTGTTTTCTTTATTCTTCAAAAGCACAAAGTTTAGTTGTTATAATGAGTGTATACAAATAAAAGTAGACCCCTGGTGTAATGGTGTATTGCTCTTATCTGTACGATCAAAAATGGCAGAGTAATTCAAGCTCATTTCGGCCTTATCAGGAAAATCTGCCACAAAACGCGTATCCGCGTTTGTCAACCCCAGAGGGTTAATGGGGGATCAGGAGCCCTCCTTGGGCAGAACTGGGGATCAGGAGCCCTTCCTGGGCTTAACTCGGGAACAGGAGCCCTTCCTGGGCTGAACTGGGGATCAGGAGCCCACACTGGGCTTACCTCGGGAACAGGAGCCCTTCCAGGGCTTAACTTGGGAACAGGAGCCCTTCCAGGGCTTACCTCGGGAACTGGAGCCCTTCCTGGGCTTAACTCGGGAACAGGAGCCTTCACTGGGCTTGACTCGGGAACAGGAGCCCATCCTGGGCTTAACTCGGGAACAGGAGCCCTCCGTGGGCTTGACTCGGCAACAGGAGCCCTCCGTGGGCTTGACTTGGGAACAGGAGCCCATCCTGGGCGTGACTCTGGAGCAGGAGCCCATTTTGGGCGTGACTCCGGAACAGGAGTCCATCTTGGGCTTAATTCGGGAACAGGGATGCGCTTACGTGGAGCTGGCACTGCAAGATGCTCTTGAGGAGCGGGCACAGCGAAGTGCTTTCGAGGAGCTGGCACTGGAGTGTGCTTCGGGGGTGGAGCCGACTCTGGAGTGAACTTTCGAGGAGCAGGCACGAGGGGGCACTCTGGAAGGCACTTTCGTGGAGCCAGCACTGGGGGGGCACTCTTTAAGAGCTGGCACAGCAAAGCGTTTTTGTGGAGCCGGCACTGGAGGGCGCTCTTGAGGAGCCGCGACCGGCGGGCTTGACTTCGGGCTTACCATAGGAACCGCCGATGGGCTTTCCATGGGAACCGTCGGTGGGCTTGCCACAGGGACCGCCGATGGGCTTGCCATAGGGACCGCTGGCGGGCTTGAGGGAGCCGCGGACAGCGGCGCCGATTTCTCCGCGGATGGTGGATTTGAGGGAGCCGCGGGCGGCGGTGATGATTTCCCCGCGGACGGAGGGCTTGGGAGAGCCGTGGACGACGGTGGGCTGGTTCTGGCTCGGGGCAGGACACTCTCCAGATAACGGAGGATCTCTTCCCCTCCATCTAAGTCCTTCGGTGTCTGGGAGGCCCACGGGGCGATGGTAGTTGGCCCCGTGCCAGAACAGCGAGAGGATGGTGACGTCATCGAGTGCCGTTGCCGCGGCGAGCCTGCAGAAATCCCAGGAATACTCGTCAAAGGGAGATCTCGGCGGGCAAGGGCGATGACTCAAGCGGTGACTTCCATAGTCGCAGAGGGAGAAAAAACAGGAAAACTAAAAAAAAAAAAAAAACTCTTCAAAAACGGAAACAAAAGGGAAGAAGGGGTGCTGTTCTGTCACAATCCCCATGGAACGGGGAGACGTGGAGTTCACAAAATGAGAGTCTTTAATGTCCAACAGGGTAACACAGAGCACAGGCAAGGAAGACATTTAATAGCAGACGGGAAACATGGGGCAGAACACACTATAAATAGACAGACCTAACGAGGGGAAAACGAGGAACACCTGGAACTAATTACACATAACAAGGACAGGAAACAGGAAAACCCAAATAAGGACATGGAAACACTGGGAGCATGTGGAAACACAAGACACAGGGACAGAAGTCTGACAGATTCATGATTTTTCATCAAATTTTTTGTGCACACTATACGTTAAACACACCAGTATTTTGATACAAAAACACACCAGTCTATAGTATGGGTAGTCCTGACTCAAGAAGTCAGTGTTTTCTATTAACTATTAACTTCCTAATAAATCAAAAATATTTTACACTTCCCATTAGGGATGTGCCCACCCTTATGAAAAATAACCATGGTTTTACTACAAAAAAACAAAAACAAAAAAAAAACATGGTTACTATAGTAAAACCATGGTAACCACAAATTAAGCATGATTTTGCTACACTAACCATAGCTTATCCATGGTATTTCTAGTAAAACTGTGGTTATACAAATGGTAATCAATACACCAAAAAAAAAACAAACAAAAAAAAAAAAAAACACGGTTACTACACTTGCTTTTTACATTTGCTTTCCTACTAAATACCATGTTAGGAAAGCAAATGACATGTACTACCGCTAAAGTGAATAAATATGAAATGGGAGGAAAATATATATTCCAATGCTTTCTCTCGCAATTCTATTGTTGGGTAATTTATATACTGTATATAAATTGCGGGCATCAGGGAGCCGTCATTAATATGTGGAGCATTGAAAATGCTTTTGAATGCACGATCGCTTTTTACTTTCACTTTCGAGATTCGCGATCACACATACTATGTATACTACGGAGCGGCAGTACTTACCACACATTTTACAAGATTAGATGTTTGGCAGTGGTGCTCAAATCATTCGACATTGTCCTATAAGTCATCTCTCCTTACTCTGTTTAAGTGGTAAGTGAAATTTTATGTACTGTTTATGTACTGAAATTTTATGTACTGTTTTATGTAATGTAACAGGCAACCGCTAGCAAGCGGCTAACCATGTCCCTTTAGTGGCTCCGTAGAACGTGTTGTTCGTTTTCCGTGCCTTTCCAAATACGGATTCACTATTCGGGCACATCCCTACTTCACAAAAGATCAGTAATTAAAGGTGACATATTATGCCCCTTTTTACAATATGTAATATAATTCTCAGGGGTCCCCAGAATGTAACTGTGAAGTTTCAGCTCAAAATACCCCACAGATCATTTATTATATCATTTTGAAAATGCCTATTTTGAGTGGAAGCAGAAACACTCTATATTAGAGCATGTGTCTTTAAATGCAAATGAGCTGCTGCTCCCCGCCCCCTTTTCCGGAAGAGAGCTGAGTCATGACAGCTTGTACCTGCTGAAAACATCTGTTTTGGTTCTGATTATCATGTTTATCGCGCTGAAATAATGCGTTTTAATACCATATTAGTTTAAACTTCTGATATACGGTTTTCTGAATGCACACATCCGAAGCACACGGACATGTGAGTACTGTTCTCATTCACAAACAAGTTTATGTTAAAAACACGGGTAAGTTACAAAAACAGTCGGTTATGTCTGTGAAGGTAAACAGCTGGGAAATAAATCGCATGTTTATTTTAGATCTGTGTGGCAGCAGCAATATACAGTAAATAAATCAATAAATCCACTGCTTTGTTGTCTCCTCTGAGGCTGCGACTGTAAATAGTGTTGTGTGCTCGTTTGTGCAGCCAAAGACAGAACAGTTAGCATGTTTTGCTCAAACTTTCGCCATGGCATTAGAACTGGTACACCGTTGTCGCTTGGGAAATGAAAATGATGGCGCCGTGGGTTGAAATTTACAGATTAAGGGGCAGTAATATTATAATGAGATCCCTTTGCAACGTCACTAGGGAGCGAGATCAGTCGCGCTCGTTTTTTCAGACGCTTGCAGAAAAAGGCTTACCAAAGCAAAGTTTCTGGGTTAATCTTTTTCACGTTTCCTTGGTTGGTAGATGCACCAGGGACCTGATTATAGCACTGAAAATCTGGAAAAGTCAGATTTTCATGATATGTCACCTTTAATATGTGACCTGTCATGGCAAAATGAGTCACAATGAGCAAATTTTCAAAAATTTGTTATTTTTATTTTATTACATTAAAATGCCTTCAAAATGATATATGATTTGTTGGAATCGGATGAAAAATGACTGAGCTACACCCGTTTGAAGCCGATAGAGTCAGCAAAGTAAATTCGGAGAACAACCAAGATAAGTTTTCTGAAGATTCCAAAGCAAAATCTCCAAGCAGCATTGCATCGTTTCCTCCAATTATTTTCTTAATGATCATTACCATATTAATAATCACAATATAGCTATTTTTTATTTTATCTTCGTTATTATAAATAAGAACCGATGAAAAAAAACCAGTAGAACAAATATAAGAAAGAAACATTACTTAATTTTACATCTAAACAAAAGCATTCAAGAAAAACAAATAATCAAATGTAAAAATAACTTTAGTGTGTTCATTAGAAATAGGCTAAATGGATTATTAACACTACAAAAGCAGTTCAATCAAGAGCAGCGATCTTTTATTGTTAGATTAACATTAATGAGACAGATGGGTTATATAGTAACTCCTACTGTACTGCATGAATCTAATATAATGATACACATCAATGTTTTTCCCAATATTTCCCAAACGTTCACTTAAGACATAACTGATTATGCTTGCGTGAATAGCCTATTTAAATACTGTAATTCTGTGTATACAGTATGTGTATATTTATGGGGACCGCGAGCTGACGGAAGCGCCTTTATGTGCACAATTCATTTGTCAGTCAGTGGCAGCACGAGAAGCGATCAGAGAAAAAGGTACTCCTCTCAGAAAACATTCAAATAAAGATAATTTTAGATGTTTAATTACTATTTGGAGCATTGGGATCGCTAGACTAGGGCTTAATTAACTAATTTTTGTAAAAACCTCAATTTGACCAAAATCAACATTTTTCTTTTTTTTTTTTTTTTTTGTCTGTAGCTCAAAATTAGCCCGTGTGCATTCTGATTCATTTTGCCAGAACGGGTCACATATTGTCACGCTATAGGGAAATAAACACACAAAGAAGAAGATCAAGTCAAATAGTCTTCAATTAATCCACAAGAGGGCGCCGCAGGAACAACAAAGGGTGGGACGGAGGGGGACTTAGGAGGAGGACAAACGATTGGATGTGGGATAGTGAAGGGATGGCAAAGGGCTGGTAGGAAGGTAGGCAGAAAATACTGGTGGAGGTTCAGCTGGAGGACGGACACCCGGGAGGAGGACAACGAGTCTAGGGTAGAGACGTCGGAGGGAGGAGCAAAGAAGGAAACAGGAGGAGCCAGGACTGATCAGACAGATGGAGGAGCCAGGAAGAAGACAAGAGGGACTTGGAGCAGGAGAAGCCAGGCAGGACCCAGGCCGCAGCCATGATGGCAACCCACTGTGGAGCCGACGGAGGGAGGAGCCATGGTGGAGGAAGGGCTGACGACTCCAGGGGGCCGACCGATGGCGGTGGAGCAGGTGGTGGTGGAGCCCAAGGCAGAGACGGAGAGCTGACGAGGATCGGAGGGCCAAGGTGGAGCAGATGGCTCTGACGACCAAGGCACAGGCAGGGATCCGGAAGGCCTTAGTGGAGCTGGAGTGACAGAAGACCAAGGTGGAGCCGGAGGGAAGGAGGAGCCTGACAGAGCCGGAAGGACAGAGGTATGAGGCACAGCCAGAGGAGTGGTCGACAACTGACCAAGGCGGAGCCAGAGGGACGAGGGAGCCCGACGTAGCTGGTGGACTGGCGGGCCACGGCAGAGAGGAAGGAGCTAGGAGCCATGGTGGAGCCGCTAGGTCGAAGGGCCGAGGCGGAGTCCGAAAATCAGAGGCTAGAGGTGGAGACAAGGGATCCTCCAGCCATGACGCTGATGGAGACTGGCAGACCCGTGGCGATCCCACCACACCGATAGAGGGCTGAGGGTGAGCAGAGGGGCTACCAGGAGACAGCGGTGGTGATGGTGAGGACTGGTGCAGAGGTGGTGAGAGAGGGAGGCTGGGCGGGAGTTCAGGATGATCAGGGTGCTTTGGAACGGTGTGTGCTGCCCACACACACCACAAGGCCACTTCCAGAACCATGAGCGCCAGCGATAGCGGAACGACTTCCGTGGTCTTTATAGTACTGGTATATAGTTCAGGGCAGACAGATATTTCCAGGAAGACAGACAGTTCAAGACAGACAGTTCAAATACGATCTCCGTGGTCGTGACAGGACAGATGGAAGATGATGGCGGGAGAAGACGAGGCAGATCTTCATATAATTCAAAGTCCTCGGAGTGCAACCTCAGCTCACCCCTAGCGGTGGTGCAGTAGGAGGGGCTTTCCTCTTCGCCCTCGCTCCCTCGCTCCCTACTGAGACTTCCACAGTCTCTCTGTCTCCGGTGCAATCCTCAGCACTGTCGCTCCACTTGGCGATGGCTCGTCGGTCACGGCGAGCTCTGGCTCTCCATCTGTGGTGGGCTCAACCTGCTCCGCGATGCAGGGTGGTGGTAGGCTGGGCTCTGGGTCGAACATAACTGAATATAACAACTGACAAAAACAAAAAACAAAATGCGGGAATACATGCCATGTACTTTCATTTTATTGGTCCGGCTTTCTGTCACGCTACGGTGAAATAAACGCACGAAGAAGATGATCAAGTCAAATCATCTTTAATTAATCCACAAGAGGGTAAATCCACAACAGACAGGCAGGATACACACGTAGGGACGTAGTAGACGGACGAGGGAATACAGGACAGACTGAACTAAATACACAGGCAAATGAAGATAATTAACAAGACACACCTAAACCAAATGACATAATCAACGGGAGACAGAAACTAGGTCACACTGAGCACATGGGGAATGAAAACACAGCAAAACAGTTCATGGGTGTGACCAGGGGCAGTTCTAGGATTTCATCCTCAGGGGGACTTAGCCCTCAGAGAGTCCATTAGATACAAATTACCTAAATAAACACTATTTTACAGTGCTTATGAAAACTGTATTACTGTATGAAGTAAATATACACAATTACCTAAGTTACTTAAGAGCAGTGAGTGATTCTCTGTTTTTCTTTTGTTGTTTGATTAACATTATTAGCGTAATAGACTATAAGAAATGTGTGGATCCGTTATACTGACAGACATCCAATATTTTCTTACCTGTTTGTTTATTTAGACGTACCCGACTGTGTTTACTTGGATACTCATCAAGACAGCCATTGTGACATAATATTGTATGCATTTCTTCAAGATGCAAAAGTGATCACGCGCTGTCCATGCAGTGCCTTTCAATGACTACGTTCACATGTGCACAAATATAATGCGATTATTTCCAAGTGTGTGCACTTCATTCAAATGTGTGCTGCTCTGCGCGCACAGTTACGATCTATCACAGCGCGTGAGTACCACATAGAGATCTCTCTCATGCCATCTTGCCCTTGAAGGCGAGAATGATAGACTTTCTTGATGAAACAGCACTGGCCTGATCGTTCAGATACCTGATTATAGTTTTAGGGGGGCTGAGATGACAAATAGGGGGGTTGAAGCCCACCTAAAAAGGGTCTAGAACCGCCCCTGGGTGTGACACACATAATGTTTTTTCCAAACACTTGCCCTCGCTGAAAATGGGGCAGGATGTATTTGTTTTTCCTCTTCTATTGCTGTTGCGGTTTTGTTCCAACAATATCATTCTGACATCATTATCATATGTCACAGCTGATTGGTTCTCTCCTGTATTGGTAGCCAATGAGCTTGCTGCTCAACATTCAAATACTTGGCCAATGCTTGTAATAGCAGTTGCAGTGCACTTCAGAAACCCTCCACCTTCCCCAGCTCCACCTGTTTAGATATGCTACAGGGTGATCATTCAATTCAATTCAATTCAGTTCAGTTTTATTTGTATAGCGCTTTTTACAATACAAATCGTTGCAAAGCAGCTTTACAGGAAATTAAGTTTCTACAATATATTTATATATTGTAGAAACTTAATATATTTAACTTATGGCGAAATTTGGTAGTTCTGTATGTTGTCTGAGGGTAGGCATCATCTGAGGTCCTCTAAGGGGTTGGCATCATCTCTTCTCAGGTGTTCTGGATCCAGACTGAAGCTTGTGTAAATCCTAGGCAGAAACAGAGAAACAAATAGAGACATAATTAGCGTAGCTGCTGTTCCAACCAAGCAAAAATGATTCGTTCAATCCAAGCTAAAGAACAATGTGTGTTTGATCAGATATAACTGCAGTACAAGATTATGAGATGCATTTTGTGAATGCTTGGCTAAAGAGATGTGTCTTTAATCTAGATTTAAACAGAGAGAGTGTGTCTGAACCCCAAACGCTATCAGGAAGCCTATTCCAGTGTTTTGGAGCCAAATGTGAAAAGGCTCTACCTTCTTTAGTTGACTTTGTTATCCTAGGTACTACCAAAAGTCCAGAGTTTTGCGACCTTAGGGAGTGTGATGGATTGTAGTGTGGTAGAAGACTAGTTAGGTACGCAGGAACTAAACCATTAAGGGCCTTATAGGTAAGTAATACTATTTTGTAACTGATGCGGAACTTAATAGGTAGCCAGTGCAGAGACTGTAAAATTGGGGTAATATGATCATATTTTTTTGACCTGGTAAGGACTCTAGCCACTGCATTTTGGACTACCTTTAGCTTGTTTATTGAAGATGCAAGACAACCAGCTAGCAGTGCATTACAATAGTCCAGTCTAGTGGTCATGAATGCATGAACAAGCTTTTTTGCATCAGAAACAGGTAACATGTTTCGTAGCTTGGCAATGTTTCTAAGATGGAAGAATGCTGTTTTTGTAACATGGGAAATATGATTTTCAAAAGACAAGTTGCTGTCTAATATAACACCCAGTTTTTTGACTGTAGAGGAAGTAACAGTACATCCGTCTAGTTGCAAATTATAATCCAAGAGATTCTGTGTACTGTTTTTTGGTCCAATAAGTAATATCTCTGTCTTATCTGAATTTAATTGGAGAAAATTATCGGTCATCTAATCTTTTACATTTTTAACATACTCTGTTAGATTAGATAATTTAGAAGTTTCATCTGGTCTTGTTGAGATATATAGTTGAGTATCATCAGCATAACAATGGAAACTAATCCCGTATTTTCTAATAATATTACCAAGGGGCAACATGTATATTGAAAATAGCAGAGGACCTTGTGGTACTCCATACTTTACTGGTGATAATTGAGATGACTCCCTGTTTAAATAAACAAAGTGGTAGCGATCAGACAGGTAGGATCTAAACCATCATAAAGCCTGCCCTTGAATACCCGTATAGTTTTGTAATTGATCTATGAGTATATCATGATCTATAGTGTCGAACGCAGCACTAAGATGAAGTAAAACTAGCAATGAGATGCAGCCTTGGTCTGACGCAAGAAGCAAGTCATTTGTAATTTTAACAAGTGCGGTTTCTGTGCTATGGTGAGGCCTGAAACCTGACTGAAATTCTTCATAGAGATCATTTTTTTGCAAAAAAGAGCACAACTGAGCAGACACAACTTTTTCTAAAATTTTAGACATAAACGGAAGATTAGAAATGGGTCTGTAATTTGCTAGTTCATTAGGATCTAGTTGTGGATTTTTAATAAGAGGCTTAATGACCGCCAGCTTGAATGATTTTGGAACGTGACCTAAAGATATCGATGAGTTAATAATATTGAGAAGCGGTTCTTCTGCTACAGGTAACAACTCTTTCAGTAATTTAATGGGTACAGGTTCTAATAGGCATGTTGTTGGTTTAGATGCAGTGATAAGTTTATTTAGCTCTTCCTGTCATATAGTTGTAAAGCACTGCAGTTTTTCTTTGGGTGCGATGAATGGAGCTGAAGTACTATACGCTGCAGAATCTACATTTGTTATTGTATTTCTGATGTTATCTACCTTAGTGAAGAAATTCATAAAGTCATTACTATTAAATTGTGAGGGAATATTTAGATCGGGTGGCGTCTGTTTATTTGTTAATCTAGCCACTGTGCTAAATAAAAACCGTGGATTGTTTTGGTTATTTTATATGAGTTTGCGGATATGCTCTGCCCTGGCAGCTTTTAAAGCCTGTCTATAGTTGGACATACTGTTTTTCCATGCAATTCTAAAAACTTCCAAGTTAGTTTTTCTCCATTTGCGCTCAAGTTTACGAGTTTCTTTCTTGAGAGAATGGGTATTACTGTTGTACCATGGCACAGTACATTTTTCTCTAACCTTTTTCAGTTTGATGGGCGCAACAGCTTCTAATGTATTAGAGAAGATAGTGCCCATGTTGCTAGTCATTTCATCTAGTTCATGTGTATTTATGGGCACACAGAGCAGTTGAGATAAATCAGGCAGGTTATTTCTGAATCTATCTTTAGTGGTTGGAACAATAGTTCTGCCCGGATGATAACGCGGAGCCATATAGTTAATATCAGTAATACTCAGCATGCACGATACTAGGAAATGGTCAGTAACATCATCACTTTGAGGTACGATATCAAGTCAGTAAGATCAATTCCATGTGATATAATTAAATCTAGCGTATGATTAAAACGATGAGTAGGCCCCGTGACGTTTTGCTTGACTCCAAAAGAATTTATTAGGTCAGTAAACGCAAGTCCCAACGCATCATTTGTATTATCAACGTGAATGTTAAAATCTCAGACAATTAGCACTTTATCAACAGTAACCAATAGGTCTGAGAGGAAATCTGCAAATTATTTTAAGAAATCTGTATTCGGCCTTGGCGGTCTATACACAGTAGCCAGAGCAAGAGATAGGAGAGATTTTTTTGTTTTGCATATCTGACAGTGTAACATTAAGCAGAAGTAATTCAAATGAGTTAAACCTGTATCCTGTTTTCTGGGTAATATTGAGAATATCACTATATATTGTTGCAACACCGCCACCACGGCCAGTCTGACGGGGCTCATGCTTATAACAGTAGCTTGGTGGAGTAGACTCATTTAGACCAATATAATCATTTGATTTGAGCCAGGTTTCAGTCACGCAGAGCACATCAAAACTATTATCTGTGATCATTTCATTTACAATAACTGCTTTGGGTGCGAGTGATCTAATGTTCAGGAGCCCAAGCTTTAAAAATTGCTTTTGTTTATTTGTTTTGCATTTTTCTGGTTTAATCACAATCAGATTATTTCTAGATCCTGCATTAAATTTATATTTTTGTATGCTATGGGGGTTATTCATGTGTTGCATGTGCAGCAGCAGTATTTCTTACATGTTCACAGCAGCATGTTGTGGATGTATTGGCAGTAGCAATCTCGGTACTTGCTCTGCCGCAGCAGTGTAGCAGAGCTATTCTGTTAAGACCAAATACATTAACGTTGTCATTTACATTACCATGTCAATCCCTCTGAGAGTTGTCATGACAAAAATATAGTTAAATATAAAACAGGAACATTTACTTATGCTGCAAACTAGATTTTTCACATTGATGGCCTTGTTGAACTTACAGATAGTAACATAACTGTAGCAGTAAATAAAGAGGTATCATACTGAACTATTGATCCGATATGGAGTACCACAAGGCTCAGTACTAGGACCATTGCTTTTCACTCTGTACACTCTACCCTTGGCAGTTTCCATCAGGAAACATGGTGTTAGTTTTCACTGTTTTGCTGATGATACTCAGCTCTATATTTATTGCTCTTCTGAGGGTGTGAGTTTGCTCGTTATACCATGGCATCACACTCTTATCCTTAATCTTCTTCAAGCGCAAAAGAACAGCTGTGTCTAAAGTGCTACAAAAGAGAGAAACAATATTTGTCATAGAATCTTTCTTTATGGAAAAATTGCTCTTAAAGTCTTGGAGGTTTTGAAGCCAGAGTAGAGACTTTATTAACAAAGTAAGAAATCCGGGTTATGTTTGCAAAGACAACTTCTAGAATTTTGCACTCACATATATACGCTTGAAGCTATTCAGTACGTTTTATACATGTACTTTCTGCATCTTTGTTTTTAGGCACAGAGTCTTTATACCATATATGTGCTCCTGAAGCATAATCAATGACATTCTCTGAACATGTCATGCACTTATTTCTAGCACCTGTATTTAGGGAAAAGGTCCTTCTTCATATATGAGTGTATTCCAACCAGTTTCAAATAGTTAGCTATGTTGCAAGCACACTACAATCTTCACGCACAAACTCTTATACATAATAGTAGATAATATTAGAATAATTTTCTCTTATGAATAGCTATAATTCTATTTATTATGTTTAATTAAGATTAATTAATATATTCCACATAGTTGATGTTGTAATATCAAGCTGTTCTAAACTATCTGGTATCCAAAGGCGTTGAGACGATTCAAGATGGTTTCTCAGTTGAGGTTTGGTGATTGGTAATGATATGCCACTAAAAGGGCAGATTGCTTTATGGCAACAACAGATGCATGAGCGTAATTATTCACTGTAATTAAGACAGTGATATATTTATGACAATATATTGCACTCATTTAACTGTAGGGGACTCCAAAGTCACAAAAAATACACAAAACTGCATATAGTTTACAGTTTACATACAGCTTTAAAGCATAAGAATTGGTCCCAGAAGTGTCCTGCCAATGGTTTCGAGGTTTGTCCAAAAAGGTGAATGAAGTTCACGTTGAGTTTTCCAGAGAGTTTACTGCCCTGTTAAGTCTTTATTGTAGTGCTTCTGAAATAGAGACATTTAAAATGTTTTGCTCAAAAACAGGGGTTCTCAACTTTGGCCCTCGAGATCCACTATCCTACAGAGATTAAGTCAAGTCAAGCGACTGTGCAGTCAAGTCAACAATGTTGCCAGAAATGATGTGCCCTTAACTAAGCAAGCCAGAGGCGACAGTGGCAAGGAACCAAAACTCTGTTGTTTTTATTATTATGTGTGGACAAAGCTCTCCACTTTTATTGTGTTACATATGTCTGTAGTAGAGTAAAGTGATGCAGCAAAGAGCAACTTTTTAAATTAAATAATAATATAAAAAGTGAGACTTCAGGTAGACTTATGGTTTCTTTGACATGCAATTAGCAGAGAGAATATTGTATAGTACGCTGGATACTACATACTGCAATTACATACTGTATGTATTTGCAAAAAAAAAAAAAAACAACTTATTACTGAGTTTAATCCAGTTTTTGTGTGTTTCAGTCCTAGAGATTGTAACAATTTTATTAAATATAATGGCACATACGTATGTTCACACAATCTTATTACGTATCAAGTATTTAATTAGTAGAGCACAGTCCCTTAACTTTGACTACTATGCACTTTTCTCTTTCAGTATTGGAATTATCTGTGGGTCAGCAGGAGGCATTTGAAGTCTTTCTGAGAGACCATGAAGACCGTTTATCAGTTGAAAATAACAGAGCTGTGTTGCAACAAAGGTCAGTGTGTGCTACAGTGTTGTCATTATTATTAGTATTATTATTATTTAATGGGAGGTTTAGTTGTACAATATGGGACACGTGGGTAGATATATTTTGTCCCCACCTCTTTTTGCCAAAGTTGAATTTGTCCCCACCACTTTTTGAAAGCCTTTGAAAAAAGTAACATGCTAAAGACTAATGCAAAGAAAATGCATCTTGAATCTCCATTCAGTGTCACAATTCTCCCAATTTAAAATCTGGGCATTTTAGAAGATTAGAAAATAATGATTAATATTTTAAACTGGAGAAGTTAGTTCTGAGTTCTGAAACTTTCATTATGTTTTTATGTAGATTAACCTTGTGTAAATATATCAAGAACATTTTGATACTCCATTTAATGACCCCTTTAATTCATATAATATGCATTGGTCACTATTGCTTTGTCTGTTCTTACAGATCATTTGATATGTACTGAGTATTTATGCATTTTTAACCTAAATCACAACAGCGTCCATCTATGAAGTCTGCAATCCGCCACACCTATTCAAACAGTGTTCCGATAAGGGGGATCAAAACAGGACAGAAAATAGCCTATTACTTCTAAATTATGTTTTTTTTTTATCTAAAAATGTTGAGAACATTATAAGTGGACCTCAGAGAACAGTACAAAATAATAAAAAGGCAGTTCATGACCCCTTTAGAAGAAATCTTGTGACTTGGTGCACACTTTAAGTTGTTGAGATATTATCTAAAGCTTTAAAGGAGACAAATATGAGACCCCCAGATCTTTAGCTTAGGAGAAAAATCTGATTGCAATGTGTGATGTTATTGAGATCTTTTCTAAGGCTTTAAAGGAGACAAATTTGAGAGATCCAGATAAGCAGGAGACTTATGCTTCATAAATCTCCATTTGATGTTAAAGTAACCTAATTTCTGTCTAGAAGAAACATTTAGGATGTTAAAGAGTTCTCTCTTTAATTTTATAAAAAATAAACGGGCTGTACATGCAAAATGGGCTGTACAAGACAAATTTTTCAATGCTAAACGAAGAAAAAAGAAAACCGCTATGAAGCACTGGTACACTAGTGTTAAAGGGATACTCCACCCCAAAATGAAAATTTTATCATTAATCACTTACCCCCATGTCGTTGCAAACCCGTAAAAGCTTCGTTCATCTTCAGAACACAATTTGAGATATTTTAGATGAAAACCGGGAAGCTTGTGACTGTCCCATTGACTGCATAGTAAATTGCACTGTCAGAGTCCATAAAAATATGAAATACATCGTCAAAATAGTCCATCTGTCATCAGACGTACAATCTGAATTTTATGATGCGACAAGAACACTTTTTATGTGCAAAGAAAACAGAATATCGACTTTATTCAACTTTTTCTTCTTCTCCGTGACACTTCCTGCAAGCGCGTTCATGAGTTCACTAGCAGAGCATGACGCAAGCACGCCTGAGATGACGCACAACGTAAACGCAGTGACCTGTTGACGTCAAGGCCAGCGTGCAGACAGAGAACCCAGAAGGCGTGCGCCGTGCGTGTCCCCTGTGTGTAAACGTTGTGCGTCATCTGAGGCGTACGTGCATCATGCTCTGCTAGTGAACTCATGAATCCGCTTGCAGGAAGTGTCACGGAGGAGTAGAAAAATTTGAATAAAGTCGATATTTTGTTTTCTTTGCGCACAAAACGTGTTCTCGTCGCATCATAAAATTCAGATTGCACGTCTGATGGCAGATGGACTATTTTGTGTATTTAGTGCAATTTACTATGCAGTCAATTGGACAGTCACAAGCCTCCCGGTTTTCACATAAAATATCTTAAATTGTGTTCCGAAGACGAAAGAAGCTTTTATGGGTTTGGAATGACATAGGGGTAAGTGATTAATGACAAAATTTTCATTTTGTGGTGGAGTATCCCTTTAAATTTGTTAAAAAGAAAGTATTGATCTTATACTAAACTTCTTGCACTTATATAAGTATTTTCTAGTGTGTTTGGAAAATTGCTATATATGTGCTGGGCATTGAAGATCAATTTAAACTAGTAACCCTTGATATTCTGAAATGTATAATGCTATTTAAAATATAGTTTCAGTATTTACAATATTAGTAAAAATTTAAAATGTAATGTTTCTTCTAAAATAAAATTGAAGACATCTTAAGGTGATACGTAAATGAGACATATAAGAGAATCACCCCTTAGTATCCTGAGCTTAGAGTAACCTCTGTCAGAGCTATAGCCTTGTGGGCAGCATATCAATGTGAAGGCACAACTGCTCCTCAGACAGCATGAGTCTGAGTCCCAGCTAAAGCGGCTTTCCTGCTCATGTTCCCTTTTCACCTCTCCCTTTGTTTCCTGTCCTACTCATACTACTATTACTGACCATTTAAGGTGAAAAACACCAGTGTAATCAAGAAAAGAAGAAAGATATATTTTATATTTCTGCATCGAACCTACGCCGTAGGCTGTGCATAGCCGTGTAGCCTACGGTGTAGCCTGATGTGCACCTCTCCAAAAATCGAACAGCGCGTCAATTCTACGCGGACTGCAATCACTGTGATTGGTCTACTAGAACCTCTCCCTCCATATGTGTATGAGTTGTGTGTGTGTATTTTTCAGTTTAATATATTTTAATGTTACACTTTCTTATTTAAAATAAAATAAAGCAAAGAACAAGTGTCTTATCATTTATTATACAACATAGCACTATACATCACTTAGTTGTCCGCGACAAACAATGTTGTTCTGCCATGGTACACGTCCTTGTGGAGATTAAAAGAATGCCATCCTCTCCTGTTCCGTTGTCTGCTTTTTTGTAGTTTTAAATAAATTTTCTGTTCTTTAATATCTATTTGCCGCTGTCAACGGCTGATAGACACTGCAGACTAGTGGTTTCCATGTGTAATTGCACATCGACGGGGACAATGACGCAGAAGTATAAATGAAAACGACGCATAGCCTACGCTGTAAAGGCTACGGTGTAGGTCCGACGCAGAGGTATAAATCAGCCTTGAGGAATAAAACATTTTTATAATGGAGTGTTGAAAGAGATTGCAGCAAGACAATAACGAAATCTCCCATATTTCTCACAGTCCATTCTCATTTTAGACTCCTTTCTCTCAGAACTTTCTCATGTCTCAATTGTGTCTACTTTTATTTCTCCAATTTTAGGAGAAACGTCTGAGACACTGTTGATACTACAATGAGAGAGATGAGATGAGAATCACAAATAAGTCTCCTGAGCTTAGGAAGTGCAACCACTGATCAATACATTTTTCATCCGGGTGACTTTATAAGCCTTGTCACACACATATTGGGATTTGTAAGAAATAGCATATGTGCTCAGCGCCCACTTTTACTGAAAAGATGTAGTAAACAGAATACTTTGTGTTTACACATTTACATTAAATATACCACTCATGAATGGAGTTAAGCAGGCACCCTGTGCTGTCCCCTTCAAGAAGTTGTGCTAGCTGTCAGTGTCGCCATGGCCAAATCTGCCACTGTTGTCCAATGTTTAACTGAAATACAATGAATCATTATTTGTGTAATTTTTGGGTTTCAGCTAATCCACAAATACTTAAAAATATATAAAGCAGCTCAAATGAATGAAGCCCTAATGTAAAACAGCTCTGTTTTGGGGTGCCTGAATGTGTTTGTCAACCATTTGTTTGGTCTTGAAGACTGTATGTAAACATATGTTGTGTGAAATAGCTTCATCAGGACAGTACTAAATAAAAATCAATATACAATTTTTTAAGACCCCTCCTATTTTGTTAAAACTAATAAAATTTTTCAGATTCAGCAAGGTGTATGTAAACTTTTGACCACAAATATACAAGGATTTTTACATCGGCCATTTCATTTTGCAGGTTTGTTGAAGCCAAAACACTTGGTGAGCAAGTTAACCAGATCAGGATCAGAGTCAGTAAGTAATTTCTTCACCTTTTAGTAGCCAAATTTGGACTCTTGTCATTAAGCACATACATTTTAAGTTCAACTTGTAGTTACTGGTAGTGTGGTCTGTGTGAGTCCTGATGCCCCAGTATAGTGATGGGGACTCTAAAAAGCACTATCCTTAAGTTGAGACATTAAACTGAAGTTCTTATTGCTAGGATGCCCTTTGAAAAGAGTAGGGGTGTACCCCTGTATCATCCCTTTGTTTCATAGTTCCCTATTAACAAACATCTCTTGCAACTAAGGCTTTAACTTGAACAGCCCTAAATTTGACATAAGAAACATTTTCTTCACGCAGGTTGCTGTCTGACATGATTTTCTGCCCCCTTTTCACAGGATATAATAGGCCCTGATCATCGGCCGTTTTTAATAATCGGCTGATGGCCAGTAGTGCAGATAATTGCTCTTTTTAGTGATCAACACTTTATTGTGTTTTTCTTATGAACAGAGTTACCAGTACTGACAGTAGCAAACTTTTGCTAAACCATTTTAGTGTGAAGGAGATAACTGATAACAAATATAGAACAGAAATAAACAGAAAAAAGTACACATAAATAAATAAATAAATAAATAAAAAGACAACTGTATTCATAGTGTCAGAGATTAATTATATGCAGGAAGAAAGTGCCTAACAAAATGAAGAGTCCCAGAAAGAAAATCCCAATGGAACCCACAGTCTTATTTGTCCTACATCTTAGTGCATTCTCCTATCTTATACTATTACATCAGTTAACTTTTAAGAATGAAAATCAAGTTGCCATGAATTTATTTCTGGTGCAGAATAGTTGGTATCTTCTCTCTATTAATAATAAGTGTGTGGAGTACTCCAGATGGACAATATTTATAAAAAAGGACAACCACTGCAGTTTTGACAAAGAATTAGGCGGAAATCATGAACTGATGATAGCTTTCTAAACAGCTGTTAACTCCCAAAAGAGTCAAGTCAAGTCAAGTCACCTTTATTTATATTGCGCTTTTAACAATACAGATTCTGTCAAAGCAGCTTTACAGTATTAAATGGGAAAAATAGTGTATAATAATGCAAACAGACAACAGTAAACACTCAATTTTCAGTTAAAGTCAGTTCATTATTGATTCGATGATGTCATCGTTTAGCTCAGTTCAAATAGTATATGTGCTTTCAAGTTGACGATATCGCTGGAAATTAAGTGTCCCCAACTAAGCAAGCCAGAGGTACAGTGGCAAGGAAGCAAAACTCCACTGGTGACAGAACTAGAGAAAAAACCTTGGGAGAAACCAGGCTCAGTTAGGGGGCCAGTTCTCCTCTGGCCAGACGAAACCAGCAGTTCAATTCCAGGCTGCAGAAAAGTCAGATTGTGCAGAGGACTCATCTGGTTCCTGTGGTCTTGTGCCGATGACCGTCTAGGCGACGAGCTCTTCACTGGGGATCCGTCTCTGGGGCTCATCTAGTTGTCCTGGTCTCTGCGGACATTCAGGGCTGTAGAGGTCGTCTCTAGGTTCTGACCACTGGCTGGATCCGGGTGGCTGTAGTGACCATCTGATCCGGATACTGTCTGGATCTGGGTGGCTCCGGTGACCTCGGAATAAGAATGAAACAGACTAATATTAGCGTTGATGCCATTCTTCTTATGATGTAACAAGTACATCGGGTGTTATGGGAAGTGTTCGCGGTTCTGGTTGACCTAATTAATGCAGCCTAACAATCCTTTAACGGATTTGAATTATAGAAATGCGATAGTGTGTTATGTGTAAGCCAGGTTAAAGAGATGGGTCTTTAATCTAGATTTAAACTGACAGAGTGTGTCTGCCTCCTGGACAGTGTTAGGTAGAATGTTCCAGAGTTTGGGCACTAAATAAGAAAATGATCTGCCACCTGCAGTTGATTTTGATATTCTAGGTATTGTCAAATGGCCAGAGTTTTGAGATCGCAGCGAACGTGAAGGACAATAGTGCAAGCCAACAATGAAAACATAAACAATCCCATTTATAGTACAATAGAGTTCAATGACTAATACAGCCGTTCAAGATAAAAGCAATAAAGTTATATGCTTGCAAAATCAGTGACCTCTAAAGAATATGAAGACATGCATTGCTTCTCATTCTACACTAGTTCAGGTTCATCACACTGAAATTCTGCCCACAGAGGTAGGTACAATATCACTTGTGCCTGTTTGCACAGGAATTTCATCAGGAAATTTTGCTGACAGTGATTTTGAATGGATCAATATTAGGGGTGGAACAGTACACAGATGTCATGGTTCGGTACGTACCTCAGTTCAGGGGTCACGGTTCGATACGATTTCGGTACAACAGGAAAAAAAACAACAACAAATCTACTATGCTCGGTTTCTTTTCATTTATTTTGAACAGACAGTAGTACAAATAACAATTTTTTTCCACCTAGATGTGGAAATAAATATTATTACATATATGTAAAATCTGCAGTACATATATACATACAAGGAATAAATTCTTGAAATATATTTGATTTAGTTTACAGATAAACAAGGGGAAAAAACCGTGCGACTCCTAACGTAGCCTATATATGCTGAGTTTTTCAGTTAATTTTTGTGACGCTTAATTTGTTCACAGAAAAGAAACTCAAATGGCAGAAAGCGACATTCTATTTGTTTTCTTTATTCTACAAAAGCACGTTTTGTTTTCATGTGAGTGTACACAAATAAAAGCAGACCTTTACAGTGATGCATTATTAATAAGACAATAAGTGTTTAAAGTTGATTCTGCTGGTATAAGGAAACAGTTGAAGTGATCGCGCCGGAGCGTGCACACACACACACACACACACACACACACACACAAAACACATCAGTTTCAGCATTGCTTACTTGACAGCACAGTTGATACTTTATCAAAATAAAATACAGTGAACCAAACATCCGCGCGCCCGCCTCTGTGTCACCGTTGGAATGCGACTGAAGTACAAAGCCTATCATTTACATAATAAATAATAGTTTAGCATTCAGATACGTTACATCGCAAATATGGAAATATTATGGAATATTTGGATTTGTGCCGAATGAGAGAGGTAGGATACACAAGCTCAAAGCTCCATTTCGCAAACAGTTGAGTGCGCAAGCCTTTAAAGTGCATATTGCAGGTTAAAAAAAAATTCAAATGAATATATAACCTTGTATGAAAATACCATATGAACCGTTAATGCAGGATTTGAAAATGTTTTACAAGACGTGAGGGCACAAATTTAGAAGAAAAAGTGATGCTTTCCCTGACAGTTCTCAAAAAGCGTTTTTTTTTTTCGACATTGCGTCATATTACGTCACGAGAGGGAGTCGTGTGCCGCGCTCTGCTTTGAGCGGTCGTGATTCAGTGTGTTTTCGGTAGTTATGTTTATTTCAATTTATCATTGTCATGGTAAATGATTGTGTTTGTGGAGGTTGCACTAACTCCAGCCTGTCAGGACATCGAGTCCACAGGTTTCCTAACAAGAAATAGAACAGTATCTTCCGGGCCTCGGTGCATTTGTGCAGCTGAGGGGACTTCACTAATGCATCTGCTTCAATCAACGTGGTGGTGTGTAATTTAGCGATCACTTTACACCGGAGGATTATCATCCCGGCGATATGATGCAGTTCAACATGGGATACCGAAGCAAGAAGCGAGTGAGACTCGAGCTGGTGCGTGTGGTTCCTTCGGTGCACACAGCAGCTTCATCAGGTCCCGGTCAGACATGATGCTCAAGGTTCCATCAGATGCTGCTCCACAAAAATGCCAACTGTGCACCGTAAGTCTTGATTTTTAACAGTTGCTAACTACCAAATCAGTGAACATAATTATTTAAATGAGACACAACGGGATGTATATAAGTTATTGTAAAGCCCCGCAGCTAGCTTGTAAGCATTAGTAATATAGTTATATTTTGAAAAACCATGTAAAAACGTTACCATATGAGAAGGCATACCTGGTAAGTTAACCTCAGTTTGCTAATATTATAACAATCAAGTCTAGTGACAGCTTAGTGACATTGTTTGCAGAACTAATTGGTAATTTTTGTCCTGTGGTGTGTTTATATGGCTTTGGGAGACATTGCAAGTAATGAGGGAGTGTGAAGATCTGAAGCAGTGAAGGACAGCTGTTATTAACCACCTCTACTGGACTGCAGCTTCCACTCCTAATGGAGATGCAGATGTGATGGAGGCCAAGTGGAAAAGCATGGTCAGCAGTGAATGTGATCTAAACGTTTGTTTGCTTCTCCCAGCATATGCCGTCTGAGAGAGGAATACTGCAGGTCACCACAGGCTCCACGAGAACGCAGCACTGTCTTGTCTTCTACTACACCTGCTCCTCTTTCCAGATCCCTCCAGAGGATCAACAAGATGAGGCTGTTGGCGTGTATCTAGCACAGCATTCACCATTTAACACGTTAACAACACATTAGTGTGATACCCACACTGAAAGATTTTTAAATGGGTCAGATGATATTTTTCTTTTGGCAGTATATGTTTGGTGCATCTATACATATACATATATATATATAGATAGTCGTGGGGTGAATGAGAACACAGACTCTGAAAGGCTGGAAAGTTCCCCAGAGGGTGATTTATTAACACACACTGATCACACGGGCTTAGATGAATGGTGCTCGGTGCACTAATCCACTCAGTGCTCGTGGGGTGAAGTGTTGTGAGGAGTGTCACTCTCCTGGGGTGCAGTCAGATTCTGTGAGGAAGAAGGAGAAACAAGCATTAGTTCCACCTGGAGCTCCGTTGCAACTCCCCTCGTGTGCTGTTTCTCCTGGATTTTATGGCCAGCGGGAACGAGCTCCAGGTGCGCCACTCATCACGCACAGGTGTTGTTGTTGTGTGATCAGTGCAGGAACGGCGTTTCCAGGGCGACGCTAATCTGGCACTGGGATACTCGCCAGCCCCCCCCCCCAGGCGTCGACCTGGTTCTGTGGGGAAATACACAACTTGTTGTGGGGGTATTATGGGAGGGGAATTTGATGTTACCTGCCAGACCTGCCCAACCGGACCAGCCCCGGGAGAGTCCGTCCGCATTCCCGTGGTCGGCCCTGGCCCGATGTTGCACCTGAAAGTGGAAGTCCTGGAGGAACCACCGAGTCACCCAGGCGTTCGTGTCCTTTGCCTTGGACATCCATTGGAGTGGTGCATGGTCTGTGACGAGGGTGAAACGGCGGCCCCAGAGATAGTATTTCAACTCCAGGACTGCCCACTTTATGGCCAGGGCCTCTTTCTCCAGTGCCGCATACCTGGTTTCTGTGAGGGAGAGTTTCCTGCTTATATAGACCACGGGATGTTCCTCTCCATCCCGGAGCTGGGAGAGGACTGCTCCTAAGCCGGGCAGGCTATAGAGGAGAAGTTAGGGATGAAGCATCTGTAGTAGCCCGCCAACCCCAAAAATGCTCGTACCTGCGTCTTATTGACGGGACGTGGGAACTTTTTCACCGCCTCGACCTTCTTTTCCTGGGGCATGATGAGCCCTCTTCCGATTTTGTATCCCAGGTATTTTGCTTCAGTGAGGCCGAGGTGGCACTTCTTGGAGTTGGCAGTGAGGCCAGCCCCCCGGAGCTCTGTCAACACCCTCCATAGACGCTCTAGGTGAGTCTCCCACCCCTCCGAGTGTATGATGACATCATCCAGGTAAGCTGCGGCATAGGCTTGGTGTGGCCGGAGCAATATGTCCATCAACTGCTGGAACGTGGCAGGTGCCCCGTGCAGGCCGAAGGGTAGCACCCGGTAATGCCAGTGGCCGTTGGGGGTGCTAAAGGCTGTCTTTTCCCGGGAGCTCTGGGACAGGGGCACCTGCCAATATCCTTTGGTGAGGTCTAAGGTGCTGATATATCGAGCTTTGCCCAGCCGGTCCAAAAGCTCATCCACCCACGGCATGGGATATCCGTCGAAGGCGGAGACTTCATTGAGCTTCCTGAAGTCATTACAAAACTGAAGGGTGTTGTCCGGCTTTGGTACCATCACTATGGGGCTGGCCCAGGGGCTACGGGAGGGCTCGATGATTCCCAGCTGTAGGATCTTCTTTACCTCCTCCTCTATAGCTGGCCGGCAAGCTTCTGGTATCCGGTAGGGTCGCTGCCGTACTACAACTCCTGGTAGTGTGCGGATTTCATGCTCGATGACTGTGGTTCTACCCGGGCCTCGCTGAACACATCCTTAAGGGCCTCGAGTTCCGTCTTCTGGGTCACCGACAGCTGTGGATTCACGTCTACTACTGGATGGGCTGTTTGGGCGAGCGCGGTGAGTTGCTCGGGCCAGGAAACCCACCTCTTGAGCAAGTTAACGTGGTAAATTTGGTCCGTTCATCGGCGGCCGGGTTGCCGCACACGGTACGTAACCGGTCCCATTCGTTCCACCACTGTGTAGGGCCCTTGCCAGGTCGCCAGGAACTTACAGGCAGCTGTCTGGACCAGAACCATCACACGATCTCCCGGCTGGAACTCCCGGGCTTTTGCGGGCCGGTCGTAGAGACGTTGTTGGGCGCGCTGGGCTGTAACGATATGTTCTCTGACAAGGGGCATGACTCGGTCAATTCGTTCTCTCATCTCCCGCACGTGCTCGATGAGGCTGCGATGTGGGGCTGGTTGATTCTCCCAAGCTTCCCGAGCGACGTCCAGAAGGCCTCGAGGTTGTCTTCCAAACAACAGTTCAAAGGGTGTGAACCCTGTGGAGGCTTGGGGTACCTTGTGGATTTCAAAGAGCATGTACGGGATCATGAGGTTCCAGTCACGCCCAACTTCAACCACCACCCGCCTCAGCATCTGTTTGAGCGTCTGGTTAAACCTTTCCACAAGGCCATCTATCTGCGGGTGGTAGACCAATGTCCTCAGGTGTTGTACTTTGAGGAGTCGACAAAGGTTCGCCATGACCCGTGACATGAAGGGTGTACCCTGGTCAGTCAGGATTTCCTTTGGTATCCCGACTCGGCTGGCCAGCAGAAACATCTCTCGGGCAATATTCTTTGCATTTGCCGCACAAAGAGGAAGGGCTTGAGGGTACCGGGAAGCGTAGTCCAGGATGACCAGGATGTGCTCATGACCTCGGGCAGACTTCGGCAGCGGTCCCACCAGATCCATTCCGATCCGCTCGAACGGCACAGCGATGACGAACGGCACACCGATGACGGGTAGCGGAATGAGCGGGCTGGGGGGAGGACGACGAGGAGACGTCTGCTGGCAGGTGGGGCAACTACGGCAGAACCGTTTCACTTCCAGTCCTGGCCAGTGGAAACGGTCCCGGATGCGTTGGATGGTATTTTCCACTCTGAGGTGCCCCGCCATCGGATGGGAATGTGCCAGCTCCAAGACTGTCTCCGTCTTGGTTTTGGGCACGACCAAGAGGAACTTTTCCTCCCCCCGCCTGTGGGTGACACAGTACAGCAGACACTTTTTTATTTCAAAATGAGGGAGCGAGTGTGGGCCCGGGAGCCTGTCTACCTCATCGACTCGGCGCACTTGTTCCCAACAGTTGCGCAGGCGATCGTCCTCTCGTTGCTCCCTGCCGAACGAACCCCCGGTCGTGACCTGTTGAAACACATTGAGGTAGACAGACGGAATGTTAACCGATTGACACTCACCCTCCCTCTCGCTGTCCGTTGCTAGGCAGGCCGGCCTCTGGCTGGGCAGTCCCCGACGTTTCCTCCGTGGCCGGTCCCGGGCGGAAGTGGCAGGTTTCCTGGGGGTGAGGAGGAGCTTCTCGAACCCCGGCCAGTCACGTCCCAGGAGCAGAGGTACAGGTAGGTCTCGCACAATGCCCACCTCGATAGCCCAGGTCCCGGGTTCCGCTGAAATCCGAACCGTACGGGCCGGTACGTAGCGGGAGTCTCCGTGCACACACGTAAGTGGTAGCTCTGACTTCTGTTCGGGCCTCGGCTTTACCAGGGTAGGTTGCACAAGTGTGACTGAACTGCCAGAATCCAATAAGGCTTGAACTGGTTTCCCCTCCAGCTTCACCATCTTGCTGGGGCCAGGGGAAGGTCCTTCCTTATGCAGAAAGCACCCGGCCATCCAAGCTCGAGGCGACGGTGCTGGGGGTTCGGTGGGCATCGGCTCATCGACGAGGTTGGGGACTGCCGGTTTGCTGACTGGTCGTAGTGCACCTTCGAGCGGACGCCGCTCCATCACCCTGCAGGGCGCCAGGCCCGCTCTCTCACCGGCGTCACGGGCATTCGTTGCCTCAGCCAGCTCAACAGCTTCAACAAGACTGGCGATGTCACGTGGATTCTTCATACTGACCGGGCGTCTCAGCGGATGGGGCAGAGCCCGCAACAGCCGATCGACGATGACTTTTTCCGCCACCTGGTCAGTGGTAGGTGAATCGGTGAGGAGCCACAGGTGAGCCAATCGGGTGAGTTGAGCAGTTTGAGTTCTCACCGTCTTGCGTTCGTCATAGGTCCATTGGAAAAATTGCTGCGCTGCACACGTGAGACAGGCCCACCCGGGCAAGAATTTCAGTTTTGAGCTCGTCATATTTTTCATTCCTGGGCGCCTGCAAGGAATAATAGGCCCGCTGAGCTTCTCCGGTGAGAAA
Source organism: Spinibarbus caldwelli (assembly GCA_039654775.1). NCBI lineage: Eukaryota > Metazoa > Chordata > Actinopteri > Cypriniformes > Cyprinidae > Spinibarbus > Spinibarbus caldwelli. The sequence continues at coordinate 26,799,553 of CM077251.1, forward strand.
GGGGGCAATGATGCGGGCCCACTCTTCCGGTACCCACCCCTCCCGGGCCGCGATAACCTCAAAAGTATGGAGGTAGGCTTCAATGTCGTCGTGCTTGGTTAATCTGACGAGGTATTGGTGAGCCTTGGCGGACGAGTCCAGGAGGGGCACGCGCCCCGCTACGCTGGCCTGTAGATGATCAACAACCCGGTCAGTATACTCTTGTCTAGCTGCCAGTCGCTCTGTAAACTGCTGCTGGCGGGCCGAGATCTCAGCAAGGTGGCGGATGATCTCTTCCATTTCCTTGGAGAGAGAGCGGTACTCCTAGGTGAAACACAGAGACCGTTAGCAAAACCCTGGCGTTAATAGTCTGTGTCTCAATTCACCTGTCATGCCTGCATTCTCCACCATATGTTGCGGAGTGAATGAGAACACAGACTCTGAAAGGCTGGAAAGTTCCCCAGAGGGTGATTTATTAACACACACTGATCACACGGGCTTAGATGAATGGTGCTCGGTGCACTAATCCACTCGGTGCTCGTGGGGTGAAGTGTCATGAGGAGTGTCACTGTCCTGGGGTGCAGTCAGATTCTGTGAGGAAGAAAGAGAAACAAGCATTAGTTCCACCTGGAGCTCCGCTGCAGCTCCCCTCGTGTGCTTCTTCTCCTGGCTTTTATGGCAAGAGCGAACGAGGTCCAGGTGCGCCACTCATCACGCACAGGTGTGGTTGTTGTGTGATCAGTGCATTTCCAGGGCGACGCTAATCTGGAACTGGGATACCCCAGGCGTCGACCTGGTTCTGTGGGGAAATACACAACTTGTTGTGGGGGTATTATGGGAGGGGAATTTGATGTTAACTGCCAGACCTGCCCAACCAGACCAGCCCTGGGAGAGTCCGTCCGCATTCCCGTGGTCGGCCCTGGCCCGATGTTGCACCTGAAAGTGGAAGTCTTGGAGGAACCACCGAGTCACCCGGGCGTTCGTGTCCTTTGCCTTGGACATCCATTGGAGTGGTGCATGGTCTGTGACGATGGTGAAACGGCGGCCCCAGAGATAGGATTTCAACTCCAGGACTGCCCACTTTATGGCCAGGGCCTCTTTCTCCAGCGCCGCATACCTGGTTTCCGCGAGGGAGAGTTTCCTGCTTATATAGACCACGGGATGTTCCTCTCCATCCCGGAGCGACGCTAATCTGGAACTGGGATACTCGCCACTATATATATATATATATATATATATATATATATATATATATATATATATTTATATTTATATTTTTATATATATATATATATATATATATATATATATATATTTGTGCTGTCAATTGATTAAAAAATTTCATCGCGTTAATCACAGTCATGGACTGTGATTAATCATGATTAATCGCAAATTTAAAATACTAGGATTTACCTGTAAATGTGTTGAAATAAATAAATGCATGACAAACTAGTTTAAGGAAACAGAACCTTTCACACCTCCGCCAGGTATGAGACAGAATCCTTATTATTCTTTTATCATTATTCATTTGTTTTTATTCAGCCATTATCCGCCTTTAAACTGGCAATAAAACGTTTACCAAGCCACATCGCTTCAATCCCAGTGTACACTTACCCAACTATTACCAAAAGTATTTCTAAATAAATACAACAAAACATTTTCTTGCGACCTTACGTGAAGTATTATGACAAAATAAATGCATTATGAAGAATAATTGGACCTGTTCTGCAGGTGCATTAGAGCTAATATTAGCATCATGCTTCATAAGACAATTTATGAGATTAATAGTACACTTTTACTCAGAACTCACTTTAAACCAGCATCGAGTGTTTGTAATAACTTCCTTTTGCGATCACATGTGGAATTTGGTCGTTTACTGTTGTTAAAATATGCTATTTATAGCCTTTTATATCGCTGCACAAATTAGCATTTCAGATGTACACATTCATCTCAAGAAAATCACATACAAACCATATCCTATCGTAATCGTGTGTTTATTATCTTATATAATCTATAGTGGCTGTTGTCGTTTATTTCTGCTGTGTAAAAGCCTTAACATGTATGCTCTGCTGAAACTCACGTTGTTTGTGATGTTACAGCCGCCTCTCTATTCTTAAGTTGCCAGGAATACATTCCAAGTATAATACACATTAGGAAAAGGATCTATTTTCATTTTTATTTGTCTATGTACACTTTGGGCGGCCGTGGTACATTATAAAAGTAGCCCAAAAAAAACGTAACCCGCGGCTCTGTAATTTTTCCCGCGACTGTATTTTGAAAATAGCACACGGCCATTTGTGCCGCTACCATAGCAACACCGGTTTGCTGTACCCTCATCACACACTATAGATAACCTTCCGCGCTGCGATGACGGGAAGAAGTTGGGGTCAAACCTTATCACGTGATTAATTTGCATTAAAAAATATTAACGCGTTAATTTTTTTTTGATTAATCGCATGCGTTAATGCGTTAATGTTGAAACCCCTAATATATATTTATAAATTAACAATTGCAATTTTGTGTTTTGAGTTAGGTATTAACAGTCCTATGAAATAGTATTTATGATTTAGTGCTGTATAAATAAAACTGAATTGAATTAACCATAAATGCAGATCTGCTTGAAATACATCTGATGTAAACTTCATAAAAAGTTTTTATACAGTAAGACAATTTGTGATTGTAATTATTTTTTATTGCTTGTCACCAAAATGGGGCCATTCAAAACCTTTATAAAGTCCTCCTTCCTCTGTAAACTGTCTTCTAATGGCTGACACAACACATGCAGGTAAGGGCTGCTCAGAATGCCATAGGCCCAGCGGACAACTTGTCTGTATGCTGTCAATATTGATTGTCTTTACCAATGGCATCAAAAAGTGTGACTTACAGGTAGTTGTGACCTACCTAAATATAGGCAACTTGTAATTGAAAAAATAAATATATATATATATATATATATATATATATATATATATATATATATATATATTCAGATGGTTTTAATATTCAAATATTTAATTTACTATGTGTTTATACATACAAGTGTTTATACATATTATTTATTTATTTACTTATTTTTTAATTCAGCTAAAAGTAAAAGTATGCTTATATACACACACTACCAGTCAAAGGTTTTTGGACAGCAAGATTTTCAATGTTTTTTTAATAAATCTCTTCTGCTCACCAAGCCTGCATTTATTTGATCTAAAGTACAGCAAAAACAGCAAAACTCTGAAATATTTTTTGCTATTTAAAATAACTTTTCTATGTGAATATATTTTAAAATGTAATTTATTCCTGTGATTTCAAAGCTAAATTTTTAACATCATTACTCCAGTCACACGATCCTTCAGAAATCATTCTAATATGCTGATTTGCTGCTCAAAAAAAAAAAAAAAAAAAAAAAAAAATGATTATTGTTATTATGTTGCAGACAGCTGAATAGAATTTTTCAGGTTTCTTTGATGAAAAAAAAAAAAGAAATACTCCAAGGTTATGCATGGTATAGTGTATAATGTTACAAAAGCTTTTTATTTCAGATAAATGCTGATCTTTGGATCTTTTTATTCAAAGAATCCTGAAAAAATGTACTCAACTGTTTTAAATATTGATAATAATAATAATAATAATAATAATAATAATAATAAATGTTTTTTTGAACAGCAAATCAGCATATTAGAATGATTTCTAAAGGATCATGTGACACTGAAGACTGAAGTAATGATGCTGATATATAATAATAAATTACAATTTTAAATATATCCAAATAGTAAACAGTTATTTTAAAAAATAAAAATATTTCAAACTTTTACTGTTTTTGGTGTACTTTGGATCAAATAAATGCAGGCTTGGTGAGCAGAAGAGATTTCTTTAAAAAACATTAAAAGTCTTACTGTCCAAAAACTTTAATCATATATTTTAGTTAAAACGATTTTTATAAAATTGAGAATCATTTCCTTTTTACTCAACAACCAGAATTTTTTGTTTGTGTGTACTTGTTTAACCTAAACTGTGGGGATATCCTCCTCATGTCCCCTAATATCCCCTCAAAGAGAGTAAAACATGAACATTTTGACATTGTGGGGTTCATAAATCATAATAAATGGTGTTTTGTTGTTTTATGTATGTATTTATTTATTTATTTATTTGTTCGTTTGTTTGTTTGTTTATTATAAGATGTAAGAAATATAAGAAAGTTTTCTATGAGGATTGTGTTGTTTAGGGGTAGGATATAGAATATAGGGCATATAAATTATTTAATAAAATGGATAGTTCCGGTCCTTGATTCTGATTGGTTGAGCCACGTTCGAATCCGTTGTAAATTACACTACAAACCTACACCTTTGTTTACTTTGTGTGTTGCTTGGTTCCAACCACAACTGTTTCTGAGGAACTACATTGTTTGGTGGAAGAATACTGTTTTTATTAATATCATTACTGTAATAGGGCGAACGAGACGTGAGATGTGCAGATCCATTTGCAAGCTTTATTCCAAGACGTGGTCAAAAGACAGGGTTGAAACATCAGCAAACAGGTATAACACAGGCAAGACAAAGAGTAATCCTAGGGCAAGTGTGGGTCTTGATCAGCGAACAATATCCAGAGGGCTTGAGAAGAGGGGTAGTCCAATAACATGAGCAATAGTCCAAACAAGGTACAAACAGAGTCCGAATGGCGAGACAAGGGTTAATCCAAGATACGCAGGCAGGAATCAGAAAACAGGGAACAAGGCAACACGAAATGACTAGACTAACTAGAACGGGAAACTAGACTCAGTAAGGCAGCTATCACTAGGTGAGTGATAAACGCAGAACAATACTAGAGACTAGACAGAAACACAGAATGGCTTGGTAAGGCAGCTAACACTAGGAGAGTGCTAAACGCTAGAACAATACTCTGTGATCTGAATGAGGAAGTCCATGGCTTATGTAAGGCGTGTGATGGGAATCAGCTGTGTAATCAGTGCATTCAGCTGTGTGTGTGTCATCAGCGCAATGAATGATGAGAACAGTAGAACTGTAGTGTGGTGCAAGAGTCCATGTGGTGAGCAGGTGACCTCTGGTGGTGAGTGAATGGAAGTTCATAAACCGGATTCGTGACAGAGCCCCCCTACCCCCCCAGAGCCCCCCTACTAAGATAAGAGCGGCTTCCAGACGCTCTTATCTTAGTATAATCCAGGAGGGATTATACAGGAGGGAACAGGGGGAGGGACGGAGGGCCAGGTCCATGTGGAAATGGAGAGACTGGGGACTGAGGCAGAGCCGGCAGGACAGAGCACCAAGGTGGAGCAGAAAACCGTGAAACCAATCGAGCAGGGAGCCAGGGTGGAGCCGACGGAACAGAAGCCCACCAGGGCGGAGCAGATGAGACAGAAGCCCACCAGGGCGGAGCAGACGGGACAGAAACCCACCAGGGCGGAGCAGACGGGACAGGAGCCCACCAGGGTGGAGCAGATGGGACAGGAGCCCACCAGGGCGGAGCGGATAGGACAGGAGCCCACCAGGGCGGAGAGGACGGGACTGGAGCCCACCAAGGTGGAGCAGAAAACCGTGAAACCAATCGAGCAGGGAGCCAAGGTGGAGCCGACGGAACAGAAGCCCACCAGGGCGGAGCAGATGAGACAGAAGTCCACCAGGGCGGAGCGGACGGGACAGGAGTCCACCAGGGCGGAGCGGACGGGACTGGAGCCCACCAGGGCAGAGCAGACGGACCTGAAGACCACGGCAGGGACTGTGACCTAGGGAACACTGAGACACATGGGACAGACAGAGCATTTATGGCCCCAAGGGACGAGGCAGGGAACATCGACAGTCGACAGTCTCCCTGATGACAACTGAGTGGGTAAACAGTTCATAATCAGGTTCATTGACTGGAACTGGACCAACAGACAGTTCATAATCAAAAGCATTGGCTGGAACAGGACTGACAGATAGCTCAAAATCTGGGGCATTGATAGAGACTGAAGCAGACAGTTTAGTGACAGAAACTGGCAAGACAGACAGTTCAAAAACAGACTCATTGAGGGAAACTGGACTGACTGACATTTCAGTGACTGAAACTGGACAAGCAGACAATTCAAAATCAGGCTCTTTGGTCGAAACAAGACAGAAATATGGTTCAACGTCAGACACAATGATTAAATCAGAACCGACAGATAGTTCAAAGTCAGACTCAACAACAGCATTAAGACAGACAGACAGCTCAAGTTTAGATTCCTTGACGGAAACTGCCAGGACAGAGAGTTCAAAACCAGATACATTAGATGAGACTAAACGGATGGACAATTCAAAATCAGCCACCCTGGCTGATTCAGCACAGGACGAGAGTTCAGAGATGGCCTCCTCGGCCGGTTCAGAAAAGAATAAAAGTTCGTAAGTGCCTCTGTAGCCGCGACAGGACAGGCAGAGAGTTCGCAGACGTCCTCCTTAGCCGTGACAGGACAGGAGGAGGATTCACAGACGGCCTCCATAGCAGTGACAGGACAGGACGAGAGTTCAGGGACAGCCCTTCTGGCTGCGACAGGACATGCAAAGAGTTCACAGATGGCCTCCATAGCCATTACAGGACGGGACAAGGATTCGCAGACGGCCTCCATAGCCGTGACAGGACAGGACGAGAGTTCAGGGACAGCTCTTTTGGCTACAACAGGACAGGCAAAGAGTTCACAGACTGCCTCCATAGTCGTGACAGAACAGGACGAGAGTTCAGGGACAGCCCTTCTGGCTGTGACAGGACAGGCAAAGAGTTCGCAGATGGCCTCCTTAGCCGTGACAGGACAGGACGAGGATTCGCAGATGGCCTCCATAGCCGTGACAGGACAGGACAAGAGTTCAGGGACAGCCCTTCTGGCTGCGACAGGACAGGCAAAGAGTTCGCAGATGGCCTCCTTAGCCATGACAGGACAGGACGAGGATTCATAGATGGTTACCACTGACACCTCTGGAGGTTGAGCAGCAGACGCCGCCACCTCTGGAGGTTCTACAGTGGTAACATCAGGAAACCGGTAGATTTCATTAACAGGACAGGTACAGTGCTCATCTACGGTTCCTTCGACCGTGACATAACGGGCTGGACGTGCACTGTTGGATGGCACCACCACGCAAGGAGCTGAAGCGAGCACAGCCCCTTCGGGAGGTTCTACACCTCTGAAGAAACTGCAGTGGGCACCACTCCGGGAGGTTCTGTGGTGGTGTGTGCAGCCCAAGCACACCAAAAAGCGATCCCTCTCAGTGGAAACGCTTCCGACAGGAGAATTAGTTCAGGAACAGGAGGGGTTGAGAGCACTGGTTTAGGGATACCAGCTGCACAGGCTGACACCAGCGGTATGTCCTCCACACTGGATGCCAGTCTGGGAGATTGAAGAATTGACCTCGATGATCTAGGTGCAGTAGACAGAGAGTGACAGGACTCTGGATGAACACCTGTGACGTGATGAGACTCTGGACTCTGAACTGTGACTTGACTGGACTCACGAAGATCAGTTGTGACTTGACTTGATTCATGACGATCAACTGTGACGTGACTTGACTCATGACAATCAGCTGAGACATGACTTTGTGTTGTTGTGGCTGCCATTTTATGAGTGCGCTCTAGGGCGTCCTCCATTTCAGTCAAAGATGCGGTGTCGCGTTCTGCCTCCGCGACACTCACAGTGAATGAAGTGCCAACACACAACAAAGCATAGTCCATAAACTGACAGAGTGATGAATGTGGACCCTCGCGTCTAAGCTTAGAAAACAGCAGTTGATTAATGCCTTCGCAAAAAAACTCTATCAGTAAACAGTCCGGTAAATCAGAGAAATAGGCAATGGACAAATACTCTTGAATATAGTCCTTGAGTGATCACATACCCTGCTCGAGGGCTAATAACAGTCTTGCAATGTTCATACCTGGCCAATGTTCATCAGAAAAGCTGCTGGATCCTTGTGTGGCCGAGTATTCTGTAACGGGGCGAACGAGACGTGAGACGTGCAGATCCATTTCCAAGCTTTATTCCAAGACGTGGTCAAAGCAGGGTCAAAACATCAGCAGGCTTGAGAAGAGGGGTAGTCCAATAACATAAGCAATAGTCCAAACGAGGTACAAACAGAGTCCGAACAGCGAGACAAGGGTTAATCCAAGATACACAGGCAGGAATCAGAAAACAGGGAATAAGGCAACACGAAATCACTAAACTAACTAGAACGGGAAACTAGACTCAGTAAGGCAGCTATCACTAGGTGAGAGTTAAACGCAGAACAATACTAGAGACTAGACAGAAACACAGAATGGCTCGGTAAGGCAGCTAACACTAGGAGAGTGCTAAACGCTAGAACAATACTCGGCGATCTGAATGAGGAAGTCCATGGCTTATGTTAGGCGTGTGATGGGAATCAGCTGTGTAATCAGTGCATTCAGCTGTGTGTCATCAGTGCAATGGATGATGAGAACTGTAGTCCGGGGTGAAGTGCTACAGTAGTGTGGTGCAAGAGTCCATGTGGTGAGCGGGTGACCTCTGGTGGTGATTGAACGGAAGTTCATAAACCGGATTCGTGACAATTACACTTATTTGCTCTTGTTTTATTTTGTGAAACCTTACTAAGTATATGGAATAACTGCTTAATAAAAGCAATAAGCCCAGTGAAGCCGTGGTTTACAGTGAATTCACTGTAAACCACAGCTTCTTGAGGCTTATTGCTTTAATGTCTATGGAAAGCCTCCTATAAAACATGGCAATTTGACATACCTGGGCATGTCGGGGTCCACAATATCCCTTATGGTTTGACCTGTTAAAATAAAAATGTTTATTCCTTTACTTATTTTGACACTGGTGTTTATAATTAGCCGATAACTTTCTTACATGACAGATTTTATATTTCAACTGATAATTCTCACGAGAGATTCTTTGACGAAACAGTCTTATGAACAATGGCCTCTGTGCTAACCATCCTCTAAAAGGAAGCATCACAGTATACATGCCCAAAAGGCATCGTGGATGGGGATTCCTTGCCACACAATTGTGTTTGAAGACGCCAGTGGTGGAAAGAGTACTGAAAAAATATACTCAAGTAAAAGTACCATTACATTCCAAAAAAATGTAGTGTGAGTAGAGTAAAAGTACTTGTCCAAAAAACTACTTGAGTAAGAGTAAAAGAGTAGCTTATTTAAAAGTACTCATGAGTATTGAGTAGTGAGTACTGAGCTGTGGATTCTACCCCCTTATAATAAACGCTGGATGCTGCAATTTAAACATTTAGAAAACATTGTACATACTGTAATTCACATGATCTTTTGTTGTTTGTCAGAAAGAATGAAGAATATCTATCATCCAGCAGTTTTAATTTTGACTGCCAACTCTTCAAAATACATCAAAACAACACAAAAAAACTATTAAAGTGTTGAAAAGATGAAGGTTATTCCTCAGTACAATCATAATTTAAATCATAAATTTTGAAAAATAAAAAATTTAAATCAAGTGTAAGGCCATTAAGACAGCATGCATATAAAATATTAATGTTTATAACAGTGCAAAGAATAAAAAATAATAATAAAAAAAAAACATTAAAAACTCATATGAGAGCTCAGCATCACATATCTTGAGAGGGGTTAAAATGAGAGATTAAAAAGGGCAAATTTCTATCCAAAACCAGATTTAGCGTTTTGTGATAAAGAAATGAGAATCACTAAACATGACAATTTGTTACAATTTAAACATAATGCACATTGTTCTAGAACATCCCCTACCTTTTACACATTTACTCAAATTGTTTTGCTGAAGGAAAAAAATTGCATTAAATAGGGAAGTATTGGGGAAACGTTTTCAAAAGAAAACACACACACACATCTTTTTCCGGGCCGCATCGGTCTCAGTGAATAAGCTATCATCCACAGTTTAATGGAACAAAAACAGTTGAACTTGAAAACTGTTTTTGCTCAAGTGCACTTGCTAAAGGAAGGCGGGTTGTATAAAATGGATCAAACAAAAAACGTTGTTATAACAAGCTGCAGTTTTATTACATGACGCTAACACAGATGCAGTATATTAATGCCACGGGTCATCAATAAGGTGCATATTGGTTCTCAATTTGAGTACATTATTTCCAAGCATTTTAAAGTGTTTCCAACACATTTTTTCACAGTGCACATCGTGCGCTCAAACTCATATCAGGAGTCAACAAGCTGCCAACATGTCCAAGTGACTGCTGCAGAACACACGCAAAGGAGAGACGTGCCAGTGCAGATCGCGTGTCTCTCTCTATGTACTTAAGTAAATGTGGGAGTTTACCACATTATGGGAGTTGTTAACATTGTATTGTAACTGGGTGAAGAGTCACACGACAAGGGGTAGTCAGTAAATGCCCCGGAGGGGCATTTATCCATCACACCATCACACGCCACATGTCTGTGGCGTGTGATGGTGCTCCGTGCTCCTCGTGAGATCAATGCTTGTGGTTCTCAGTGGCTGTCCTCCATGCCGTGCTCGTGTGCAGGGGCTGGCCGGTCAAAGGCTGCTTTCTGGAACAAATGCCGATCAAGAGTTAGCGTGGAGTCTTCTGGAGACATGTCTCACCAGCGTGTGTGTTGCTGCAGCTTATCAAGCCCAACCGTGACGAGCTTCAGGTGAGCCCGGCCAGCCCGAGACGAGGACATGCAGGTGATCCTCGTTGGTTTCCAGGGCGACGCTGACGAGCGCTCGGGACATCCGTCACACTCCCCCCCCCAAGCGTCATCCAGGGTCCACGTGAGAATGGGGAGACTGGGGCTGGGAGGGGGATGAAACCTGACAGACCTGCAAAAGCTGCCCAGATCCGGGAGAGTCCATCTGCGTTGGCGTTGGCCGTCCCCGCCCTGTGTCGCACAACGAAGTGGAAATTCTGGAGTGCCAGGAGCCTCCTCGTCACCCTCGCGTTGGTGTCCTTCGCCCGGGCCATCCACTGTAAAGGGGCATGGTCAGTGATGAGGGTGAACTTACGGCCAAGGAGGTAGTACCTGTGCTCCAGGACTGCCCACTTGACCGCCAACGCCTCCTTCTCGACAGCAGCATAGTGTTGTTCAGCAGGGGACAGCTTTCGGCTGATGTAGACCACCGGGTGTTCCTCACTGTCCTGTACCTGTGAGAGGACGACTCCCAACCCGGTGTCGGACGCATCGGTCTGCACCAGGAAGGGACAGTTAAAGTCTGGGGCTCGTAGGACGGGCTCTGAGGTGAGCGCCATCTTCACCCGTTGGAAGGTCTCCTCCTCTTCGGGGCCCCAGGGCACCTTCTCCGGCTGTCCCTTCCTGGTCAGATCTGTCAGGGGAGAGGCTAAAGAGGAGAAGTTGGGAATGAAACAATGGTAATATCCCATCAACCCCAAAAAGGCTCGTACCTGGGCCTTGGTGGAGGGTTGCGGGGCCGAGAGAATCGCTGTCACCTTCTTCTCTTGAGGTCGGATTAGGCCCCGACCCACCTGGAAGCCCAGGTACCTCGCCTCGAAGAGGGCCAGGTGACACTTGCGGGGGTTGGCGGTTAGTCCAGCCCTCCGTAGCTCCAAAAGCACCCTCCGCAGCCGTGCCAGATGTTCTTCCCAGGTCTCCGAGTGGATGACGACGTCGTCGAGGTATGCGGCCGCGTAGGACTGGTTGGGCCGTAACTGGATGTCCATCATCCTTTGGAAGGTTGCTGGTGCCCCGTGCAGGCCGAAGGGAAGAACCCGGTACTGCCAGTGGCTGCTGGGGGTTGAGATGGCCGTCTTCGGCTTGGCTTCCTCCGTCAGCGGTACTTGCCAGTAGCCCTTTGTGAGGTTCAAGGTGGAGATGTACCGGGCTCTCCCGAGGCAATCCAGCAACTCATCCACCCGCAGCATGGGGTATCCGTCAAACTCGGAGACTTCGTTGAGCAGGGGACAAGTCGTTACAGAAGCGGAGGGTGCCATCTGGTTTTGGGACCATGACGATGGGGCTGGACCACGGACTCTGGGAGGGCTCTATCACTCCCAACTTCAGCATCTCTTGTACCTCTTCCTCGATGGCGTGTCACCAAGCCTCAGGGACACGATAGGGCCGCTGCCTGACAACATTTCCTGGCGGGGTGCGGACATTATGTTGTAGGATCTGGGTCCGCCCAGGGATCGGGGAAAAGACGTCGGAGAACTGACCGATCAGGTGGTGCAGGTCCTTTTTCTGGGCATCCGAGAGTAGGGAGTTCATGTCCACCACCCCAGGGCTGGATGTGGTCAGTGCGGCCAGTTGGGTCCTGGTCCCCACCCAACGCTTCAGCAGGTTAACATGGTACAGCTGGTCTTCCCTCCTCCGGCCCGGCTGCCTTACCCGGTAGGTAACCGGTCCCACTTTCTCTGTTACCGTGTAGGGCCCTTGCCATGTCGCGAGAAACTTGCAGGCCGTCGTGGGGACCAGGACCATCACGTCTCCTGGCTGGAACTCCCGTGGCTGGGCTGCCCGGTCGTAATGTCGCTGTTGGGCCTGCTGGGCCTTCGTGAGGTGTTCCCGGACTAACGGCATCACTCTGTCGATCCGTTCCCTTATCTCCCACACATGTTCGATGGTGGACCGATGGGCTGCTGGCTGTTGCTCCCAGGCCTCCCTGGTGACGTCGAGTAGGCCACGGGGCTGTCTCCCGAACAACAGCTCAAACGGTGTGAAGCCTGTCGAGGCCTGGGGAACTTCCCTGATGCCGAAGAGGACATATGGCAACATTTTATCCCAGTCGCGTCTGTCCTCCGCGGCCACTCGACGGAGCATCTGCTTCAGGGTCTGATTAAATCGTTCGACGAGCCCATCGGTCTGTGGGTGGTAGACGGTGGTCTTGATTTGTCGTACCTGGAGGAGGCGACAGAGGTCGGCCATCAGCCGGGACATGAACGGAGTGCCCTGATCGGTCAATATCTCTGACGGAATGCCTACCCGACTACAGAGCAGGAAGAGTTATGGGCGATGGCCTTGGAGGTGGCCTTGCGGAGGGGAATCGCTTCCGGGTAGCGAGTGGCATAATCCACGATGACGAGGATGTGCTTGTGACCCCGGGTGGACTTCGGCAGCGGCCCTACCAGATCCATCCCTATTCGCTCGAAGGGTACCTCTATTATGGGCAGCGGAATTAATGGGCTGGGGGGAGGAGTCCGTGGCGAAGTTCGTTGGCACGTTGGGCAGGCCTGACAGAAGCGCTTCACATCTCCATCCAGTCCGGGCCAGTGGAAGCAATCACGAATCCGTTGGATAGTGTTCTGCGCCCCCAGGTGGCCTGCCATCGGATGTGCATGTGCCAGCTCCATCACGGTTTCCGTCTTCGACCAGGGGACGACTAGCAGATTTTTCTCCTCCCCCCTCCGCTGCGCTACACAGTAGAGTAGACCATTTTGGACCACAAAGTGAGGAACCGGGTGTGGAGGGGGTTGCACTTCCTCTCCCTCAATCGTCCTCACCTGGGTCCAACAATGTTTCAGCCGATCGTCCCCGTGTTGTTCCTTGGCGAACGCCCCCCCCCCTTGTCACCTGTTGGAACACATCAAAGAATAGGTTAGTGGTTTGGGAGGGGGACTCACTGTCTCTGGTGCTGTCGGAGGCCAGCAGGACGGCGCGCCGCCGGGGACGTCGGGGAGATCTCCTCTTTCGGCGGTTCTCAGCCGAGCTGGCAGGCTGCACGTCGTCGGTGAGCAAGCGGTCAAACCCCGGCCAGTCTCTCCCAATCAGGACGGGGACGGACAGATCCTTGACTATCCCCACCTCAACGGGCCAACTGCCCGAGGCGGCTGTGATCGTAATGCGACGAGCGGGGACCTGTCTCGTGTCTCCGTGCACACAGGTGATGGAAAGGCAGGCCTTCGAACCCAGGCAGGGGGGGAAGACTGACGACTGCACGAGGCTGACCGTGCTGCCGGAATCCAGCAGGGCTTGATACGGCCGTCCATTCACCTTCACTTTTACACGAGGGGCCTCCGGCGTTGGGTCGCGGTGGACGATGCAGCCCGCCAGCCATGCTCGGTTCGGGGAGCGGGGTGGTTCCGTGGGCATCGGCTCATCCTGAGGGCCGGGAACTGCCGGTCTACTCATTGGCTTAGAGATACCCTCCGGCGTGAGACGCTCCTGGCTCACCCTCCAGAGAAATGGCGGCGCTCGCTCCCCCACCTCCCGATGTTGGGTGGCCTCCGCCAACTCGATGGCCTCCACGAGATCGCCCACGGTGTGCCCGGGGTAGGGCTCGCAGCAGACGATCAACAATGACTTTCTCCGCTACCTGGGTGGTGCTAGGGCTCCCAGCCAGCAGCCAATGATGGGCTAATCGGGTCAGGTCAGCGGCCTGGGCACGGGCTGGCAACCGGGTCTTAAATTCCCAGTTGTGGAATTGTTGGGTTGTGGAGATGGGCGAAAGCCCCACGCGGGCCATGACCTCCTTCCTCAGCTCATCGTAGGATTCCCTCAGCGTGGGTTGCGTGGAGAAATAGGCCCATTGCGCTTCTCCCGTCAACAGTGGTGCCAGCGCTCGTGCCCACTCCTCCCGTGGCCAGCCCTCCTGGGTCACGATGGCCTCGAACATCATTAAGTAGTTCTCTACGTCGTCTTGGGCTGACATTTTTGGTAGGAGCTGGGTGGCCTGCACCCGGGGATCGGGCAGTGGGACTCATTGGGCAGCGGCAGTGCGGAGCGCGGCGATCTCTCGCTCGGAATCCCCCTGGCGAGCGGCCATGTGCTCCATGATCTGTTGTTGGTGGATGCTCACCTCGGTGAGGTGCTTTAGTAGTTCCTCCATGTCTAGGGAGGAGCCGCCGCCTGTGAAAAAACAAGTAGAGGTAAGGCAATAAAGGGGAAAAAAAAAAACGTTGCTTATCGGTGACTCTTCATGATCATGCCCGCATTCTCCACCAGTGTAATGGGGTGAAGAGTCACACGACAAGGGGTAGTCAATAAATGCCCTGGAGGGTGAGTTTATTGAGGGTTTTAGGGTGCAAACTTGTGTCTGTGGCGTGTGATGGTGCTCCGTGCTCCTCGTGAGATCGATGCTTGTGCTTCCCAGTGGCTGTCCTCCATGCCGTGCTCGTGTGCAGGGGCTGGCCGGTCAAAGGCTGCTTTCTGGAACAAATGCAGATCAAGAGTTAGCGTGGAGTCTTCTGAAGACATGTCTCACCAGCGTGTGTGTTGCGGCGGCTTATCAAGCCCAACCGTGACGAGCTTCAGGTGCGCCCGGCCAGCCCGAGACGAGGACGTGCAGGTGTTCCTCGTTGGTTTCCAGGGCGACGCTGACGAGCGCTCGGGACATCCGTCACAGTATGCATACTACACAATACCCGTAACCTCACACCAAATTTTAGGCCCTGTAGGTAGCCAAGCATAGGCCTATATAAGGATCATTAGTAAGCAGAAATTTGAAATTTACCATAACATATTAGAAGAAGATGCTGATAACTCGACTGAATTGATGCCTGAAGAATGCATTTCCAGCAGCCATGATTAACAGCAGTTGGCGGATAAAGTTTCATTTGTACAATTTGATTTGACAAGAGTCACGAGACCGATTACTCTCTCTTACTCAGGCTCTTTCGGTAGTCCCCTCCTGCCTTGACTTTGCCCCCGAACTGGTCCTAGGCTGGATTATGTTCCAAAGGTTTTCTTCTAGACTTGATTACAGCAATTCCCTGTATTTGGATCAGCTTTATCTCAATTACAAAAGGTTCGAAATAAGGCTGCAAGGCAATTAATTGGCATTTGCAAACTTGAACATATTACTCCCTTCCTACTCCTGTGGAGCCAATTCCTAATCATTCCTAATTCCAATTATATCTTCACAGTACATATTTTTAAATCAAAGTTTAAAACCCATCTATACTCCCACAACTTGTGATGTTCTTTTTGTCTGTTGTTTCTATTTCCTGCATCACTTCCTTTATCTTAAGGATTCATTGTATAGCACATTGGTCAACTGTTGTTTTTAATTGCGCTTTAAAGCATAATGCCAACGGATTGGCAAACAGTGTTACGGTAGATCACATTTGGTCTGAGTTTGGGTTGGACTGACTTTGAGTTGGTTTTTGTTTGGGGTTTTTTTATTTTGTTTTGTTTTTTCACTTCCTTTTTTTTCTATTTTGAGTGTTTGAATAAATTGAGACTGCTGCAGACAGCTCTTTTATTCCTGCTGCAACCATGCTGTGAAAAACAAATGTGAAAAAATAACATTTTGAATGTAACCCTTAAACTGTCAAATAATGTTCATCACATTTTACAGTATAAGGATTTTTTTAATGAAACAGATCAACAAAGCATAAACCTTTTCATGCATTTTCCTTTCTTCCCTTTGACATCTCACCTTTTCCCTCACTTCCAGATGAGCTGAAGACCCAGCTGAAAATTAGACGAAAACAAATGACAGCCCAAGGTTAGTGACTTTCAAAATATTTCAAATAACGTTCAAATAACCATTAACCATTCATTTTCATTCCTTTTTCTTACCACATTCTCATCCTACTCATTCAAAGTTGGGTCAGAGAGTGTCATTGGTCTGGCAGCAACTGCCTTTTTGTTATGTTGAAAGAGAACTGTAATGTAAACATGGGCCATGCAACATAGCGCAGTGAATTCTAAACGGTAGAGAGGTGTACATTACGTTTAAAAAATGCTACCTGTTGTTACTCTGTTAGTGTTTTTAGGTCATTGATTTATGAGTGATAAACTTTGGTAGTGTTATGGAAGAATGATTTGATTTGAGACATGTATGTAAGTGTTTTAGTAGTTGTAGTGAATTTTGAATGTGAAATTAACTGCTGCTGAATCAAGTCGCCTTTATTTTTGTAATGCTTTATACAAAAGAGATTGTTTCAAAGCAGTTTTAAGTATGATATATGATGTACTAAAATAAAACTAAAACTGAAATTACTAAATAAATGGTAACACTTTAGAATACTGTTCCATCATTAATGAATAACTACACAAGAACACATGAGTAACGCAATATTAGCACTTTAGTAACTACTAGAAACTAACAAGAAACTCTGATTAATAAATTAGTAAGTGATAGTGCTTAGTCGAATGTGGTAGTTCACTATTAGCTAATCAGTAACTATTATTTTTTTCATACCTCCCTAAGAACTACTGTATACAGGTTCATAATTAATATGAATAATACATAATTTATAATCACTTCTAAAGTAAAGGTCATGGTAACCCACTAGTAATGACTCAGGTATTACCAAATTCTTCAGAAGGAATAACTAATTATTTGGATCAGTATTCTAAAGTGAAGATCATGATAACTCCCTACTAATGACTGAAATCATCGTAAGCTTTTGAGGTTTTTGTAAGGTTTTGGTTGGTAATCCATTTTGCTAGATTTGGTAACACTTAAATCATTACTATTTAATTACCATGATCTTCACTTTAGAATACTGATCCAAATAATTAGTAATTTCTTCAGAAGGATGTAGTAACACATGAGTCATTACTATCCAAAACCTTACATATTTTCAAAAGCTTATAATGACGTCAGTCAATATTAGGGAGTTATGATGCTTTTCACTTTAGAATACTGATCCAAGTAATTAGTAGTTTCTTTAGAAGGATTTGGTAATTCTCGAGTCATTACTAGTGGGTTACCATGATCTTCATTTTAGAATGAATTATTCATTATGCACAATTCACATTAATTATGAACCTATATACAGTAGTTCTTAGTAGTTCTCCAGGATATATATAAAACAATCGTAGTTATTGATTAGCTAATAGTGAACTACCAGTTTCAACTGAGCACTATTACTTATTAAATCATTAATCAGAGTTTCTTGTTAGGTAATGGTAGTTACTACAATGTTAATAGTGCATTAGTCACTTGTTCCTGTGTAGTTATTCATTAACAAAGGAACAGTATTCTAAAGTGTTACCAAATAAATAAATAGATTTATTTGTTTGTTTGTTTGTTTTTCTGTTAATTTAGTGTCATTATTCAGCAGCTACAGTCAATTCAGTGTTGATTCAGTCCTGTGTGAGCTTCATCAATTATGATACAAGTTAAGAGTGTGGTAACAGTGTGAGAAGTTTTGAAAAACTAAATACTGAGAAATACTATATGTCCTAGTGATTGTAAAAAGCTATAATACAGTTACTGTGAATATTTAGCACAACAGATTTTTTAGGACCATGTTTTCTATTCAAAATTTCTTAGTGTTTTGACTTCTGGAAAATTTGTCCAGCTTTTTGTTAATTACAGTTGATAACAGTTCTGGAATAAGTCCCATTACATTGCACCAATTTCGTATTGTACCTCTTTGTTCTGTTCTGTTTAGGCTTAACAGGAAACCAAACAGCATCAGAGTCAGACTCTGTTGAGGAGAGCATTCTCAACCAGATAGAGGAGGAAAAGAAAAAGTGTGTCTCATTTTATTTCTCAAATATCTGTAATTCTCTACTCTAACCTTCTTTGATCTTATAATGTACAAATCTGAAACAGTAAAATCCTTTATGGGGTGTTATGATCTTTTTATGGAATATGTGTTCACACTTTATATTAGGTGGCCTTAACTACTATGTACTTAAATCAAAAAATAAGTACAATGTACTTATTGTGGTCATATTGTATTGGAAAACACATTTGCTGCTATTGAGGTGGGATATGGGTAAGGTTAGGGACAGGTTTGGTGGTATGGGTAGGTTTAAGGGTGGGTTAAGGTGTAAGGGATGGGTCAACAGTGTAATTATAAATGTAATTACAGAAATTAATTACAGATGTAACTACATATAGGTATTTTTAAAAATATAAATACAATGTAAAAACATGGATGTACACAATAAGTACATTGTATCAAATGATTAATTTAAATGTAAGTACATAGTAGTGAAGGCCACCTAATATAAAGTGGGACCGAATATGCCTTGTATACATTACTCATATTGATTTTTTTTTCTTTATAGTTACAAGATTAAATCTGGATGGTTAAAAGGGTTGAAGACAGAGATTGAACATCTACAGCTGTTGCATGAAAAGTTGAAAGTGAAACTCCAAAAGGACTTTGAGAATTGGTGGACCCAGGAGGGCACTAGGCTACAGGTATTATTGTTCACGATATGTATCAGCATGTTATGTTACTTCTTCATATTTTGTTTGTTAGTAACTTACAATACAGTCCAGATTTGTCTGACATGTGATGATAAACAATTGCTCAATTGCTGGGCTATTAAATGTGACAGTTTGTTGTAATTTTCAAGGATTCAAGATTTATTTTGTCATGTACACAGTTATATAGAGAATATATAACCAGCAGTGAAATGTAAATCAGGTCCACTCCATAGACTGTGCAATTGTTTATAAAGTATATAACAAATAAAAAAAAAAAGAGAGATAAGATAGCAACAGAGAAATAATCCTGGAAAGTACAGGATAGTATAATAGACTTAAACAGAATAAATATTCAGATGAACAAGTATGTACAAGAAGAAAATGTGCAAAGGTTGTTACATAGCAGCAACAAAACAGTGCTGTGTGCGGTGACAATGTCAAGTGTATTGAATATTCTGTGTGGACTGTTAAGTGAAGTCATGGTGATGTTAAGAGACTGAGTTTGACTGGCCTGAGGGAAGAAGCTCCTAAGTCTCTCAGTTTTGGCATCAGACAATGGAAGCATTTACCGGGAGCCAGCAGGATGAATAAACAGTTACCAGGGTGATTGGAATCCTTGATGATGTTAGCGGCTCTGTTTTTGCAGCGTCTGAGGTAGATGTCCTGCAGAGTGGGGAAAGCAGTCCCTGAGATGCGCTTGGATAAACGCACAACTCTCTGCAGGGCTTTGCAGTCTTGATTGGAGCTGTTCCCATACCATACTGAGATACACTGAGTTAAAATGTTTTCTATGGCCCCTGAATAGAAAGTTTTCAGGATTGCTAGTGAAACCCTGAATTTCCTCAGCTGTCTCAGATGGTACAGTCTTTGTTTGGCTTTATTTGCATGAGCTTGAATGTGTGTAGACCAAGTCAAGTCCTCAGAGATGTTCACACCAAAGTACTTGAAACTGCTCACCTAGAGCAGGGGACTCCTGTGGAGTTCCTACATTCAGGGTGATGGAGTTGGAGGTGAACTGGCCTATTTTCACAACCTGAGGTCTGCCAGTGAGGAAGTCCTGAATGCAGTCACAGAGTGAAGTATTTAGATCGAGATACTTGAGTTTGGAGGTGAGCTTATTGGGCACAATTGTGTTGAAAACTGAGCTATAGTCAATAAATAGCAGCCTCACATAGTTCCCATTGTTGCTGTCAATGTGCGTGAGGGAAGAGTGCAGGACGTGAGAGATAGAATCCTCAGTAGATCTGTTGGGACAATAGGCAAACTGAAAAGGGTCCTGTAACGTGCTGCTCTGAGACTTGACAGGTTGGAGATCCAAATGCAGCTTTATTGGGACAAACCAGAGACGTGATCCAAAATACAGGCAACAGGTCAAAACACAGGCAGGCAATCCAAACAATAGACAAGGCGGGAAACTCAGGCAAAGGGTAAATCCAAAAAACAGGCAAGAGATCAAAAAACCAAGAGACATAAATCCAGGGAGAATGCTCAGAAATGCAGTAACAACTAACAAGACTTCGCAAAGAATAACAAACTAAACCAGGTTTATATAGAGTGAGCAGACAGGGTAAATGAGACACAGGTGAAAACAGTGAGTGCTGATGAGACTGGGCAAAGGATTATGGGAAATGAAGTCTTTGATGGAGTGGCATGTAACAGTCTGTGTGGTGTGAATGTCTATGTAATTGGAAGGCAGCCTCTGGTGGTGAGCAGGTGAAAGATCACGGACAGGATTCATGACAGGTCCAAAGTATCAGGGGTGGAGGATTTTCTGACTTTTCCTAATACACCGTTAAAAATTACATAAAAAATGTCTATATTAAGCATATAAGCAAAGGCAGAAAGGGAATATGCATTGTATCAATAGCAGCAGTAATAGCAACAGCAGAAAGACAATTTTGCTGTGATATAGCCATATTGGTAACATGAATTTTAAATCCAGATATCCTTGTGGTGAGGTGCATTCATCTAAGAAGTGTCATGCATGAGCAGTAAAGAGTGAGTGTTGTCTCATAAATATTATATGTATCATTTATTTTACAAATGAGGCACATAAGCTAATCTGGGTCCAGTTGCATAAACTGCTTAGACTAGTCTTAAAAACTTAACTGTTTAGACTGATTATCTCTTGGCTAGTTGGTCAAGCTAGTTACATTACATGTACATTTATGCATTTAGCAGACACTTTTATCCAAAGCGACTTACAGTGCATTCAGGCTATACATTTTTTTATCAGTATGTGTGTTCCCTGGGAATTGAACCCACAACCTTTTGCACTGCTAACACAATGCTCTACCACTGAGCCACAGGAACATAGTCTGTGAACTGGAACACAGTCTTAACATAGTGTCTATGTTTATGCAACTGGCCCCAGGACTCTGCTAGCCCAGATGTGCAGATACACGTAAGTTAAGTCACCAGATGTTAAGATATCTGGTCAAGGGATCAGGTGCACATAGCATGGACTATTATTGTGTATAGCCATTTGGCAAAGCTGGACTGGGCACTCATAAATAGTAAAACATGCGATCCTCATGGCTCTTCGGCGCTGCTTTTTTGGGGGGACTATATTGTCCTGTTTACTGTCAGCCCCAGTATGGGGATATATGTCTACTGATACAGCAACTCGTTTTACATACTTTTAGCAGCATGCATATGTTGGCTTGTGTTGACCTTTCGTTGTCTCCTGCCTTGTTGTGGGTGATTTCATGTAAGCTGCTATGCAGCAGCAGCAATACATTTACATTTCACATTTACATTTAGTCATTTAGCAGACGCTTTAATCCAAAGCGACTTAGAAATGAGGACAATAGAAGCAATCAAAACCAAAAAAAAGAGCAACAATATGCAAGTCTCGGTTAGCCTAACGCAGTACACGTAGCAAGGTTTTTTTGTTTTTTTTTGTTTTTTTTTAAAGAAAAGAAGTAGATAGAATAGAAAAAGGAAAACTAGTTGCAGCCAGTGCAAATTGATGAACAAAGATGTGACATGCGTTCTTTTCGGTTCATTAAAGATTAATCTTGCAAAAAAAAGCCTATTACTTCTGTCAACTGCCTTTCCCCAGGCATCACAAACTGAAAAACCTTCCAGGGAGCACTATGCTCGATGAGTAGGTCCCTTATGGAAGCGTGCTGACATAAATATATATTTTATTATGTCCAGCTATTGCCTCCAATCTATCTATAATGGAGGAGTTAATAGAGAGTGTCCACCACATTTGTGTAGGTGTTCACCTATATATAATAGTTTTAAAAGTATTTAATTTTTTTTAGATTCGGAATATATTTCAATGTTGCATTAGTGCAGATGTGTAGAAAATTGCAGTATTATTCAATTTTGTACTCTTAGGTTTTGAACTTAACTTCAGGAGTTTTAAAAAGAGTATGTAAACGTGCAAATTATATAAAGCAAATTTTCCAAACTAGAAAAGACTTATATAAATACAAGATGTTTAGTGTAACGTGTAGACAGACTCGAGACACTGACAGGTTGGAATCAAACAGACGGGTTTATTGAACTGATGTCTGGATATAACAGAAGCAGGTGGGTAATGGCAGTTATAGAGTCTTTAAGGAGATGAGCATGGATACTAATGAAGGTTTTATCTGTTACCAGGTTTCGGGGAGCGTGAGATGATGGAGGGTTTCCCAGGAGCTGGTATAGAGGATGGAATACAGGTAAGTAATTGGAGCACACACAAACAGGAACACCAGGAGAGTACGAAGGAGATCGGGAGACTTGGAACCGAGATTCAGGTGAATAGCTTGGCATACGAGTTGAGTCCTTATCCACAATGGAGACCAGACAATGTGCTTGTGTGAACTGCGTGCTCTTATACTGTGGTGCTGGTGATTAGTGAATGACGGTCAGGTCCGTGTGATCAGAACTCTGGTGATTGAGATCACTGATTGGTGGAAGAGCCTGGTGTATCCATGACAGACCCCCCCCCTCTCCACGGCCCACTCCTGAGGGCCGAAAACCCCGACGTTGTGGAGGACGACCTCGACCACATGGCACTGGATCTTGGGGATGAGAAGCATGGAACTCTGCCAGGAGATTAAGATCGAGTATATCATCTCTTGGGACCCATGACCTTTCCTCGGGGCCGTACCCCTCCCAGTCAACCAGATATTCCAATTTACCCCCACGACGTCGGGAACTCAGGATCTCTTTTACCGAGTAGACCGTTCCATCCTCCAGCATCATTGGAAGAGGGGGTTCGTCTACGGAACCAGGCTGGTAGGGCTTGAGCAGAGAGACATGGAATGTGGGGTGAATTCTGTACTGTGAAGGGAGCTTGAGTTCATACGTGACCGGATTGACTTGACGGATGATGGGGAAGAGACCAATGAATCTGGGACTCAGGTTTTGGCATGGAAGACTTAGTCGGATGTCCCTTGTGGAGAGCCATACCTTCTGTCCTGGGTGGAATGTGGGAGTGGAGGCTCTCCAGACATCCGCATGATGTTTGTGACGTCGTACTTCACGGTGGAGATGTTGATGTGCTGAGTCCCAGACCCTCTCACTCTCCTAGAACCAATGAGTGAATGATGGTACATCCGAAGGTTCCCCAGACCAGGGGAACAGAGGTGGCTGATAGCCGAGTACGCACTGGAAGGGGGTGAGATCGTAAGGGGGGTTACGGAGAGAGTTCTGTGCATACTCGGCCCAGGCAATGAATCGGTTCCAGGAGTTCTGGTGGCTGTGGCAGAAGGTACGGAGGTAGCGACCTATCTCCTGGATCTTTCTCTCTGTTTGGCCGTTGCTCTGTGGGTGGTATCCAGAAGATAAGCTAACTGTCACACCTAGGAGCGAGAAGAAAGATCTCCAAACTCGTGAGATAAACTGAGGACCTCTATCTGATACCATGTCTTCGGGGATGCCAAAGTTTTGAAAGGCATGGTTAAATAGTACCTCTGCAGTTTCCATGGCAGTTGGAAGTCCTTTCAGGGGTGCCAGATGACATGCCTTGGAGAATCTATCCACGGCAACTAGGATGCAAGTATTACCATCTGATGCTGGTAAGTCTGTGACAAAATCGACTCCTAGGTGTGACCATGGATGCCAAGGAATGGGGAGAGGAAGGAGCTTCCCAGATGGTAAGTGGCAGGGTGTCTTTGCCATGGCAAATTCTTGACATCCTCTCACGTACCTTCTGATGTTGTTTGCCATTCCCGGCCACCAGAAGCGATCTTGTAGCAGTGAGAGGGTTTGATCGGTCCCAAGATGACCAGTACCCAGGGAAGTATGTGCTATATGGATTAACGAGGTCCTTTGACTGCGAGGGACATAGGTGTGGGTCGGTGGAGACCCCGGCGGAGCAGGATCAGAGACACTGGCAGCCATGATATCCTCGTCCAGGGACCACTGTATCGGGCTGACAATCAGGCTGGATGGGAGGATAGGTTCCGGGTTTTCTGACAGGTCATCTAGAGCATGGAGCCTTGAGAGAGCATCCACTTTAGTGTTTTTGGTCCCTGGACGATATGAGATGGTGAAATGGAATCAGGTAAAGAAGAGGGCCCACCTGGCTTGTCTGGGATTTAGCCTCTTAGCCTCCCGGAGATACTCAAGGTTTCGGTGGTCTGTGTATACTACAAACGGATGGTGGGCCCCCTCCAGCCAGTGTCTCCATTCCTCAAGGGCAAGCTTGATGGCAAGAAGTTCTCTATTCCCAATATCATAGTTTTGCTCCACCGAGGACAATTTCCAGGAGAAGAAGGCACATGGATGGAGTCGTGGAGGATTCCCCTGCTGCTGGGACAGGATGGTTCCTACTTCAGATGTTGGGGCATCCACTTCAACTATGAAGGACTTCTTTGGGTCAGGATGGACCAGGAGTGGGGCCGACGTGAAGGCCTTTTGGAGGGTTTTCATGGCTGAGGTGGCTTCGGGCGTCCAGGACAGAGACTTGGGCTTGCCTTTCAGGAGGTTGGTCAATGGTGCAGTGATGGAGCTGTAGTTGTGAATGAAACGTCTGTAGAAATTCGAAAAACCTAGGAAATCGCTGGAGTTCTTTGATAGTAGTGGGTTTGGGCCAGGTCTTGATGGCTTCAACCTTCCCCTCGTCCATCTTGATACCGTGGGAGCTAAACTGATACCCGAGGAAGTGGATAGAAGCCTGGTGGAACGTGCACTTCTCAGCTTTTAGATACAGCTGGTGTTATCGGCGCCATCGGAAGACCTCAGAGACGTGCAGGCGATGTTCGGCCTCATTCCGGGAGTACACAAGGATGTCGTCAATGTAAACCAGCACGAAGCGATGTAGGTACTCCCGGAATACCTCATTCATATAACCCTGGAATATGGAGGGGGCATTGACCAATCCATACGGCATGACGAGATATTCATAATGGCCAGTAGGTGTCACAAAGGCAGTCTTCCATTCGTCCCCCTCAAGTATCCAAATGAGGTTAAATGCATTTCTGAGGTCCAGGTTGGTGAAGATCCTGGCTCCACGTAGCTTATCTAGTGCTGATGGGACGAGGGGAAGTGGATACCTGTATTTGATGGTGATTTTGTTTAGAGCCCGGTAATATATGCAAGGCCGCAAGACTCCGTCCTTCTTGGCCACGAAGAAAAAGCTAGAAGCAGCAGGGGAAGTAGACGGATGGATGTAGCCTTGCTGTAACGCCTCCTCGATGTACTCCTCCATGGCCTTCTGTTCGTGGATGGAAAGGGAGTGTATTTTACCTCTGGGCACTGGTTCATCGGGTAAGAGATCAATGGCACAGACCCATGGTCTGTGAGGTGGTAACTTGGAGGCTCGTTTCAGGCAGAAAACGTCTCTGAAGGGGGCATATTACTTCGAAATGTTGATGGAACGATTCTCAAAAGGGCTCTCTATGGACGTGGAGTTGACTGGATCGTTAGAACAGATGATATGGGTCTTGGAAGGTTAGGAAAACATTCAGGAAAACACTCATTGCCCCACTTCAGGACATCTCCAGTGGACCACAAAATGGAGGGATTGTGGGAAATGAGCCAGGGGCTCCCTAGGACAATCCCAGCAGTGGATTCCTCCATAACCAACAGACAAATGCTTTCCTTGTGTAACTGGCCGACCCGCAGCTGGATGGGACCCACGCAGTGTCGGACCTGTCCTTGGCTGAGGGGACTCCCAGTTATTGATTGGATTTTGTATGGGATGTCATTGAGTCTTTTCTTGAGCTGGAGTTGATGGCATAAGTCAGCGGAGATGAAGTTGCCGGCTGACCCAGAGTTGAGGAGGGCATGGACTGAAACACAGTGGAGAGAAGTAGTGAGTTGCACAATCGTAGTCAGTGGATGTACATTAACTGAGGAAGAGGACGGATGGGACATGTCGGTATAACATGTCCATTTTGGCCACAGTATAAACATAATCCATGGGTCAGCCGACGTAGACGTTCGGCCGAGGACAGCTGGGTGTTATCAACTTGCATGGGTTCGTACAGTGGTTCTGGAGGCTGGGAAACTCTGGTTGGCGGAACGAAACAGGTGGGTTTTGGCACCGATTATCCTCCATACAGCCGTGAATCCGATTTGCCACCCGAATGGAGAGTTGGATAAAACGCTCGAGCCCCATGGTGTCATCATGGTGTCGTCAGAGATGCAACCGCAGAGAGGGCTCTAGTCCTTGGTGATAGGTTGTTAACAGGGAGCGCTCGTTCCAACCAGTTGAGGCTGCTAGAGTGTGGAAGCGAAGAGCATAATCGTGCACGGAGGTTTTGCCTTGTTTCAAATGTTATAATTGCTCACCAACTGAAGCATCTCCTACTGGCTGACCGGAGACTTCACGGAAGTGAGCAATAAAGACATTCAAGGATTGAGTGACTGGTCCATTCTGCTGCCACAATGATTCTGCCCATTGGAGCGCTTAATCTGTTAATAAAGACAGAATAAATGAAATTTTAGTCCTCTCAGTTGGAAAGTGATGCGGTTGCATCTCCAGGGCGAGTGAACACTGCAAGGAGAAATCCATTGCAATCGTCCGCCGAACCAGAGTAGGGCGCCAGATTGACCATGGGACTGGCAGTATAGATCGGTCCGGGTGAAGAAGTGACTGGTGAGGTTCGGGTTCTGGTGTGGTGGTGACAGGAGGAGTGAGCACACGGCGAAGTGAATCCACCAGCTCCTGGAATGGATCCATGTCTGTCTGATTCATGGTGGTATGTTCTGGTCTTCTGTAACGTGTAGACAGACTCGAGACACAGACAGGTTAGAATCAAACAGATGGGTTTATTGAACTGATGTCTGGATATAGCAGAAGCAGGTGGGTAATGGCAGTTATAGAGTCTTTAAGAAGATGAGCACGGATACTGATTAAGGTTTTATCTGTTACCAGCTTTCGGGGAGCATGAGATGACTGAGGGTTTCCCAGGAGCTGATATAGAGGATGGAATGCAGGTAAGTAATCGGAGCACACACAAACAGGGAACACCAGGAGAGTACGAAGGAGATCGGGAGACTTGGAACCGAGATTCAGGTGAGTAGCTTGGCATACGAGTTGAGTCCTTATCCACAATGGAGACCAGACAATGTGCTTGTGTGAACTGCGTGCTCTTATACTGTGGTACTGGTGATAAGTGAATGACGGTCAGGTGCTTGTTATCAGAACTCTGGTGATTGAGATCGCTGATTGGTGGAAGAGCCTGGTGTATCCGTGACATTTAGTATAAGATCAATACTTTATTTTTAACAAATGTAACACCCATGTACCATGTGCTTCATAGCTGTTGCATAACCTTTTTCTCTTTGTTTAGCATTGAAATGTTTGTCGTATACAGCTCATTTTGCATGCATGTAAACCCTAGTAAAAAGTAATATATTTAAAATACATTTATTTCATACTATGTATAGTTCAAGTCTATTAAAGCAATAAGCCCTATGAAGCCATGGTTTACAGTGAATTTATAACATTTAAGGGGCATTGTTAGCTGTTATAAATTCATTGTAAACCACAGTTTCACAGGGCTTATTGCTTTTATAAAATGGTTATTCCATATACGTAGCAAAGTTTCACAAAATAAAACAAAGCAAGTAAAATGTAATGGTATTAGTAAAAACATTATTCTTCCGCCAAACAGTGTAGTTCCTCAGAACGGTTGTGGTTGCAACAAAGTGGTTGACAAGCAACAACAGAAACAAAGAAGTGTATGTTTGTAGAGTAATGGACCTTTATCAAAGAGGAATTGATTACCAGAAGTGCTCCTCGAAGCAGCGTATCGATTCTTCCTGCTATGTATATTTTTCAATGTGCTGTAATTACCTAGATGAATAAAGGCCAGTTAAGGAATATGATTGTTCTCTAAATATGCTTGCTGCTAATGGCTCATCTGGTATTGGGAATGCTATTTCTAAGTTCTCTGATTATTGCAACACGCTGTGATTAAGCAAGCATCAAGCTTGTTGCATAAGCATCGAGTTTATTGATAAGGACTTTGTCTACGCTCACGTGGGTTGTCAGTTCGTGGACACGTAACACAATGAGAGCAAATGACAATGAAGGAGACAAACCTGTAACTGAAGAGTCCATTTATTGATTCATTATGTGCTGTTATAGTTTAAATGGATTCTGAAGCTTTAGGCAAGGTTGAATCTGCGTTTCGAACCAGATCATTCGCTCGCTCTATGACTGCAGTGCGCTGCGTTTGCTGCAAACTAGTCCACCAATTCTAGTGGGTTTTCTGCATCTTTAATCTTTTTTAGGTACTGCATTAAAGGGGCTTGCTGCTCTTCTTAAGCTGCTTATAAAGAAGAGCACCCCTGTGCTGCTACCCATCGCGGCATATCGCTTGGAGGGGGGGGTCATATGAGTCAAGCTTGCATCAGCTGACTCTCAGCTGATCACATCTACCAATAGGAATACGACACCTATCACGGCATCCCTACATAAGCGCTATTCAGTAATAATACCATCCTCCATCCCCAACTCCTCTTTTCGCCACAGTCAGGACTTGGCTTCTGACATTCCTGTTGAATCAGACTCCCTAATCTTGAGTAATGTGCTACACTAAATGTAATTAAGTACATTAATGATATCTGCTTGGTTCTGTTCTGTTAACCCTTAGGGGGTTATTATTGCTGCTCTCCCTGCTCATTCATGACAGGCTGCATGGATGGGCAGGGAGTTTTTGCCCAGAACAGAACCGTACCGCCAAACCAAACTGTATGCTAAGTGTCTATCATTTGACAATAGTGGTCCTGACAGAAATGCATACTACGTATGAATGTGCTCCCGCTTAATATTTTAGAAGGACCTTCATCTCACCGCATCAGTCTCATCCATGCTTTCCTCATTTCGTGTTGTGTCAGGAAATCGTGAAAACTGAGGCAGTGTGTCGTTGTTTAGAATTAATATGCTGCAGTAACACCGGCGAGAGAAGAAAGGAAAGAGAGGATTCGCCCATTAGTTTTAATTGCGTTGCGATGGGACCGGAAGTGGTGATACACTGCTTCACTTACTGTGTATAGGAAGTGTGATAAAGGTCTATTTAAAATGGCTTCGAACGTGGCTCAACCAATCAGAATCAAGGACTGGAACTTTCCGTTTTATAATGTGCCTTTCAACAAAGAAAGCTCCAGGGTTAAGTCATTTTTGATAAAGGCATCGGGTACATCAATCAGTATTTCCAACAACAAATGTTGTGCCCTATGCATATAAACTGTATGGCTCCTCTATTCTCTTAATATGTGTCAAAAATTAAGAGTAATGTTATCCTTATTTCTGCATTTATCTTTTAATAGAAGCTTAAACTTGGTGCACACATTGTAAAGTTGTTGAGATATTTTCTAAAACTTCCCTAGTGAAAAAAATACTAAAATGTATTTGAAATACATCTATGTACTTAATAAAAATACCCTGCAGTTGTACTTTTGGTATACTAAAGTGGTATACTTAAAGTCTACTAATTTGGAACAACTAATTTTGTACTTAATGCACTTTGTGCGGAAGTAGTGCTGAAGTCCA
Source organism: Spinibarbus caldwelli (assembly GCA_039654775.1). Lineage (NCBI taxonomy): Eukaryota > Metazoa > Chordata > Actinopteri > Cypriniformes > Cyprinidae > Spinibarbus > Spinibarbus caldwelli. The sequence continues at coordinate 26,829,495 of CM077251.1, forward strand.
ACTACGCAGTGTTCACTGCTCCCTACAGGAAATCCATTGAAGTGGACTTCACTGACAATAATCGCTCATTTGGAATGCCCTGCAACGTCATCAAAGAAAATCAACAGCAGAGTCATGGAGATTATGATATAAATAAATATTGTAATTTATTTTACTTTCAAATTTAATCACATATAAAAAACATATACAATTATGTATATAATAAATATAGTCAAAATGTATATGTTTAGACTGTTACAGATTGTAGTGGTTTCATCTCATGCACTCTCTTTCCCACATGCAGCCTCATTAACTCTCCTGAGGGAAATAAAGTAAAATAAAAAATGACAGAGACGGGGGGGGGCAATCTACTGTCTCCATTGACTCTGTATTGCAGGAAGCTGCCTCCTAGTCATTTATCAACTGTCCCTTTAAAGTAACCTCATGTCTGTCTAAGAGAAATTTTTGAGATGTTAAAGAGATCTCACTTTTGATTTTTCTTTCCTCTGGGTTAGTCTCAATGTTCAATCCAGATTCTTCCTTGGCTTAATCTGTTGTTGTATTGTTGGTGAGCTTCATTCATACCTTCTCCCTCTGCAGTGGCTTCTGTAACCATGGCAAAACAGGGTAAGCAGCATCATCTTTGAAGGGTATAGGTACACCGTGAAAATTCTCAGCCCATGCTGGAAAAAGCCTCCCAGACTGTCCTTTTCTAAAAAGGCTAGATTTTGCAAAAACGTGCATCATGCACCTTTCCAGGCCTTCCAATATGAACCCTCTGGGGTTTGAGGGTGTTTTGGGCCCTGGAAAAGTTTTGACATGCCCTGACATTTTTTTTTGTTTTGTTTTTTCAGCATCTTAAAAACATATTAATGGCTAAAGTCTGATAACACTGTATTCAGCACAAACTGGGCTACAATAATATGTGAGCAGCATGAATGTACATGTTTGTGTTTTTGAGAAAACAACGTTTATGCGTGGTTAATGAAAAACTAAAAATTTTAAGTCACTGAAATAAGGCCATAAAACACATACAGAATATTTGTTTACAAGACTTTTGAGAATTGGATGTGGTAGACTACAGTTTTTGCTACAAAATGATGTGAAAATCACCCTGTTTACGCATTCACAGAAAACAATATATTGACATTTGAAAAACATGTTTTCTGATAGAATACCCTTATGCAAGGGAGTGACAATGGCCATGAATATTTAGTGATTCACGCTTAGAGACAAAAGGCCTCCCAGAATGGGCCATCATTATGAATGTGACTGAGGCAGGTAGGAAAGAGTGTGAGGAGGATAAAATAATGAGGTTTTTTGATTATTTGTATTTATATTTTATTTACAACACAGTATAATAAAAATATACACAGTGAAGGTCAAAGACACATGATTGAACATACTGATCTGAACACTGAGACTTGAACAGTAACACACCTTTGTGCCATATATTCATAGACTCTAATATCATAGTGTTAACATTCGTTCTACTTTTATATCTTGTGGTTTTATATGTTATAAAACATTAAACAAACATCCTGGCATTGTGAGACATTTAGACAATGAAAAGACATGTATTTCAAAATGTTTCACTTGTTTTCATACATGTCAGGAATTATAGTTTGGGAAAAGTCTAACTAGTAAAACGTGTACAAGTTATGTCACAATAACACAATAACAACAGATGCAAGTAATCTTAGACTACTCATCAGAATGATATGCTCCACTGGATCCAGCTGCGCGACGCATCACGTTGTTTTCTTCTTTTGAGGTAAATTCAGGTTTATTTCTCTCAGCGCATCTTCCAGAAACAGAAAGTAGCCGTGATGAACTTGTTTGTTTATGCGGAGGCGATGTGGGCGTTTACATGCCCGCATGTCTCACGTGGATGTTTAGAATCTGAAAAGTGCAATCAGCTTGTGGGCGTGATCTCATTAGAAATAATGAGTTGAGACAGGAAAAACTGGACATCGCGTTGGTTTCATACGGATTACTTTAACACAGAATATTTGTTTTGGACGAGACTCACTTCATTTAAAAGCAGACATTTCAAGCTTTCTATACATATATTGCTCGTGTCTTTGAGGCAAGTATTCGCTGAGATTCAGGTTGTTTTATTTACGTGTCTGTGAAGAGAGGTGACAGAGACTGAGATGGCAGAGAACACACCCTGTTTAATTTCTTTATTTTACAAAAGCACATTGTTTTGTTGTTATTATGACTATACACAAATAAAAGTAGACCCTTTCCAGTTTCAAACAATACCTTATTCTTATCTGTACGATCAAAAATTACAGAGTATTTTTAGTTCTTTTCGCGCTCATCAAGAAAATACGAGACATTTTCTTGTGGTTCATTCGTTTTGAGATCTTAGTTCATTGCATATAAACAGGAATATCTCTCTACTCATCCTGAAGTTTCTGTACCAATCATAGGAGAGCAAGACTCAGTCAGCGCAAGACTCAGTGCTCTCCACCAAAGGTGTGACTGATTTCTGGTCCAACAGGATCTTTCTCTTCGTAAGAGAAAGTCCCTCAAGACCATTAGCGACCTGACTCCCATGATCCAATGGACCATTCCCCTCCAAGGTTTTCTCCAGGAGCCTCATCGTCCAATAAGGGGGAAATGTAGAACCGTTTAGGGCCACCATTTAGACAGTGAGTTGTAAAAAACCCTTCACTTGTGTCGATGTCTAGCTGTCCCTGTTTCTGGCATTGTAGGTCATTGGCAGCCATGGGTTGGAGTCAGAATACCAGGTCTCCAGGTCTTTAATTTGCATGGTTGGGTTGAGCATCTGACAAACAAGCACAAACTAGCACACTGGTGAGAACAGGAGAGGAAAAGATCAGAAAGTAAATGGAGTTGAGTAAGTGTGTTTAAGTTAAGTACTAATGGGCCATAACCTCATGTAATAGACTTGGTGGTGAATTGAGGTCCCCCAGGTGAAGTCCAATTGCAGGGCCACCTCCCTTGACCCTTCCAAACACACAACTGCAAGAGCTTCAGATCATTTGGACATGTAGCACCTGGTGCTGACCGCTCAAACAGATTCAAACTGACTTTTTGCACAATGAGCCAGCCCCCTTAAGTGAGGAAGGTCAACAACCAACTGGCACAGCCTAAATTGGGCCTGAGCTTTGGTGGGCTTGCTGATCTCAAAAAGGTGGGTTAAAAAAAGCATGGCGACTCCACAGGGTAATTAACCAGAGTTGACTTTGTGTGTCAGTTGGTATGGTTGACACAACACTTGAAATAACCTATTGCTAAAGTAACTCTGCATGTTGCCTCCAGTAGTACAGGGGCAGAGGTATTCGGGGCACCCTACACCAGGTGCTGGGCATTTCAGGCAGATGAATCCAATCACTAGGGACTGACCATGGAAGAACTGTTACTTCACCACTCAAGAACAAGGGGAAGTGCTACCTATCAGGAAACACTAAGAAGGGAATCCAAAAACATTAATTGCCTGAAGCAGCTTGATGCTAAGGAGTGAAGAAATGTAAAATAAGACTACCAATAAACTGGATGCTTCATTAAGTAAACAACTATTGCTCAAAGTACTGTTATCATCATTCTCCTACTGAAAGAAAGGAGAATGATGATAAAACTGAAAATTAAAAATAAATTAAAATATCATAATTGCTTAGGGAAACAAATGGAAAAGGAAAATAAAACAAATTGTTTAAAAAAGATTTCAAATATAAGTAAATTTAGTTTTGTTGAATGGGGTCTTCAGGCCAAAACAAATAAATGTAACAAATCAAAGGTAAAATAAAGTTAAAGATATTTCATATTAAACTGAAAAAGAGAAAAAAAAATAGCCTGTGAGAGAACAAACAGAAATGAAACAAAGATTGGAGAGATGCAGACAGAACAGGTATTCACATTCACACTTCAGAATCAGAATCAGAATCAGAATGAGCTTTATTGCCAGGTATGTTTACACATACGAGGAATTTGTTTTCATGACAGAAGCTACCGCAGCGCAACAGAATGACAGTGATAGAACAAAAAACACAGATAATAAAAAGAAAAATTAAAAAGAACAAGTAAATAAGGAACAACAATATACAAATTGAAAATTGTATGTACAGGTATATAACAGTAGACAGTTTTGTATGTACAGGTATATTATGTGCAAATTGAAATGTAGACTAAGTATGTGTGTTAGATAAATAAGTGTATAAATAGTGTGTGTTATTATTGTCAAGTGTTCGTGAGATGGATTGCCTGAGGGAAGAAACTGTTTCGGTGCCTGGCCGTTCTGGTGCTCTGAGCTCTGTAGCGTCTACCAGACGGCAACAGTTCAAAGAGGGAGTGTGATGGATGTGAGGGCTCCAGAGTGATTTTGCCAGCCCTTTTGCTCACTCTGGATAAGTACAGTTCTTGGAGAGTGGGGAGGGTTGTACCAATGATTCGCTCAGCAGTCCGGACTACCCTCTGTAGTCTTCTGAGGTCAGATTTGGTAGCTGAGCTGAACCAGACAGTTACTGAAGTGCAGAGGACGCATTCAATGATGGTGGAGTAGAACTGTTTCAGCAGCTCCTGTGGCAGGTTGAACTTCCTCAGCTGTCGAAGGAAGTACAGCCTCTGCTGTGAATGTCCCACTTCAGGTCCTGGGAGATGGTGGTGCCCAGGAACCTGAATGACTCCACTGCAGTCACAGTGCTGTTCATGATGGTGAGTGGGGGGAGTGCAGGGGGATTTCTCCTGAAGTCCACGATCATCTCCACTGTTTTGAGCGTGTTAAGCTCCAGGTTGTTAAGACTGCACCAGACAGCCAGCTCCTTAACCTCCTGTCTGTAAGCAGACTCGTCACCGTCCTGAATGAGTGTGGTGTCATCTGCAAACTTCAGGAGCTTGACAGAGGGGTCTTTAGATGTGCAGTCGTTGGTGTACAGGGAGACGAGCAGTGGGGAGAGAACGCAGCCCTGGGGGGCGCCAGTGCTGATGGCGCGGGTGCTGGATGAGAATTTGCCTAGCCTCACTAGCTGCTGCCTGTCTGTCAGGAAGCTGTTGATCCACTGACAGATGGAAGTGGGTACAGAGAGCTGAGTTAGTTTGGGCAGGAGGCAGTTTGGAATGATAGTGTTAAAGGGTGAACTGAAGTCCACAAACAGGATCCTCACATAAGCCCCTGGTCTGTCTAGATGTTGCAGAACATAATGTAGTCCCATGTTGACTGCATCGTCCACAGACCTGTTTTCTCTGTAGGCAAACTGAAGAGGATCCAGTGAGGGTCCAGTGATGTCCTTCAGGTGGGCCAGCACCAGTTTTTCAAATGACTTCATGACCACAGACGTTAGAGCCACAGGTCTGTAGTCATTTAGTCCAGTAATTTTGGATTTCTTTGGGATGGGGATGATGGTGGAGCGTTTGAAGCATGAAGGGACTTCACACAGCTCCAGTGATCTGTTGAATATCTGTGTGAAGATGGGGGCCAGCTGGTCAGCACAGGATTTCAGACAGGCTGGTGTCACACAATGGGCCTGGGGCTTTTTTCCTTTTCTGTTTCCGGAAGACCTGGCGGACCTCGTCTTCGCTGATCTGAATTGCAGGTGTGGGGGAGAGGGGGGTTGCTGGAGGTGTTAATGGTTGTGTGGAGAGGTGTTCAGGGCGGGTGTGGGGTGTTTTTTCAAACCTGCAGTAGAACTCATTCAGATCGTCTGCCTGTTGTTGATTCTCCACAGTGCTGGGGGATGGTGTCTTGTAGTTGGTTATCTCTTTCAGACCTTTCCACACTGATGCTGAGTCGCTTGAAGAGAATTGGATCCTTATTTTTTTCAGAATTATTCCTCTTTGCCACTCTCATCTCCTTTTCCAGTGTGTATTTGGCCTGTTTATACAAGACTTTATCCCCCTTCCTGTAAGCATCTTCTTTGGCCTGACGGAGCTGTCTGAGTTTTGCATTGAACCATGGTTTGTCATTGCTGTAGGTTAAATGAGTCCTGGTAGGGATGCACAAATCCTCACAGAAACTGATATATGAAGTGACAGTCTCTGTGAGCTCGTCCAGATCATTGGCAGCAGCCTCAAAAACACTCCAATCAATAAGGTCGAGACAGGCTTGTAAAACCCGCTCTGTCTCATTGGTCCATCTCTTTACAGTCTTTACCACAGGTTTAACAGATTTCAGTTTCTGCCTGTAGGTTGGTATAAGATGAACCAGGCAGTGATCAGAGAGTCCTAAAGCTGCTCGTGGAACAGAGTGATATGCATCCTTTATTGTTGTGTAACAGTGATCCAGTATATTACTGTCTCTGGTGGGACATGTAACATGCTGTCTGTATTTTGGCGGTTCACGGGAGAGATTTGCTTTATTCTTCACAGTCCTCACTAAACATGCATACTGAAATATTAGTTAAATACTAATAGTTGAGGATAAGGGCCTAAACTTTGAAACCTATAGAGATGGCTAAGGAGCAAGCTTTAGCTACACGCAGTTTGTTTGCACAAAGGGGGTCTGTGATGTGTGCATTGTTATCAGTTGGAACCAGAAGAGCCTGCTAGCACCTTTCTGGTCAGACGTTGCTAAGAAACCAGTGTACACTTACAACACAGTACAAGAGAGTTTGTAAAGCATGAATGAGAAACTCATGCGCAGTTAGTTACGATGTATTGTGTACAACTTAATTCAACTTAAACAGTGCATTCACTTCACAGACAATGGTGAATTACTAGTTATCTAGACTAGAATTACACCATCAATTAGACTTTAATTGCATCAAATTAACATAAATATGACTACAATGATACGTGATAAAATGACGGCCTTAATTCTGAGAAATGAGGAATACAAATAGTGTAGTGAGGTTTCTTCATCATCGAGTTTTAACTTACACTGCTGATCTAATAATTGCTTTTATTAGAAGAGACTTGCGCTATTTTTAAAGCAGAAAGTGGGGATTTCTTTGTACTGCTAATCTGAGGTTTGTTCATCAGAGAAGACTTATGCTTTAAGATCTGAAATGAGGGTTTCTTTACTAAAATCAGGTTCTTTTATTCTGGTAGCTACTGTTAATATGTGCTGCTAATCTGAGATTTCTTTGTAAGAGAAGACTTATGTTGCAATGTTATTCTGACTGAGTACTGAAGCATCAGCAAAAAGTTTCTTTGTACTCTGCTACAGTTTATTTGGTTACTCAGATTGGGCTGGTAGATTTGTGTGCCATTAACTTTGATTATGGTAACAGGAGTATAAAACAAGTTATAAAAATCTACATCAATGGTCTAGATCAGTGTTCAGGCAATTAAGAGAGGATCATTTAGATATGAAACAAATTTAGGCTACATTAACTAGTGATTTAATCATAAGACATGCATAACATGGTGTAGAAGACAAAACACTATATACACGAAACAGTAATAATACATAATATTCACTGATGTCCTGGCTCATGTCAGCAAGGAGTACAATATTGTGGTTAGGGGCTGATACAGTAAACTATTGGGTAACCAGTAGTTCCTCTTTTAAGTTTTAAACATATAAACATATCCAATAATTGACTCCTCTGCAACTTTTAGATCCTGTACTGACAGGTTTGAATCAGGTCTTTTCTCTGCATGATTGTATTACACAGGATTTACTTTCATATTTAATTTGAAGAAATTCTTGAATTTTAGAATCCATGCTTCAGTTCTTTTGAGCTTGTTCAATTGAGGGCAGTATTCAATCAATGCAGTTGTAGCAGTTTTGGCTCTTCTTTTAAAGCAAGTACATTGACAAGTGTAGACCTTTTGACCAATTCAAGTCAAGTATAAGTTATATGCGAATTACGGCAGTTATTTTCCTTCCATTTGGTCCATGTAGCCAATGCTTCAATTCTACCAGAGCACTTGCATCCAGTCCTCGAAGATAAAACTTTTGTTGTTATTGACCCATTTGGTAGGGTGACCATACGTGCCACTTTTTACGTGACATGTCCTGGGCAGGATTTCTATATTGCCTAAAATATCCAGAATTTGGCTGTTTGCACTGCACAGACAGATTGTTGTATGACATCCGTGAGAGCTATAGAGAGCACACGGCTCCTTGTGCTTTCGATTCGCTCTCATGGTACTTTGATGTCATACAATGATCGTTCTGTGCAGTGCTCTTCAAGTCGAATGAACGAACGAACACATCTAATATGTACACTTATTTCCATCGCTTTGACCGTTCTCTGTAGATCCCACCTTCTCACGTGCGACGATTGGTCGATTATGTACAATGCCTGCATGCTATTGGTCAAACTAGTTTTTGATCATTACCTTCAGAAAGTTTGAAAAGAGGAAACAAAGCCAAATATAGAAATCCTGGCCAGGACATGTCCTGTAAAAATGGCATGTATGGCCACCCTACCATTTGGTCAACTTGAATCCACTTTTAGATCTCTGGACAATTCACACGCTTCTTTTTCTGTTGCTACAGTACGTCTTAGGTTACGCCTGTAACCATGGTTCCCTGAGAAGGGATTCTGTACCATTTTTTTACTGCACAGACTTGAGAAATAATAAAGGCTTTAAAATTTTATAAGATTTTAAAAGTGTTCATGGCTATGAAGGTAAGATATTGATTATCGAGAATACCATTACGACGTCGTTTAAGAGATTAGCCTAACTGCCTAAACAGTTACGATAGTGTTTATTTGTCAGCATTTAAATTTACATTTACGTGTCTGGGTACTTTCCTGGGATTACAAGACTCTGCATATAAAATTATATGTTCTTTAATAACATGAAACTGCATGTTAATGCCGCTGTCATTATTTATGGTGTTGCAATTATTTTTTTCTCAGATTCTGATAAGAATGAGGCAGGAGAGGTTTCTGTGAGAGTCTCTACCTGTTTATAGCACATTTAAAATGAACTTCACCAGAAGATTATGCACTGGCTTATCTTTATCCGGAAGTTCTAAAAAGCGCTCCGTGCATATGGTCAAATGGGGAGGTCTAATAGCCCACAAACCCAAGAGATCACCAAAGCGAAGGGAGAGAGGTTCCAAGTAGGGGCTTCATCTCCTGACTTTTGACAGAGGAGGCCCAAGGGCGGCCCTACTGCCCAGTATTAAAATCAGTGGTACAGAATGAAGGCTTGCAGATATCTTTAGGACAACATAACGTCACTGCACCACTGTATACCCGGTAAGGAAAGCAGATTCTGCGCCAGTGATGTACTCACAGGTGACCCTCAGGAGCACGAGGGGAGTACAATCAAGCTCCTACTCTACCACGCTCGCGCGCGGGTAAGGAGCTCAGTTCAGGGCCAAATATCAAGGGGGCTTGCAAGCCTACACTTGAGAAAGAGGAGGGACCTAATTGAGGAAGCTTTGTAGGAAGCCATACAACCCAAGAGGTCCCCAGGGCAGGGGGAGGTCCCAACGCACAGGGCCTACAACCCCTGACTCTCAGACAGAGGAGGCTCACACAGAGCCGTACAACCCTGAAATGAAAGTAAAAGCACACAGCATGGCTCCCAGGGTGCAGTATAATGTGATTATCTGAGGAGGACATAATATCAATCATATGTGTTCAACAACTGCAGATCAGACATCCACATTACACAATTCCTTATGCATAAGGAATTAAAAACAGGGATTACTGACAGGGAAAAAATTCTTGTCAGGCCCCTTCCATGCTCCACCTGTAAACCCAGTGAATGGTCCGACTAATTGGCTCGGCAACAGTGTGACTTGAACCGTGGGTGATATGCAGAGAATTCTTACCATGACTGCAACACACTACATGCATCCAGCTCCCCAGGAGCTAAACACACTTTGTTCAAATGCTAGATTCCCTCTTGCTTTCGTGCAAATATTGTCTCTCAGTAGTCCACGAATGCATACGATGAGCTCAGCCTGTCTCCTCGTGAGTCAAACATGTGCAATTCACGTTTATCCACTAAGAAATAAGCACAATGAGTGCTGCAGTCACACCATTAGTGACGTCATAGGTTGTCACTGGCCAATGCTATTGTCGTGTTTGGACGTTTGCTTCAGACACCGGTCACGCTGAAGATGACCACCTCCACCTCCCCATAGCGTCCGCTAGAGGATGCAGTTTGAGTTCCCTCGGAAGGGAACGTAGAAGTTATAGGCATCTTTGTCATCTACTGTTCACTTTAGAGCAAAAGTGGCACAACTTGGTGAATATATAGCACCAAAGAAATAGATTTTCATCCTGCATTCTTCCAGACTTGTGTCAAGGTTACCATCTGGCCATGACAAGAACCTTAGAAAGTCAGTATGATCTTATCTTTAGCAGTAAAAATGTTCTCTTTGGAGACAGGGATGATATTCTGTGGATAAACTCTGGATAAAGGAAAATATATTTATATATAAAGGAAAATATTTATTTTATTATTTCATAGGTTTTGACTGGCTTCTTTGTTAGCATTTTCTTTATCAGGATTTCTGTTTTTTTGTCCTTGTGCAGAATGTACTTAAACTACCTGGATGTTAAAAGGCATAAGCAGTAACTGTTTTAGTTCCATTGACCAGTTTTACTTGTACTGGCATTATGGCAAGTGTAAGGGAAACAGGTAATTTAAGCTTAGAGGGAATTAATTATATTTCTAGTGATTGCTCTTCCTAAGCTCAGAAGACGTAGTTGTGATTCTCATGTATTTTTCATTTTAGTCTCAATAAATAAATTTCTTCTAAAACTTTAAAGGAGACAAATATGAGATCACTAGAGTCTCTAGCTAAGGAGAAAAACCTGAGCACACTGTGTGATGTTGAGATCTTGTTTGAAACTTTGGAGGAGAAAAATGTGAGAGATCCAGAGTCTCTAGCTAAGGAGAAATGTCTGAGCACAGTGTGTGATGTTGTTGAGATCTTGTTTGAAACTTTGGAGGAGAAAAATACTGAGCAATAAAATATTCCTATAATGGAGTCATGATAGAGATTGCAGCAAGACAATAAAGAGATATTCTGTTCCTTCTACTACATTCTCAGTTTGGACTCATTTTGTCTCAAATATTTCTCATATCTCATTTGTGTCTACTTTTATTTCTCCTAAGGAATTTTAGGAGAAACATCTGAGACACTGTTGAGACAAAAATGAGAAATACATGAGAATCACAACTACGTCTCCTGAGCTTAGTAAGAGCAACCACTGAGCAATAAAATATTCCTATAATGGAGTCCTGATAGACCACCACATTCTCAGTTTTGACTTTTTTTTCTCAAGTATTTCTCATATCTCATTTGTGTCTACTTCTATTTCTCCTACGGCATTTTAGGAGAAACATCTGAAATGCTGTTGATACTAAAATGAAAGATATATGAGAATCTCATCTAAAGTCTCCTGAGCTTAGAAAGAGCAGCCACTAAGCAACATTTTTTTTTGTTTGTTTTCTTCTGGGTTTCTATAGTAATACTATATTGAAATATATTATAAATCTAAAAAATAACAATAATAAATAAAAAATAAAAGTTTAGATTAGTTGAACTTCTACATAATTGTTTTTTTGTTTGTTTGTTTTTTTTTTTTACAACCACTAGGACACATTTAGTTAAGTCAGTTTTTCAAAACTCTTCATTCAGTTCTCCTAACCAACTTTAAGCTTGGCACAGCAGTTAATTTCACATTAAAAATGCATTTAAACTAACAAAACATTTCATACATGTCTGAAATCAAGTCATACATCCATAACACTAGCAAAGCTTGTCAATCAGTAAGCACTCATAAAACAGTGACCTAAAAACTAACAACAAAATGTGAACTAATTATTTGAGAAATGAGTCTTAGTGACTGTAAAAAAAATTAAAAAAAATAAAAAAATACATAAAAAACACTGTAAAATCAGAAAGAAATATTCAGAAAGCTTGTGGTATATTTGATACTCACCTGAAAAGATTATTTTTTTTTACTCTTACACAGTGTGTCCAAAATGAGCTCCTCAGACAATTTTCAGAACAAGCCTCACTTAAGACACTTATTGGAATTTTATTTTATTTATTTATTTATTTTTTTAAATAAACTAATTTGATTGTGAAGATGCAAAAGAGGAAGTCTGACTTTATTTTGGAGAAGCTTTAATGACGCAAAATACTCTAAATTGCATTGTGCTCTAAATTGCAAAATGCACTGTTTTGTTCCATATATTGATTTTATTTAAATAAATAAAAACTTATGAGAAGCTAGAATTGTTACATTGGCATAAAGTAAATATTTGTATCATTCTTCATCAGGGTCACAGTACAGAGAACACAGAAAGCAGTGAAAGTCACGTCAGCCCTCTCAGCTGCATGTTAATCAGGTGACAATGTTATATATATATATATATATGTGTGTGTGTGTGTGTGTGTGTGTGTTAAATATTTTACGTTTACAATTTGCTTCTTGTGAAATATGTACACAAGAAGTAGTTATAGAAAAAAATATATATATATATTTTTTTAACCTTTTTAATTTTACTGTTTTTCTGTACTGTTTTTACCATCAACATATTTATCAGAAATATTGACAGCCAACAATCATTGCTTATGTCAGAAGCCATTTGAGTAATCAAATAGAAATAACATTGTTACATAAACTGTCTAAGTATTTGGTGAGAATGTAAACCAAATACATAGCCTAACAACAAATAAAACCAATAAGAACAACAACAACAATAATAATAATAATAATAATAACCAAACATTATGGAAAAAAGACAAACAGTTAATGGATTTACAAGACTGTGGGAAGGATAAAAATGTTTTTATAGGTCTATTTTATCTTATGTTTTTACATATTCTTTTAACATTTATTCATGATAAACTTCATTCGAATGCTGTCTATGCGATGTTGCGCGCACAATCTGTAGGATCTTGAGGCCACGACTTCACATCTTGTGGCCTCGACATAAGGATGACGTTACCTCGACAAAATGATCTTGAGACCACAACATTTTATCACGTTCCCATGAGTTAATATGACGTTCCCACGAGTTAATATATTGTGGCCACGACAAAACTAAGTGAACCAAGCATGTCCCCTACCAGTCACTGTATTAATCTATGTAAAACCCTAGTGATAAGATTCTGTTATGCAGCTTTCCAGATAGTATAGAAGCTCAGTTACTACTTAATAACTGTACAAAAGAATAGGTTTGTTCAGTGAACTTCATTAAATCAAGAAAAACTTTTCCATGCAATTAGTTTAGATTAGATATCAAGACTAAAACAAGTTCATATGAACAATGTTTTGCTGAAACAACATACATTTGTTACTGTGTCAAACTAGCAGTAGTACATGTTAGCATGATAAAGACAACTCCATGTATTTAGCGGTTTAAAGATGGGAGTTAGTATGGTTTATTTTTAACAACATGAAACATAAAGGATAAGCAAACAAAAGAAACTGATCTCTGTACATGTATTGCTCATTTAATGAAGTAGCAGATACTGTTCTCCATAAATCTGCCCACACCCTATGCACAAGTACCACTGTTCAGCACAATGGTAACGGCAAAAACCCAATAACATAACTCTTCTAAATCTCTAGATAACTAAAAATTGAACACTAACTATGAATGTAATTGAGTGAAAAAAATTGCAAACATACAGTACACTGACCAATAGTTAGGGTTAGTTTTTTGGATGTTTTTTCGCATTTACCAAGAGTCCTTTTTGTTCAGGAAGAGTAATCCAAAAAGTGATGACACTGATCCTCAAGAGAGAAGACAAAGAGAACAAACATATTTTTCTTGCGGAGAACAGAGGTGAGATGTGATATGATTATGCTATATCTATCTATCTATCTATCTATCTATCTATCTATCTATCTATCTATCTATCTATCTATTTATTTAGGAAACAGTGTAAGTTTGTCAGTGAGGTTTGACTATAAATGTGCACTACACATAGTCCTAATAATTTAATGTTTAATGTCATATTTTTGTATCAAATGTGAAAATAAAAAAAAATGTGGAAATAGTATTGTTTAATCTTAAATTAATTTAAATTTAATTTTAATTTTTAATTCATTTATAGCATGTATTCTTTAGTCATTGCATAGTATTTAATGTAATCTAAATTTAAAGTTAATTACTTGCTACTGATTGCATTACTATTACGGTTAATACACTAAAATACAATAAATTACAGTTCAAATTACAGCCTTGTAATTTGAAGCTGGCTTCGCGCCTCCCTTCGCTCTGCGCGCTGAGTTTGTATATCGGCAGAATGGCGCCGACATGACTTTGCAAGTGTGAGCCAGCATGACGCACTCTCACGATGACATGAAGACACAGAATGTAAACAATCATGGTGGCTCCCAGGCCCGTAGCGAATTCACCAGAGATTGTGACATCCATGCTATTGAAACACCATGGTTCTCCGGTAAGACGGATTGGAATGCATTCAAAGCCCAATTTGAACTGTTAGCTGATGCTGCAGGCTGGTCTGAAAATCATACAGCTCTGCAGTTAGCGCTGTGCCTCACTGATGATGCGGCTGTCTGTCTCCTGTTATTGAGTCCTGCTGAAAGGAATGATTATAATTCATTGGTTGAAGCTCTTCACAGATGAATTGGACAATGTAGCCAACCTGTTCTTTTAAGAACCGAATTTCATAACAGACGCAGATGACAAGGTGAGCCCCTCTGCATTTTTTCTAATGACATTGAATGCTTATGTAAACGCTATACTGAAATACCGCCATCAGTCCAGAACGAGCTTTTTAGAGACCGATTTATCCAGGTGCTCACTCCAAGAGAACTCCGTGTGCAAACGCAGCTGGCTCACCCGACCACACTGAGTGAAGCACTAGAACTGGCCATTGAGATATATTGGGGGCAGAAATGGATGCTGATTAAATATCGCCAATAGTGAGAGCTGTGGAAATGACTGACTTGTGCCCAGGGGCACCCGCGTGGATGAATAATTCTAGAAATGCTATGACGCAGTGTCGAGCTGCTCTGCCTCAGAGCCCCACCCAGTTTTTGAATTCAGTTTGCTGGGGCTGCGGCCAGCCAGGCCATCTGATAAGACAGTGCCCCAGGTTCAGCCAAATGCAGGGAAACGCCCAGGGGCCCATCTAGATGGGGGTACACGGGCCCGCGATAAAACTTTCCATATGTCACCACTGGCTGAGGTTGAGGAGAACAGGGTTTGACCACGCCCTGCAAAGACTGTTGTGATAGTGGGCTGGTCTTATATGGGAAATTTCTGCCACATACCCATTCTAGTGGCAGGAGTCGCTAGCACGGCCTTTGTTGACACCGGTTCAAATGCAGTCCTGGTTCGGCCTGAACTAGTTCCAGTGGGGACAGCTTTGGAGCCAACATCTGCTCCTCTGAAAACTGTGACTAGTGACTTTGCGCCAATAAAAGGGAAAGGACTCTTTCTGTTTGACATAGGAGGTCTGTCTGTGTCGTTCCATGCGTGGGTGGCCAAAGTGCGGGACCCCTGCATTCTGGGGCTAGATTTTTAAGGGCTGTTGGCTGTGTGTTGGACCTATGTAGAGACTCACTTACCCTCCCTGATGGACGTTCTGTGCAACTGACCCATCCTGCTCCAAGCCTGAACCCAGTGTCCCTACCTGTGTATTCGGCAGACACATTTAAATATGCTCTTTCTGCAGAAAAAACAGTCTGCGAGCTACCATCTCACACTGTAGAAGCCCCGCTTATTAGTTCAAATTGCCACACACACTGCAGTCCTGATTGTAATACTGCAACAACCTTTCCCCTTGGTCCGCTGACACCCACTGGCTCTTGTTCAGATGCTGGCATGTGCAATGACGAGAGAGAAACCCGGATCTCAGCTTTGCGAGACATTTGGTCCAAAAACTGTGATGGCTTATGTGAGCAACAAAAAGTGCACTTGTGAAAAGTCATGGAGGACATTTTTGCTCTCAACGAGAATGAAGTCTTGGGCCTAACTTGGGCCTAACTCACTTAGTGCAGAATGTTATTAACACGGGAGATGCCCACCCGATAAGAGTAAGACCCCGCAGTCTCCCTCTGGCCTGACAGGAAGCTTCAGATAAGGAATTGGGGGAATGCTACAGGTGAGTATTGTTGAGCCCTCAGAGACGCCCTGTGGGCGTCAGCAGTGGTAATGGTGCCACGGAAAAATAGTTCCAGATGACGATTCTGCGTAGATTATAGGCAGCTCAACAAAGTTACAAAAAAAGATTCATATCCCCTATATAGAGTAGATGAGTCCCTTGATTTGGTGGCTGGTTCATCCTGCTTCTCCACCCTTGACTTGAGGACTGGCCACTGGCAAGTGCCATTGTCTCCTGAGTCCGCTCCCAAAACCACATTCCGTACAAACAAAGGCCTCTGGCAGTTAAAGGTCTGTCCGTTTGGGCTCTGCAATGCTCCCGCCACGTTCAAACAGTTCATGGACAAGGTGCTGGAAGGAGTCTCTCGCCACGAGTGTCTTGTATATTTGGATGATCTTCTAGTCCATGTTGAGTCTTTCGATGAAGCACTTGAATCCCTCCGTCGGGTGCTGGGGAGAGTAGCGGCAGCAGACCTGAAGGTGCATCCAGATAAGTGCCACTTTATGAGGCGGGAGGTTGAATTATGTGTGTTATCGCAGAAAGAGCCAAATGGAGAAAGGGTGGTGGCATACTTTAGCAGGGTCTTTAACATAAGTGAGAGGTGCTATTGTGTCACCAGACGTGAGCTCCTTGCAGTGGTAATGGCAGTGAGGCACTTCAAATATTATCTGTGTGGCACACCATTCACAATAAGGACAGACCATGCGGCACTCCAGTGGTTGATGTCCTTTAAGGAGCCTGAAGGTCAAGTGGCCCGGTGGCTGGAAGAACTACAGTCCTACAACTTCACAGTAGTACACAGAGCTGGGTCTAGCCACACCAACGCTGATGCCTTGTCGCGTCACCCTTGTGCTGCTTAGGGCTGCCATCATTGTGAAAATAGGGAGATTTGGGAGAAGGAGCTGTGTCAAGAGAATGAAGCAGCACAACCTGCATGTGGGGCATTGAGGGTGGTTGACGCACCAGAGTGACAGTTGCAGTAGGAGCAGGATGACGACCGGAGACCTGTGCTGCGTTGGCTGGAAGCGCAACAGAGACCCAAATGGGGGGATATTGCAGGGTGCTTGTTGGCCACAAAGGGACTGTGATCCAAATTCAACACACTGTGGCTCAGTGAAAGAGTGCTCCAGTGGACATGGCCTGCCACTGGGGAGGACAGATGGCAAGTGATAGTGCCAAGGCACTGAGGGAAGCAGTGCTTACAGCTTGTCATGGAAGTAAGGGGACTGGCCATTTTGGTGTGTCCAAAACACTGCCATTTTCGCCAAGGGTTCTACTGGGGCCAGCACAGAAGATATGTAGAGGATTTTAGCCACAGATGTGGTGCCTGTCCAGCCTATAAAGGCCCTCTTTGACCAGTTCCATGCTGAACTTCAACAGCAAGCTGTAGGGGCACCAATGGAAAGAATAGCTGTGGACATCACGGTCCCCTTCCCCATCACAGAGAGAGGTAACCGTATTTATACTCGTTGCTATGGACTATTTTTCAAAGTGGCCTGAGGCCTATGCGATACCAAACCAGAAAGCAAAGACGGTGTCTGACGCACTGGTGGAAGGGATGTTCAGCAGGTTCAGTATGGCAGAAGTCATTCATAGCGATTCAGGGGAGGAATTTTGAAGCTGTTTGCGGCCCTGTGTGAATGGCTTGGCATGCAGAAAGCACGCACAACACCATTGCACCCACAAAGCAATGGATGGCCTTGTTGAAAGATTTAAAAGGACCTTGGCCCAGTAGCTAGCCATATTTATGGCTGACCATCAGCGGGACTGGGACACTCACCTTCATTTCATTCTCATGGCCTACAGATCAGCGGTACAGGACTTCACTTTGTGCACCCCTACTTTGCTTATGATAGGGCGTGAGCTCCGGACCCCCCACCCAGAGTTGTTGTTCAGGAAACCCCCAGACACACCACCTGTGCCAGCCGGACCAGAGTATGAAAGGCAGAAGCAGGATTGAATGGAAACAGCCCATGCGTTTGCTAGGGATCAACTGGGAAAGGTCGGTGTGAAGCAGAAGAGGAACTATCATGTCAGGAGCAAAGGGTGGAACTTCGAGGCTGGCAAGCCAGTTTGGGTGTACAGCCTGAAAAAGAAGAGAGAGGATGCTCCCCTAAGCGGGACTGCCATTGGGTGGGCCCCTGCCCAGTTCTAGAGAGGGTGGGAGAGGTAGTGTATAGGGTCCAGATGCCACCTAGAGGCAGGAAGGTAGCCCTGCATAGACTGAGAACGCCTGCTTTCATTAGTAGCGAAACGCTACAATAAGTTGATTTAATATAATTGTAAATAGGGTTTATATGCAGTTTATTTGAATATATCATTTTCACAAGAAACTTTTTTTTACATTTTATGATGTGCACATAATGGTATTGCAACTCCTCCAACTTTTAATAAATTGTGTCATTTTGCTTGTTTATTATACACCCAAGACCTAACACCAGTAGGGGGCCATCGGTCTTTTGATGACATTTTTAGAGGGCCTTACGCTTCTAAAGTTTGTTGTATTTACTTTTTAAGTCAAGTCAAGTCACCTTTATTTATATAGCGCTTTTAACAATACAGATTGTGTCAAAGCACTTAACAGTATCAAATTGAAGGATAGAGAGTCAGTAATGTAAAATAATAAGATTAAACACTCAATTTTCAGTTAAAGGCATTTCATTATTGAATTCAGAGATGTCATTGTCTAGCTCAGTTTAGTTTAAATAGTATCTATGAAATCAAATTGACGATAATCGCTAGAAATTAAGTGTCCCCAACTGAGCAAGCCAGAGGCGACAGCGGCAAGGAACCAAAACTCCCTCTGTGACAGAATGGAAAAAAAAACCTTGGGAGACACCAGGCTCAGTCGGGGGGCCAGTTCTCTTCTGGCCAGGATATTATTGTTTATTTAATTTTTTTTACTTATTGTTTTAATTAAATTTTAAATGTATGAATGCATCATATTTCTATTTTTATATTGTTGCAATTTCTAACAATAATAGTATTATGTAGTTAGGTATTTTATTATATTTTTTAGTTATTTTGTTTAATTTTTAGTTTTATTGTATTTAAGTCGAGGTCTTCACTGGGGATATGTCCCTGGAGCTAATCCAGGTGTCCGGCCTCTGCCGACGATCAGGGTCGCAGACATCATCTCCCAGCACCGATCCACCATCTGATCCGGACACGGACTGAGAAACAGAATAAGAAAGAAACAGACAAATATTAGCGTAGATGCCATTCTTCTTACGATGTAACGAGTACATCGTGTGTTATGAGGAGTGTTCCCAGTTCCGGTTGATCTAATTAATGCAGCCTAACAATCCTTTAACAGATTTGAATAATAGAAGTGTATTAGTGTGTTACGTGTAAGCCAGGTTAAAGAAATGTGTCTTTAATCTAGATTTAAACTGACAGAGTGTGTCTGTCTCCCAAACAGTATTAGGTAGATTGTTCCAGAGTTTGGGCGCTAAATAGGAAAAGGATCTGCCGCCCGCAGTCGATTTTGATATTCTAAGTATTATCAAACGGCCAGAGTTTTGAGAACGCAGCGGATGTGGAGGACTATAATGTGATACGAGCTCGCTCAAGTACTGAGGAGCTAAGCCATTCAGGGCTTTATAAGTAATTAACAAGATTTTAAAATCTATATGATGTTTGATAGGGAGCCAGTGCAGTGTTGACAGAACCGGGCTAATATGGTCATACTTCCTGGTTCTAGTTGCTGCATTTTGGACCAACTGTAGTTTATTAATTAAGCGTGCAGAACAACCACCCAGTAAAGCATTACAATAGTCTAACCTTGAGGTCATAAACGCATGAATTAGCATTTCTGCATTTGACGTTGAGAGCATAGGTCACAATTTAGATATGTTTTTGAGATGGAAAAACACAGTTTTACAGATACTAGAAATATGGCTTTCAAATGAAAGATTGCTATCAAACAGCACACCTAGGTTCCTAACTGATGAAGAAGAATTGACAGAGCAGCTGTCAAGTGTTAGATAGTGTTCTAGGTTATTACATGTGGGGTTTTTAGGTCCGATAATTAACACCTATTTTTTTCAGAATTTAGCAGTAAGAAGTTACTCGTCATCCAGTTTTTTATATCGCCTATGCATTCCGTTAGTTTCTCAATTTGGTTTGTTTCACCGGGCCGTGAAGAAATATAGTGCTGAGTATCATCAGCATAACAGTGAAAGCTAACATCATGTCTCATGATAATATATCCCAAAGGTAACATGTAAAGTGTGAAAAGTAATGGCCCTAGTACTGAGCCTTGAGGTACTCCATACTGCACTTGTGATCGATATGATACCTCTTCATTTACTGCTACGAACTGATGGCGAACTGATGTTTTTAAGAAAAACATGCATGAGTCCATCACTTGCAGAATTTAAACTTAATTAACCCCAGCAGCCATCATCAAAAGCAAGACATCACTCTGGAGCCAGGTGCTTCTATCGCCCTGGCCCTCCACACATGCATAAGCATATTATTGCAAATATCTCACAAAGTTTGGGAAGGTCTATACAGAATAGAAAGCCTTTTTATCACTCTGTATAGTTCAAAGGTCAAAAATGAAACTATGATAGCATTAATGAAATGATAGTTAAGCTAGTTTAAATGCAACCTTTTTCTTTTCTCAGAAACTTTGTCTTAGTTTACCCTGCCACCAGAGCTAACAAACCCAATCCTGTAACTAACACAAAATTTGGGTAAAAACACCTGTTTTGAAACCTGTTTGTAAAAATTTAATAAAATCATGCTGTCAAATAACAAAATCACTGATAAATACTGATAATGGAGCAATCATGTATCCAATCCTAACTATACCTGAAGCATCATGTCTTGGTTTGTTCATCGTGTTATAGAGCCTTGCCCCCAGCTGAATGCTCATCTACCTCTATTCCTTTAACTGGCGATAAACAGACTGATGCTGATATACAGGCCTTCATCAGAGCCAGACACAACCTGCTCAACAACACAGGTATTATTTACACACACACACACATACATATTGACCTAAGGAAACATTTAAAATACTAAAAGAGAAAGAAAATGTATAAAATACTAAGCTTTGGATTTAACAGGTGTGTGCGTAAGTAAACAACTGTCACAAATGGAAAGAGACTTGATTTAAACATCTGAAATTCATTTGAATCATTTGGAAGGATATTTACAAGAAACACCGGTCAGCCACAAAATAATATTTTACTAAGCATGTGTTCACATATAGCATATAGCATATTATTGCAAATATCTCATTTGCAGCTAGTGTACTTTTAACTGAACTATAGTTCATGGTAAGTATACTAGCTGCAAATGACCTCAGTGCTTTTGGTGTTCATGGTGTAAGTGGAATTAAAAGGGCACGCTGAACAAATAATTTTGATCATAAAATGTTAAAATAAAATACTATAGTATTTCCACCTGCAACAGCAAACTTCCATCAATCCATTCCCACACCACTTTTCCTGTGTAGGGTAAAAGGAATAGCTGTAGTTACAGGTGTGATACTAACTTTTATGACTGTAAATGTGTTTCACAGTGATATCATCTAATGATATGATATTACTTTGGGGCATATGGAGGTTACTGATATATTGTACATCATCACATAACTGTGCTTACATATCTTGTCGAGATGCAAACTGTTTACTATATTTTTGTTAACATTTTAGCTTAGAGACCCAATCTCACTATTACCTAGTCGTTTATTAGTATGTGTATTACTAGCATACTGGCTGTTTATTAGTACTTAAGCACATATTAATACCTTAGTCTGCATGACCATATGTGACCCTGGACCACAAAACCAGTCTTAAGTCGCTGGGGTATATTTGTAGCAATAGCCAAAAATACATTGTATGGGTCAAAATTATCGATTTTTCTTTTAATGCCAAAAATCATTAGGATATTAAGTAAAGATCATGTTCCATGAAGATATTTTGTAAATTTCTTACCGTAAATATATAAAAACGTAATTTTTGATTAGTAACATGCATTGCTAAGAACTTCATTTGGACAACTTTAAAGGCGATTTTCTCAATATTTTGATTTTTTTGCACCCTCAGATTCCAGATTTTCAATAGTTGTATCTCGGCCAAATTTTGTCCAATCCTAACAAACCATACATCAATGGAAATATTTATTCAGCTTTCAGATGATGTATATAAATCTCAATTTTGAAAAATTGACACTTAATACTGGTTTTGTGGTCCAGGGTCACATATTTTAGCTCTCTTGACCCTATCCCATACCTAAACTTAACAACTAGCTGACTAGCAGGTGTCCTCAATGTGAAGTGTTTTGATCACTTTTTGATGGCAAAAGCAAATAAACAAAGCACATAAAAACAGATTATTTTCATTACAACAGTAAAGGTAAAAGCAAATGTACAAAGATAAGTAAAAGCTGTGATGCTGTTTTATTAATCGTGGTGTGATTTCATTGGCAGTGGTAGGGGAGGAGTGAGACAGGAGCAAATTTCTAGAGCTACAGCATGGATGACCAATGACAATTATCTAAGAACGTGGAACTGAAATAGATACCACACAAAGATGTATTAAATAAGTTATATTATATTTTATTAAATAATTACATTTATATATTTTTACTGATTTAGATGTTATCATATAAGGCAGAGGCAACTCTTTTAACTTCCTACTGTGTCGAAAAGGCTTCCATATGGCTTCATCCATATGATTTCATCATACTTTTACAGTTATGTGATGTTTGCCTTTTCTACAGTACACTTTGAGGCATATGGATGACCTTAATGTTTCTAACCTGATTGGATAATTATAATGTCTCTTTTTGTCTATTTGTTTCAGGAGTGGCAAAATAAGAACAGTTATAAATAAGAACAGAGGAGGACAAACAATGAACAGTCACACATTTCTGCAAAACTCTGGGCCAGGTAGATCACTAAAGGCCACCTTAATGACTCTTAAATATGTCAAAAACCTCATCTCTCTGGTTCAGAAGGAGCTGGGCACACTGACAAATATAACAGCATCAAATTATATTACATATCACCATTTACAACCTGGCTGGTTATTAATCTGTTACATTTTAGTGGAGAACTTGCTGGAATGAGGAGATCGATTTAAGGATTATGTAGTTGCATAGCAACCATATAAATCAGTGGTAAAGGCACTTGTCTCACCTGAGCAAATCTTTTTCATAAGCAATCGTAAAGTGTTAACCTGATCAGAGCTCTGTCTCCCTGCCAAACCCATATTTAATCTTTTTTTACAGAGTGGTGAAATCATATCCTTTGTTTGTTTTTCAGACACTATAATTTTATTTTTTTTGTCTTATGTGTGTGTGTGTGTGTGTGTGTACTGTTCTACTGTAAAATAATGTCACTGTTTATTATTGTTTTATGTTCTGTGCTCTGTTATAAAACTGTCTGTCAAATATTTTTGGTCATTAGTTTACAAATGTTTTATTACCTGTTGAACTACACCTGTCTTTGAGTCATTCACATTAAATGCCGGTTTATTTTTATTTTTTATTTTATTTTATTGTTTTATTTTATTTATTTACTTTTTTTTTTTTGAGGTGTAAAAAGATTATCTTTTCAATCAATGGTAAATTGGTCTTTTTTTGCTTAGAGCCTCTTTTGGGAGAATGCAAATGGAGTTAGGATATTTTTTCAACTTATGAAAAACTTTTATTGAACAGTGAATACATGTTAATATTGTTCTATAAATTGATATTTCTCTTCTCAAAAATCTCAAGACTGAGATCTGGTCATTTTTGTTTTATGATGCACTATTTTGCATGACTATGAATAGATTTGTTTGAACAATGAGGTTCTGAGCAGTAATTTGCATAAGGGAGCAGCACTTTCTTTCATCAGATTGAACAGGCATAAAGTGGCCTTTCTTTGCTTCCTTTATTCATGCAATCAGTACAGCACATATCACATGTATAATTATTATTATAAGATTATATGATAATTGTGTACAATAACATGGCCATTTATAACATTGCATTAATGTAAAATTTTAGACATAATTTAAAGTTTAAGAAATTATAATATAAAATCTGGACCGGTCATTTCCAAGTTTTATTGACATTTTATTAACAAGCTTCATATTGAATATATTAAGATATGTTAATTGTAACATATCAAAATAATTAAGTATATACAGGCAATAAGTCACACATCTCAAATACCTTTCAAATTACATTAATAGTAGCAGCAGTATTATTGGAGATGAACAGTGAGCAGCCATCTCTTGACTCTCCATTATTTGGAGAGTAAGGAAAGCTAAAAAACTATAAAACTGTGCCATTATTTTATGTACTGGTTGATTTAAGAGGGGGGTATGTTAATGGTATATGTTATTGATTGTATATCTGATATTACAACACATATCACCTATGTTTATCCTAACACACATCTATTTTGTGCACATATCTTGTTACGTTTATTCGAACTTGTATCTGTTTTTTTTTAACCTAAACCATATTCAAATACACATTCAAATGACCATAACTCAGAATATATCTATTTCTTTATTTATTCATACCCTCATAACTGAACTCGAGTGCAGTGGTTCAGAGATTTGAAAATAGTAAATATTGAGGTTTCATATATTGGCATATATGTGTATGTGTGTGTTCTTGTGTTTGCCACTGGCAAGGCTGTAGATCAGACAGGTCTAAAGTAAACATATTACTGTGATGAATTGATAGTGAGACATTCAGATGACCAGATGACTTTCTGGTCATCTGGTCATCTTTGGTGTGTGCTTAGGAAATAACTGATTTATGTAAAAAAAAAAAAAACTTTAAATGCAGAAGCTAATTTGTGATACAAGAACATGAAACCATTGGCATAGAGTATTGACCGTAGCTTCTAACCACTTCAACCTCCCTCTTTAACTCCTCACTCACTGTGTCTTCTGCTCTCCTTCAATCAACATTTGCATGCCAGGTCATAAGGTCTGATTCTGGCATTCATTACACAAGGGAGTGATTTGCCTGTCACATAAACAGAGTAAATCCACACCCGGTAGCACTATCCTGCAGCTGCATCGGCAGACAGGTGAGCAAGGCAACTAAAGGAACCATGCTCCCCGTATTTTCGGGAAAGTTATGCCAGTTTCTCAGCGTAGCTCGGTTCCCTTCTATTCTGTTCCTTGGAGTTATTTATGTAGCCTATGTCCTTGTTGGAGGGCTGATCTTCTGGAAGCTAGAAGGATGGAATGTGTTGCAACAGATTGATCTCCTGAAGGAGAAAAGAATGAAACTACTTGAGAAGTACCCATGTGTGGGTCAGAATGGGCTCCGGGAACTAGCAGAGGTATGATTGGAGACTAGATGTTGCATAAATGTATTTATTCCACATTAACAAAGTTATCAGTGATGGGTAGGATTAGTGAGGGAGTGTTTGGACAACCTTTTACATATTTGTACATATTTTTCAACTTTTTATAACTTTTTTTTTTTTTTAAATGAACCATTTCAGTGCAAATTTATGCAGGCATTTTCATTCATTTAAAATAATTACTGATTTTGGTCAAAAAAAATCTTTGAAATGAAATTTGTAAAGAAATTAATCAAAACCACCAATCAAGAAACCTAGACCAGTTTGTGGTTGTTTAATCACGCTAGTTACCTTTTTTTATTGTCATTTCATGCATTACAAATAAGTACTCATTGCTTGTCATTGCTGTTTTAAAGATGATAAAAGCTGCTTCCCTGAGTGGCTTGAGTCCAGACAGCAATGACACCGCAGATGGCTTTTGGAAATTTACCAGCTCTTCTGTGTTTGCGGCAACTGTGGTCACAACTATTGGTGAGGAATGGGACACTTAACACATTGAATTTGACAGTCCAGTTTATTGTGTGGCATCTATACAGTTTGATAAAGATTATTTAAAGTTTTCATCTTTTTACAGGCTATGGGAATATAATTCCACTGACGACAGCTGGTCAAATCTTCTGTGTGTTGTTTGCACTTTTTGGCATTCCCCTGAATGTAGTGATCTTAAGTAGAGTTGGAAAATACATGCTGGCCATTGAAAGGAATTTTTGCAATTTTCTGGAAAAAAAAATTGATAGAGGGGTGAGAATTCAACTTTTTTTCTTTTTTTACATTCAGCAATAAAGATGATGTGGTGGGTTTGAAGGAAGGAATAAATAAATAAATTTTTGTCTATGAAAAGCAATAAAAAATAGAAATTAATATGCTTGACCTTTATGTGCAACACACTGTACCCATGATTCTGTTCCTTCCCACAGAAATGTGTACGAATATCCATTCACAGTATATCTTTTGTGAGTTCAGCATTCCTGTACTTTGTGGTTCCTATGCTGCTTTTTAAAGAGTATGAGGGATGGAGTTATGCTGAAGCCATTTACTACTGCTTCATAACACTCAGCACTATTGGATTCGGAGATTATGTTGCAGGTAGGAGACTACACATACAAAAATTAACAAACTATTTATACTTCAACTTTCATACTTCAGTTTTTTTTTTTTTTTTTTTTTTGGCAGCATGTACCTTAACTATATAACAAATCAATTATGATGCTTATTTGTTCACACCAGTGTTATTAGATATGGGCTATATAGCTTTTTGTGTGTATGTGTGTGTGTGTGTGTTAATTACATACAGCCTTCTTTGTTTTACTGTTAATCCTCTTAAAGTTCTTTACATTTTATAATTATTATTGTATGTAATTATTCTAGTTAGGAAGTGACATCACAGCTTGGGTTGTGTGTCATTGAAAATCGAATTTGAATTTTCCTGAATTTGAATTTTGAATTGAGGTAGCAAATGAGACGCAGAATTGTAATTCAAATTTAAAATGTATTTAAGCCAATAGAAAGAAATTCTAAGAAATCTATATTACTGTTGTATGCATAATATATTTAACACATTCAATTTAATAAGTAAACCTTCATTTTCATTAGATAAGGTGAAACACTTCAAAATAGAGCTAAAGTTCAATATATAATTAATAGATTCAAATAATGAGGTTAATAGATAAATTTGATTGGTTAAGAAAAAATATTTATTTACATATTAGGGTATAATGAGAGTGCAAATAGGCATATTGTACTAGGAATACAGTAAATAGGGATATTGAGTCAAAATAGTTGTAGTCATGATATTTTTTCCTGCAAAACTTGTGTTAGATCAATCAAATTCCTCTATTGTCACTGTGGTGCATTTCTATGAACTGAAATTCAGTAAATTTATCATCTTGACATTACAATTCAATTTTCAAACCCAATTTGATTCAACTTCATCTTCACTCTGATAACAATATCTTTACATCATTGTTTTTCATGCCAGATCACAACCCAGCGATAAACTACCCAGAGTGGTACAGTTGTCTGATGGCAGTCTGGATATTCTTTGGCCTGGCTTGGCTCGCTCTCCTGATCAATCACTCTATTGATTTACTGGAGAGTCTAAATGCTTACATGAGAGGAAGGCAGAATGCACAAACACAAGTGGAGGAGTCCAAAGAACAGCCAGAAAAAGGACTGAAAGGGGAAGAAACATGAAACGTGAAAAATGAATTTAACAGTGGTACGAAAAACAGGAGGGTGTCTGGTGTATGAATAATGCTGTATCTACTCATCATAAAAAAAAAATATATGGTTAATTATTAAGTTAAATACTCAATGTTCAAAGTATCCTTCAAATATTAAATAGATAAAATTCAAATAATAGTTTATTCTAAAAACTGAGCTAAATGTTTTGGTTATCCAACAAAGTTTATGTCTGACTGGCAGTGTTTGGCTTGAAAATCTCGCTTGGTTCACTTAAAATTAATTGCTGTCACACCACAAACCAACAGGCCTGTTAAACTCATAATAAAGAAATAATGAGTTTATGTATTATATAACACCATTATTTCATACACTGGTAATATTACATATTTTTCAATATGTAATTTTTCTGAATCAATATATTTCAGTGATATCAAACTAGAACACCAGTTCATAATCATTTTGATGGTATCTTTGTTGGAGTGTGAGTTGCACAGTGACTTTTTCTAGCTTTTTAAAGGGTTTTTCTATAGTTAATTTTTATTTTGTGGTATGTTAAGGTTTGTACAAATGCCACAATAGCTTTGCTGCCCCAACATAGTCATATATTAACTCTCAAATACTTTTCAAAGTAAAAAGTAAAACTTCATTTAAGTTTTGATACTTACTTTATTTAAGTTTTGATATTTACTTATGTAAATCTAAAATAAACTGATAAATATTGACGTTACATCATTATATCACATGATATAGATCCTGATTCCTGAAAGAAAACAGTCAAGCAGCCTATTGATATGGTTACCCCCTAAATGCTAACATGACTTCTGCGTGCAAGACTCTGTTTAGGGCCAACTAACAATTCACACTCTAACCAAGTACTGTTCATACATCCTGTGTCTACAGCAACCGCAGTTGTGTTGAGCATCACACTGAAAGAATTTCTGCTGTGTAACAGACAAGGATGTATTACGGATCCCAGGAGTTCCAAGTATGTAGGGTGAATTCAGGTAAATTTGGTCATTTAGGCTTGATTGTACTGTACATGGTCATATACAATAAATGGTCTTGAATTAAAGGAACACTGTTTCTTCAAATTATAAAATAAGTTCTGCTGATGCAGTTTGACACTGGTGATTCTGGCCAAAACTCAAAGGAGAACTCCCTCATCAAGAAAGGTAGTAAGCCCTTTGACATTTTATGAATTTCTACATAGGTTGTTCAATAAATGTAAAATATTGTTGTGATAGGACCTGTTTTATTTGATACTGCAAATAACATTTTCTTGTAATATGTATGGACGTTACTTGCTGAATGTGCTAGATAAAATGCGCTGGTGGGTTTCAGGAAAAGTGGGCCACCTTTAACCTTCTATAATTCTATTTAAATTCATTAAATACATTGACATTGGATGATTATTTCGTAACTAGCATGTACAACTGACTTTATGGAAACACCAATGAGTGTGCAGTCATAAATTTACAGTCAGAGATGACTCAGTCCACTGAAGACAGTGTTGTTTTAGATCACATATAAAGTGACATTTAGTTGCTCCACTTCTTCAATGTTTTCTGTTAACCAATTTGTTGTTGTAAATATGTTGTAGTCAATTTTTTTAATATATTTAATTTTCATTTTCATTCATATTTTATTGAATTCCTCTTCATCAAGATTGTTTCACTTATGCAAATTTAATATCAACACAACATGTTCTGTCAGTTAAATCCATGCATTTTGCAGACACTTTTATCCAAAGCAACTTATATTGTATTCAAGCACTGTAAAAAAAAAAAAAAAAAAAAAAAAAAAAAATCTAATTTTAATGGTAAAAGACTGTAAAAATGCTATGGTAAAAACCTGTTAATTGGTTAACAGGATGTTCCATTACAGTAAAAGGTGAAAAAAAAAAAAATGAACATAACTAATAGGACATTTCGTGTAATGTTACAGTAAAAGACTGTTGAATGTACAGTTTTTGGAAGTAAAGAGAACATGTTATATAATGTATAATGAAAAATGTAAATTGACAATTGACATTAGATAATATTTAAATTCATTTAATATATATCTTTTTAATTTATGATTTACAGTTTGACAACTTTAAACCAGCTTTCAGTTGGAATGGGTCAAAAGCAGGTGTTAACTTTCAAAGACTGATTGCTGTGTCAATAGCTCAAACTGCGTCAGCTCTGTGGCTGGAAGATTTCATTCATGCAAACCCACTGACTAGGATTTCCATTTACAGTCACACAGGGGCAGGCAAGTGTGCAGAGGAATTTTCCACTGAAAATTATTACTTTGACACAAAAATGCTGATGTCATGATTGCTAGAGGTCATAATTTTAATTTAATTTAATTTAATTTAAACTCAGTACTATTTAAATTTTTGTGAATATGTAAAACTGCATTTGCTTGAACATTATGTATAACATAGCATTCTTTAGCCCAGGGTAAGTGCACAAATATGGAGATTTTATAATGTATAAAAACAAACAAACAAACAAATGTGGTTTGTGTGCCTATGGGGCATGGTGTCTGGATCCTGACACTTGGTCTTTCTTGGTTTTGGTTAAGTGCCAGGATCCATGTTTTGTCTTTTGTTGTGAGCATATGGCTGCTGATCTTGTTTCATTGGTCATGTGCTCTTGTTAGTTAAAAGCACATGGCTTCTGTTATGCTTATTTCTAAGTTCCATGTGCTTCCCTGTCTAGTGTTTTGACCTTTTCCTTCTTGTTGTCTGATTATTAGTTGATTATTCTCCTCTTCTAGGGCCAGAAAGAAGACCTTTTAAAAATAAAACAATTTAAAATAAACTCCTTAAGGCAGTCTTATGTTCAAAAGTTGTTGATGTTTCTGGAAACCTGCTTGCTTTAACCTCATATCTGGTGTTAATGTATTTATGTTTTAATGTGTTGTAGCCTAGAATGTTTAGTATGCATACTCATTCTAACTCTTGAGATCTGATTTAAAAAATAAATACATGAATATATAAATTATTTGTTGGGGTTATGTTCTATTTTGGTTGAGCTTCTATGTTCTGTTTCGCCCTAGTTGGTCTCCTTGGTTTTTAATTAGTTCCATGCACCTGTTTCTATTCTGGTAATCATCGTCCTGTGTATTTAAACCCTTAGTTTCCTCAGTCCTTTTATCCATTCTCATCTGTGTAAAGGTGCTAAGTGATCTGTTTTCCTAAGTCAGTTTTGAATTTAAGATTTCTTTTGGATTTTTTGTCAGCTGCCTGTGTACCATTTTCTACGTCGGACTGAACACCACAATGAAGCAAAGCTGTCCGGGGACGGTCCTCGAAGGAGCTTTGCCACATTTGTGGAGTGGGCGCTGGTGAGTTGCGGCCATCACCAGCCCCAGAACCCTGCAAGGAGCAATTGTCTGAGCCCACCACAGAGGGAGAGCCTGAGCCTGCTATGATTTTTAGGAACCAGCGCAAGAGGAAGCAACTGAGCCAACAATTACCCCGGAGCCCAAGCCTCACAACACGTCTGACTAGGTGTGTGAGTCAGCAACATCGCCTGTCCCAGTGGGAGTCTTTGTGGAGTATGAGGGCATGGAGGGAAGCCCCACCCACACTGCCGCCGCTGAGGATGAGCTGCAGCTGGCCTCTGAAATATTAATATATTCCCGAAAAGTTTAATCCCCTGTTTCACCTGTCTCCACTTACTCCGTCCAGCCCTTTATCTCCCGTGTCTCCTAAATCTCCTGTATCTCCGCTGGTTCTGTGTTCTGTTCTGTGTTCTGTTTTGCCCTAGCTAGTCTCCTTGGTTTCTAATTAGTTCCGCTCACCTGTTTCTGTTCTGGTAATCACCCCCTTTTTATTTATGGTGCGTTCAAGTCATGTCGGATAAATCGTATTTACGTTGAATGCACATGAACACCACCACAAAGTTGTTATTACGAGTGGGAAACTCAAAATTTTCTTTGTCAACTCAAGTCATGGTTATTTATATGGCACTTTTTTCCAATACACATTGTGTCCAAGCAGCTTTACAGTATTAACCAGGAAAATAGTGTGTTGAAGGAACCAAAACTCCATCATTCTTCTCTGGCCAGACGAAACCAGCAGTTTATTTCCAGGCTGCAACAAAGTCAGTTTGTGCAGAGGACTGTCTGGTTCCCATGGTCTTTTGCCGATGACCATCTAGGTGATGAGGTCTTCACAGGGGATCTGTCTCTGGGGCTCATCTAGTTGTCATGGTCTCAGCTGACATTCAGGGCTGTCAAGGTTGTCTCTAGGTGCTGATCCACCATCTGGACTGGATACGGACTGGATCCGGGTGACTGCAGTGACCATCTGATCTGGATACAGGTCTCTCTTTCCCGCTGCGCACACACCTCTTTCTCTCTCCCTCTGCGTCTGCTCTGTTCAGCGCGCGGATGAGAGGAACAGCGCTTTCAGTTAAAACAGATATTATGTGGCTTCTCTAATATAACATGCAAGTATAGCCGAAATCACAGCACAGCTATTGTCTTTATCTTATGTATAGCCTATTTGATTTTATCAGACGATGGCTGGATTATAAATCAGGATTTTTGTGCAGATTAACATCTTGGAAGGGAGAGCTGGTTATTTAGTCCTATGGATCGCGTTTCAGTCACTATTTCATATTCATTCCGTTGTCTGACAACAGAAACAGTAAAATACATCAATGAAAACAGTTTTATTGAGAATTTAGCTGCATCAAAATACAGTATGTGGGCACAGAGAGGCAAACAAATGTAATAATAAATAATAAATGTACATTTTGCATGTTCAGAAAAAGTGAGATGCCCTGTCATGCGGAAATGTAAACAGGTTTGTGTAAGTAAATTGCTCAGTGTAAAGAAAGAGAAGTAATGGGAACCTGGTATTTCTTTTTTCATGTGTCTAATAGACATGAGCAAGTTCTTTGAAACACATCTATGATCTTTGAAACATGTCTAGTCTTCAGGCTCTGTTAACTATGGTTTCACTAATAATAAGCATATATTGCACAATGCATCCATATTTGTCATTGCCCATGTTGATTAGACTATTTAAAACATGAAAAGTATTCATTTAAGGTACATTTAGAACAGATAAAAATGTGCGATTAAATTGCGATTAATCCCGAGTTAACTCATGACAATCATGTGATTAATCGCGATTAAATATTTTAATCGATTGACAACCCTAAAAAATATACAAATAGGCAATGTACAAAATAGCAAAAACACAATATATAATATAGACAATTATGTTTGTACAGTTATGATATGTGTAAATTTGAAATGAAAAAATAAGTACGTGTGGTGAATAAATAATGTATAATAGTGTTGTGTGTTCCACGTTTAATGTCAAGTATTCATGAGATGAATTGCCTGAGGGAAGAAACTGTTCCTGTGTCTGGTCATTCTGGTGCTCAGAGCTCTGCAGCATCGACCAAACGGCAACAGATCAAAGAGGGAGTGTGCTGGATGTGAGGGGTCCAGAGTAATTTTGCCAGCCCTTTTGCTCACTCTGGATGAGTACAGTTCTTGGAGGGTAGGGAGGGTTGTACCAATGATTCGCTCAGCAGTCCAGACTACCCTCTGTAGTCTTCTGAGGTCAGATTTGGTAGCTGAGCTGAACCAGACAGTTATTGAAGTGCAGAGGACGGATTCATTGATGGCGGAGTAGAACTGTTTCAGCAGCTCCTGTGGCATGTTGAACTTCCTCAGCTGGCGAAGGAAGTACAGCCTCTACTGGGCCTTTTTCACAATGGACTCAATGTGATTGTCCCACTTCAGGTCTTGAGAAATTGTGGTGCCCAGGAATCCGAATGACTCCACTGCAGTCACAGTGCTGTTCATGATGGTGAGTGGGGGGAGTGCAGGGGGGTTTCTCCTGAAGTCCACGATCATCTCCACAGTTTTGAGCGTGTTAAGCTCCAGGTTGTTAAGACTGCACCAGACAGCCAGCTCCTTAACCTCCTGTCTGTAAGCAGACTCGTCACAATCCTGGATGAGGCCGATCAGTGTGGTGTCGTCTGCAAACTTCTGGAACTTGACAGAGGGGTCTTTAGATGTGCAGTTGTTGGTGTAGAGGGAGAAGAGCAGTGGGGAGAGCTCCTGGAGCTCCTGGAGCTCCTCCCTGAGGAGCTCCAGTGCTGATGTTGCGGGTGCTGGATGAGAATTTTCCCAGCCTCATTAGCTGCTGCCTGTCTGTTAGGAAGGTGGTAATCCACTGACAGATGGAGGTGGGGACGGAAAGCTGAGTTAGTTCATTCTGAAGGGTGTCCGGGATGATGGTGTTAAAAGCAGAGCTGAAGTCTACAGACAGGATCCTCACATAAGTCCCTGGTCTGTCCAGATGCTGCAGGATGAAGTGCAGTCTCATGTTGACTGCATCATCCACAGACCTGTTTGCTCTGTAGGCAAACTGCAGGGGGTCCAGTAAGGGTCCAGTGGAGGCCTTCAGATAAGCCAAAACCAGTCTTTCAAATGATTTCATGGCCACAGACGTTAAAGCCACAGGTCTGTAGTCATTAAGTCCAGTAATTTTGGGTTTTTTTGGGACAGGGATGATGGTGGAGCGTTTTAAGCATGAGGGGACTTCGCACAGCTCCAGTGAACTGTTGAAGATCTGTGTGAAGATGGGGCCAGCTGGTCAGCAAAGGGTTTTAGGCAGGCTGGTGACATACCGTCTGGGCCTGGTGCTTTCCTTCTTTTGTTCTTTCTGAAGACCTGGTGCACATCATCTTCACTGATCTGAATTGCAGGTGTAGGGAAGAGGGGGGTTGCTGGAGGTGTTAATGGTTGTGTGGAGAGGTGTTCAGGGCAGGTGTGGGGTGTTTTTTCAAACCTGCAGTAGAACTCATTCAGATCGTCTGTCAGTTGTTGATACTCCAGAGTGCTGGGGGATGGTGTCTTTTAACTGGTGATATCTTTCATACCTTTCCACACTGACGCAGAATCACTGGAAGAGAATTTGTTCCTTAGCTTGCCAGAATAATTCCTCTTTGCCTCTCTGATGTCTTATTCCAGTGTGTATTTGACCTGTTTATACAAGAGTTTATCCCCCTTTCTGTAAGCATCTTCTTTGGCCTGACGGAGCTGTCTGAGTTTTGCAGTGAACCATGGTTTGTCGTTGTTGTAAGTTAGATGAGTCCTGATAGGAATGCACATATCCTCACAGAAACTTATATAAGATGTTACAGTCTCTGTGGGCTCGTCCGGATCATTTGCAGCAGCTTCAAAAACAGTCCAATCAGTAAGGTTGAAACAGGCGTGTAAAACCTGCTCTGTTTCATTAGTCCATCTTTTAACAGTTCTTAATACAGGTTTAGCAGATTTAACCCTCTGGGTTCGACAAATGCTGATACGCGTTTTGTGGCAGATTTTCCTGATAAGGCCGAAATGAGCTTGAATTACTCTGCCATTTTTGATCGTACAGATAAGAGCAATACACCATTCAAATCTGTAAGGGGTCTACTTTTATTTGTATACATTCATTATAACAACTAAACTTTGTGCTTTTGAAGAATAAAGAAAACAAACAGGGTGCGCTCTCTGCCTTCTCCGTCTCGGCGAACTGCTTTTAGAAATGCGTCATTAAAATGAACTGTAATTCAGCAAATACTCAACACAGAGACATGGGAGTTATAGCTACAGAAAGCTTGAAGTGTCTACTTTTAAATGAAGTAGACACGTCGAAAACAAATATTTTGTGATAAAGTAATCCCTATGAAACCAACACGATGTTCAGTCTTTCCCGTGTAACTCATTATCTTTAATGCGATCCCGCCCCCTCTCGGCTCGCGCCGTTCATATGTAAATATCCACGTGAGACACGTGCGCATGGAAACGCCCAACATAAACAAAGCGCGAGGAGATCATTCATCGCAGCTACTGTTCATTTCTGCAAGAAGACACGCTGAGTAAAGACTGGATTTCCCTCAAAAGAAGAACAATATTTCATCCAGAAGAGAAGATCAATCTGATGAGTAAGTAATGTTTCTTTTTTGCATTAGTTAACGTGTTATTGTGACATAAACTTGAACATATTACTAGTTGGGTTTTCCCCAAACTACAACATGATGAAAGCTACGCATCTTAGAATGTTTAGACCATGTTTATTATTAATACTGTGTTCACAAATATATTTTAATAAGGTGCTAAACGATAACAATTACTTCTCAGATATAAAATATCCTTTTTTATATAGTACAAAGTACATCCTTTTATAGTACAAAGCATGCGTGAGTCTATGGCTGCAGAATCATATCTTAGGCAATTATAAAATCATACATGATGTTCAGGATGGCTATATGGCTACAAAATCATAGTTGGGTTTTTCCCAAACTATAATTCCTGACTACAATGTTTGAAATGGAGTAAAACATTTTGAATATGATAGGCAATTCATTGTATTTAAATTTCTTACGGCGCGATGATGTTTTCATGCTCTATATAAAACAAAAGAAATATGAGAGTACACTGCAACATGATTAATGTTACGAGTCTAAGTATGTTTAGAACATGTTTATTATTAATAGCCTTCTCTGTTCAAAAATAGATTTTAATAACGTGCTAAACAATAATAATTAGTTTCTCAGATATAAAATGGTTTTGTTTTTACGATAGTACAAAGCATGCGTGAGTCTATGGCTACAAAACCTATATATACAGTATATACAGATGGTCCTGATATTAACATGCTCACAATTTTTTTTTTTTCTAGTTGTTTGTATTTTATTGAATCAGATACCTGCAGCACAGATGAATCCTGCTGACTTTCAGTCTCTTCAAACTGTTTTCCTCTGAGTACGTCATCAGTTTTTCAACAACACTGATATTCTATGGTAAAACAAGCTCCTTGACTACTGATTATGTTTTTTTCTTCTTGAATCCATGGAAAGAAGCAGAAACACTTAAATAAAACAAGTAAATATCAGGTATGATTTACTTGTTTCACTTGTTGAACAGAATCTGTTGCAGAAATGACTCAAAGTCTGTTCACATCTCTGTGGTTAGATCAGTGTGCACAATAATGTGTCTTTGACCTTCATTATGTATGTTTAGATTATACTGTGTTGTAAATAAAGTACAAATAATTTAAAAAAAAAAAACTTTTTTTTTTCAATCCCCTCACATTCTCTCTTACCTCCCTCAAAGTCACAGTCACACTGATGGGCCATTAGGGGCCATTAGAGGAGGGCCCTTTGTCTCTCAGGGGAGAATCACTTAATATTCAAGGCCATTGCCACTCCCTCACATATAGGCTTTCGATCACAAAACATGTCTTTAAAAATTAGAATCAATATATTGTTTTCTGTGAGCGAGTAAACAAGATGATTTTCACATAATTTTGAAGCAAAAATTCTAGGCTACAAGATCCAGTTCTCAAAAGTCTTGTGAACAAATGTTCTGTATGTCTTTTATGGCCTTATTTCAGTGACTTCAAAATTGTAGTTTTTCACTAACCACGCATAAACGTTGCTTTCTCAAAAACACAATCATGTACATAAATGCTGCTAAGATATTATTGTAGCCCAGTTTGTGCTGTTTACAGTGTTATTAGACTTTAGCCATTTATATTTTATAAGCAACTGGAAAAAGCACAAATGTCAGGGCATGTCAAAACTTCTCCGGGCCCCCAAAACACCCTCAGATCCCAGAGGGTTAAGTTGCTGCCTGTAGATCGGTATGAGATGAACCAAACAGTGATCAAAGAGTCCTAAAGCTGCTCGTGGGACAGAGTGATATGCGTCCTTTATCGCTGTGTAACAGTGATCCAATATATTACTGTATCTGGTGGGACATGTGATGTGCTGTCTGTATTTTGGTAGTTCGCGGGAGAGATTTGCTTTATTAAAGTCCCCGAGAATGATTAAAACAGAGTTCGGGTGTTTTTATTCTGTGTCTGTGATCTGATCAGCAAGTTTCTGTAAAGCTGATCTCGCGTTCGCTTGCGGTGAAATGTAGACACTCATGAGAATGAACGAACAAATCTCCCGCGGCGAATAGAATGGCTTGCAGTTAATGAAGAGCGTTTCTAGATCAGAACAGCACATCTTCTTTAACACAGTTACATCTGTACACCACCTCTCACTGATGTAAAAGCACGTCCCGCCGCTGCGCGATTTCCCCGTTGATTCTGCGTCATGATCTGCTCTTATCAGCTGGAAGTTAGGTAGATGTAGCACGCTGTCCGGTATGGCGTCGTTCAGCCAGGTTTCCGTGAAACACAGAGCAGCAGAGTTTGAAAAATCCTTGTTTGTCCGGGTGAGCAGGAGTTCGTCCGTTTTGTTGGTTAGAGTGCAGAGATTCGCTAGATGGATGCTAGGCAACGCCGTTCTAAATCCGCACTGACGCAACTTCACAAGCGCGCCAGCTCGCTTCCCCCGTCTGCGCGTCTTGAAGCGTTTAACCAGAGCTACGGCTCCACCAACTACAATGCCCAGTTATCCTAAAACATAGGATAGTTTTGGCAAAGATATGGCACAGAGAGCACTGGCTAATGTGGCTGTGAGTCTAAAGTGGCCTGCATATGATGCCACAAATGTGGCCCAGTTATCCTAAACCGTATCGGGGCCAGTTTTGGCAAAGATATGGCATGGTAAGCACTGGCTAATGTGGCTGTGAGCCTAACTTGTCCCACATTTGACATGGCAAATATGCCCCATATATTATAAAGCAGATCAAGTCAAGTCAAGTCGAGCTTTATTGTCATTCCGCTATATGTGGGGGCATACAGTGGAACGAAATGTTGTCTTGAAGGACCACGGTGCAACATAAATAAACTTAAATATAAACAAACAACACGAGGGCCACTTCTGGTTTGGATGTTGCACTTGACACTGGCTAATTGAAATGGAAGTTTGAAATTGTAAATATGGCTTAATAGAATTTGGCTACTTTTAGTAGGATGCAACACAGTTAACTGATGCAGGATGATCTGGATATGAGTCTTAAGAAGGCTACATACTCACCCAGACAGCAACCAGTGTCGACTATGTTGCTGTCTAGGCAGCAATTTATTTTTTTAAATGTGCTTTTAATGGCAGTTTTTTTATATGTGTACTGTGCAGCATAAAAACAGAAGTGCACTATAATGATAGTTCTTATTGTCAAGGTTTCTGTTAATTTGGACGTTTTCCTTTTGCACCGTTTCCCTTGTTGTGTTGATTGTATTATTCTGTTCAGGTGTGCCTAGTTAATTATCCTTGTTTGGTCTGAGTACTTAAGTTGCTGAATGTTTACTTTGAGTTTGTTTGGTTTTACGTCTACATGTCTTAAATGTTGCTGTGTTACACTGTGTTTGGATTTACCCTTGTTGGATTAAAGACTTATGATATGTAACCTTTCATCTTCGCCGTGTGCTCTTTAACACAGCGTAGCCGTGACACTTACAGACTTACTGTGTAAGTAGAGTCTGAGTGAGAAGCATTTAGGTTCAAACTTGCAAAGGACTTATTTTAAAGTATTGCAATGTGTCTTTGAATATTTATCTGTGACATTTGAATTGCTGCTTGTGCAAAACCTGGGTTAGGATGTTTTTTTACCAAGTAGGACACATTTCTGGAACTTATTTGAACATTAACATACCTTATTTGAACATACCACAGCCATATCACCCTGCAGCCCAAGACTGGTTGCCCACGGAAGCTAAGCAGGGTTGAGCCTGGTCAGTACCTGGATGGGAGACCTCCTGGGAAAACTAGGTTGCTGTTGGTAGAGGTGTTAGTGAGGCCAGCAGGGGTGCTCACCCTGTGGTCTGTGTGGGTCCTAATGCCCCAGTATAGTGACGGGGACACTATACTGTCAAAAGAGCACTGTCTTTCGGATGAGACGTTAAACCGAGGTCCTGACTCTCTGTGGTCATTAAAAATCCCATGACACTCATCGTAAAGAGTAGGGGTGTAATCCTGGTGTCCTGGCCAAATTCCCTCTACTGGCCCTTGTCAATCACGGCCTCCCTAAAATCCCCATCCACTTGATTGGCTCTATGACTCTCTCTCCTCTCCACCTGTGGCTGGTGTGCGGTGAGCGCACTGGCACCGTTGTCCTGTGGATGCTGCACACTGGTGGTGGTTGAGGAGAGACCCCCCTACATGATTGTAAAGCGCTTTGGGTGTATGGCAATACACAAGAAAGCGCTATATAAATGCCTCATTCATTCATTCATTAAGGGATGACATTTTTAAATTTCTCTTAAAAATTTGTTGAGTATTGTTGATGCATAACTCCCTTAAGGCTTAGTGTGGCCAAAATAATGTATATTTATGGTTTATTTGGTTCATTATTAGCTAAAATGTGGCTGTGCAGTGGCCTGCTTGTAGACCACTGCCAAAATGCCACCATTCCATGCAGCATGTGGGCCACATGAGGAATGTGGGGAAGACCATGGTTAAAATAAAAATCAACTGTGGCCCACATTAGGGCCAGTTTTGGTTTATTTGGTTGGCTTACATGCAGCAATGCTAAGGTGCACTTGAGGCCCAAATCTGGCAAACAGGACTTGACTGCCCAAATGCCATTATTCCATATGGTATGTGGGCTGGAGCAAGGTGCTGGATTTGGGCCAGAATTAAAACAGATGTGGCCCAGATTTGATCCAGATCTGCTTTATTTTTTATTTATTTACTGATATTGGGCCTTCCTTTGGCTTACTTGTGGCCCAAATCTGGCAAATAGGAGCGGACCAACCAAGTTCCATCATTCCACGTGGTATGTGGGCCAGATGAAACTGTCAGGTGTGGGCCTGATCTGGGCCTCAGGAATTTTGCTATCTGGGAAGGTTGAGAGCAGACGCAGGGTTGCCATGATCCTCCTCTAAAAATGAGCCCTCCCTTACCATCGGCAGGCAGTAGTGAATTTTATGGTTCATTTAGTCCAGCCCGAATAAAAAAATTAGAAGAGGACACTGTCGTCAAGGTGCACTATGCTAGCCAGTTGTAGAAATGTACTAAACCCCTATTCAGACAGTAATTGTTTCTCATGTGGATGTCTGTAAAAATAAATTTACATGGCACCTCAGTTATAAAACGCATGCGTTCGGATGGCGATTTATTCACAGTGGAGAAGCGAGTTCTGTGATCCTACGTGCTGCTTACATGGTCAGTCATATTGTCATCTGCTGTAAATAAAATGTCATATGCTTGGAATAATGAGAATAAACTAAATTATTTAATAATATCCTATTTATAATTTGATTATAAAATCAAATATGAAAATAGACACACTATAGTTGAAATGGTTTTCTGTCTTGCATTTTATCATTCAAAATGATGGATGTCATTAAAAATGTGGAGATTAGCAGAAAAAAAATTAATGCAACCTCTTATTTACAAAAAGCAAACACAAAGCTGCTTGGTTTATAATTTTATGTATATAATACATGTATTAAAATTGTATTGCATACTGTTTACTGTTGCATATACTGTTTTTGTGTATACTTTCCAGCATTTCAGTAATAAATATGCATGCAAATTACATTGAAGTGCTACAGTTTCCGTACGGTGTCCAGCAGTGGTCAAAAAGCATTTAAACAGTGCATTTTGAATCTATTTCTTCATGTAAACCCAGAGATGTGAATTCAGACAGCAGTTAAATTACCACATGACCTTGGTGTTTGTCAAAAAACAGTAGGCAATTCAGCCGTGGTTTTTTACCTGGGTGGTGGAAGAAAAACACAGATATTCTGGATTTGCACGGCAATAAAATCACAGACTAACCCCTGTAAATGATGAAAATAGCTTACGTCCCCATTAGAAACAATTACCATCCGAATTGGGCTTTAGGAAACAATGTAAGGGAAAGATTGTCCCGAGTAAGAAGAATTAAATGAACAACAGCTAGATCAGGGGTCGGCAACCTACCAATAGTAGCATGCCAATAGTAGCATGCAGAGGGATAATCGCTGGCACGCGAGCAACAGGGAAAACTGCATACTG
This sequence comes from Spinibarbus caldwelli, assembly GCA_039654775.1. Lineage (NCBI taxonomy): Eukaryota > Metazoa > Chordata > Actinopteri > Cypriniformes > Cyprinidae > Spinibarbus > Spinibarbus caldwelli. The sequence goes on from CM077251.1 coordinate 26,870,866, forward strand.
ACGTACATTTTTAGATAATAACTTCTCATTGTCACACAGCCTGTTAGGAGCTATAAACACTATTAAAGTGTGAGAATTAATTTACGCTAGTCTACAGATGCGCGCGTGACTGCTGCACATACTAGGCACTGCAGATCAAAGCTTCGGCGGTCTAACAGCGCTCGTCAATGTCAAAATGACTGAGATGGCCAATCAAATCAAAGTAGGCGGGGTTTACCATTCACAGACGCTGAGCGCGAAGCATCAGTTTAACGCTGAAAGAGAGCGAGGTAAGATGAAGCTGCAACCCAGCCAACATTTCCACGTGGGCCCCATGTTGGTTTTTGATGGGCTGCCACTTGGGCCCTGCATGGGCAACCCAAATGGGACCCGTACAATTTTGTCCATCGGCTCCACGTGTGTTAGCCCATAGGGGCACATGATGGGTCCATAGTTGGCTCTAAGTGGGGCCCATGTAGATTTTCATTATATGGGCCCACTTGGGTCCCAAATGGGCTCTTAATAATTGGGGCCAAGGTGGGCCACATACAGAACCCTTATGGGGCCCAAATGGGTGGCCACTCTGAACCCACAAATGGCCCATATATGGAGATTTTGTGGGACCACAGTGGGTCGGAACTGGGCCCCATTTATATTTCTTTATTAATTCCTCTGGATAAAGTTAATGTGCTAATATGCAAAATCATCTTTCAAACCACTCCAACTCTTGTTAAAATGTTTTTTTTTTTTTTTTTTTGCACCTGACCTGATTTGTTGATTTCATGTGGTGCTCAATACATTTTAAATTACATGATAAAATATTTCAGCTGTGAAGAAAATGACTTCAACTCAATCTCTAAATCACATTTTTTATTGAGTAAAACAAAATATTAAACAAAAATAGACAAAAACACTTGAATAGATCAGGATAAAATGATATTCCTAGGCCTGTGCAGACTCCTCAGTGTAACGGGGCTGATGAGACGTGCGGATCCAAGTGCAAGCTTTTATTGTGAAACATGGTCAAATACAGGCAGGGTCGAACAAATGGCAAACAGGTATATAGAGGGCTAGACGAGAGAGGTAATCCGAAACGTGAGCAATAATCCAGGCAAGGCGCGAACAATATCCAAAGGGCAAGGCAGAGAGATAGTCCAGGTACACAGATATAATCCAAGCAGGGGCAAACAGAGTCCGAATGGTGAGACAGGGGTAAATACAGGGAACACAGACTAGAAAACAAGAAACAGATTCCGTATCGCAGCTAACACTAGGGGAGTGAAAAACGCAGGACAATACTGGAACTGAACAGAAACACGGAATGGCACGGTAAGACAGCTAGTGCTTGAAGAGAGCTAAACACAGATCAATACTCGGCCATCTGTGAACGGAAGTCCATGGTTTATATAGGGTGTGTGATTGTGAGATAGTTCTCAGGTGTGAGCGTGTGATTGAGACAGCTGTGTGTACTTAGTGCAAAGAATGATGGGAAATGCAGTCCAGGGTAATATATAACAGTCTGTGTGGTGTGAGAGTCAATGTGATGGAGTAGTGGCCTCTGGTGGTGAGTGAACGGAAGTGCATGGACAGGATTCATGACACTCAGCTTCATACCTAAAAACAGTAAAGAAAAAAGAAAAAAAAAAAAAGAGAAAAGGCATTTATTTTAAAATACTACTAAACATTTACAAGAGCATTAAAGGGATAGTGCTCTATTATTGTGCCCAAACACAAAGGAAGATATTTTGAAGAAAGTTTGTAACTAGGCTGTTTTGGGGTACCATTGATTTCCATAGTAGGAAAAAAAAATTACTATGGAAGTCAATGGTGTCCCAGAACTGCTCTGTTTCCCACATTCTTCAGAATATCTTCCTTTGTGTTCAGCAGAACAAAGACATTCACACAGTTTGGAACTACTTGAGGGTGAGTAAATGACAGAATTTTCATTTTTGCGTGAACTATCCCTTTAAAAGGCATGCGTGGTTATAATTAAGCTGTGCCAGTACTTTTCCCTATGTGACAAAACTGTCACTTAAAGGGATAGTTATAACTAAAGGTAATATGAACAAGTTAAAGGTGACACTATTCAGTTAAAAAAAATTAATTATGTGCTAGGAGCTATTTTTGTAAAATAGCCTAAATGATAATGCAACAGTTTGATTTCAAAAGAGTGTATAACCGTAAAATGTTTGTCAAATTAAAAGTAACTTACTGGCAACAATTATCCAGTAGTTGCTGTATTTCATACCACTGTAAATTTCATACCACTGTAAGTTGCTGTATTTCATACCACTGGATTATATAAATTAATACTTTAATTTAGCAAGGATGCTTTAAATTGAACAAAGTGATTATAAAGACATTTATAATGTTACAAAAGATTTCCATTTCCGATAAATGCTGTTCTTTAATTTTTTATTCATCAAAGAAACCTGAACAAAAATTCTACTCTGCTGTTTTCACAGGAATAAATGACATTTTAACATATATTCAAATAGAAAGCAGTTATTTTAAATGGTTAAAAAAATAAATTAATTAAAAAAAAATAATCACAATATTACTGCTTTTGCTGTATTTTGGATCAAATAAATGCAGGCTTGGTGAGCAGAAGATAATTCTTTAAAAACATTAAAAATCTTACTGTTCAAAAAGTTTTGACTGGTAGTGTATAACCTAAAAGTAAAATCACAGTTAACAACACATTGTGCCAGTGGAAAATAAATGTATTAAATATAAGAATAAAAGTTTGAAGAGTTAAAGTACTTAATTAGTAAGAGCATACAACAATCAGAGAACGCATACCATCTGAAAATGTTTAAAACGGTCTTCTTTATGGCCGCCTGTCTCACGATGGTCCGGCCGCTCTGCCAGCGCGGGAGAGAAATGCTGCTTCGCACGGCTTAACTGAGAAATGAGCACCCGATGTCCCGATCCGATGTTCTTACAGACATTTATTAACTCAAACGTATTTATACATCGCAAATAGCATTGGTATAACACAAATGATGCGACTGCAAGTGTTTTAAAGTTCACCTACCTATTTAAAGTATTCGTAAGGGTTTTCGTCTTCACGAGTCTCCCGCCGGTCTGCCCGCGCGCTGCGGAGGAAAATACTAGTTAGCACCGCTTTACTGGGAAAGTGAGCAAGTTACATTAAAATAATACATACAAGACAATGAAGAAAAGTGTATACATGGATTTTAACGTATACCTACCCATTTAACACACTCTTAGGACTTTCGCTTTCACGATGAGTCTCCCCGCCGGTCCATCAGCCGCGTCGCGTTGAAAAAAATATCCAATTAAAGGGTAGATAAAAGCAGCAGTAACTCGGCTAATATAAAATTAAATATAAATCTTACTTTGATAGATATGGCCTAGAGTTTATCCACTGACCCGCAGGTGCCCGTGTTTAAGTGGTGAGTGGCAAACCGTTTTTTTTTTTTTTTTAATGAGAAGGGGCGGGAAGACACGCACGCCAATCTTCGCATGACGCAATGACTGCATAACACAAGTGATTTTAGATTATAAGGAAAAAAACTTGAGTAGGCCTACTTTTTTGGAGATGCTTATAAATAAATAAAATGAAATTATTCCTAAAGTAAATGGTCTTGGATTGTTGCAGCCTATATGCAGTACATTATGATAATCCTTTAAAAACACATGCAATACTTAAGTTACCCATAATTGCATAAAAATAAACCAACTGCAAAAAACAAAATTTTTGTAACTATAAATATAGCCTAATATAGCCCAAATGTGGCCCATGTGGGACCCACAAATAAACAATAATGGGCAACCTAACTGGGGCCCACAGTTTTATCCAAGCTGGGGCCCATATTCAGCCCATCAAAGTGCCCACTCTGAGCCCGTGCCCAGTTGACGCCCATATAGCCCAGATAAATCCCACGTGGGGCCCACGTGGACATGTTGGCTGGGAAATCATTTAATATTAGTCAACTGTTTTATGATAGAAATGTTAAATGACTGACAGCTATATCCAGTGATGCAAACTACTTGAATTTTTTTTTCTTCTCAAATATGGCCATTTTGAGAGAGAGAGAGAGAGAGAGAGAGAGAGAGAGAGAGAGAGAGAGAGTCTGTCTGCCGGATTTCCATCCAAAGTTGTGAATTTAACTTATGCGCAAAACTAGAATTTCGCATAAAACATTTGCGAACAAGCACCGTTTCCATCCAAGGAGTCAAAGAAAACAAAAACGCCACTTCCTGATAAACCTGCACTATCCCAGCAGGCACAAAACAGGCACACAACGTCATAAGACATTGATATTTGGTTAAATTTTGGTTGCGACGTCGGGTGACCAAAATTCAACGTAAATTCAACGTCTTATGTCAATGTTAAATTGATGTCCAATACCGACGTCAGCTGACGTTGAGATTTTGTTGTTTTTAGGTTGTGCAACCAAAATCCAACGTTAAGTCAACGTCAAATTGACGTCAAATATTGACGTCAAATATTGACGTCACCCCGATTTTCATTTTCAACCAAAATGCAACGTCTGTCCGACGTCATGTCCAAAGTCAACCTGACGTTACATAGACGTCTGGTGCCTGCTGGGATGAATCTCTAAGAAACGTAGGAGAATACAATAATTTTCATATATAATAAATTATTTGCGCCTCAGAGCGAGCAAACAAAACACAATGAATGCGATCATTGCTTTCGGAGATGGATGCTGCTGTTTGGGAACGCAGTCGTGTAAGACATTTCTGGGAGGCAATTAGAGAAATACTTTGGCGACAGACTTTGCTCGGGCATTTGAGAATGACCATAACAACATTTCAGATGTTGTGAAATGACATCGGTCTGCTGGTTAGTCAGGTTTTGCCGTCCCATAGCGCAAAGTCACATGACTTTTTTGATGCGCTTGGAGGAATTTATTCACAAAATGCATTTCCATCTCCCATTATTCGCATCAACCTTTTTTCGCATAAGTCAAAAACCACCTCAAGCGAGCGTAAAAACTTTTTTGCGAATTAAGGGATTTTTATTCGAAATTTGGCATTTGCATCACTCGTTTCTCATGCAATAGCCTACTTAAAATTGCGCATTAAAATAGGGTGATGGAAACCGTGTCTCTCTACAAACAAGCTGAGTTTAGTTACTTAAAAAACAGCGATTTTACCCCCGTCATTGCTGAGAAATATAATGTAGCGATTCAGTATCGATTAATAAAAGTCGCATGGCAGCGCTGATAAGAAGTTTATGAGCTTCTGAATGTTATTTTTTGCACAGCGCGATCTCCGATCTCCGTGCGAGTGGTGTGTGTGTGTGTGCGTGTGTGTGTGCGCGCGGCGCATTGGCACGTTATGCCGAAAAGGTTGCCGACCCCTGAGCTAGATCCATCTGTTAAAGGGATAGTTCACCCAAAAATGAAAATTCTGTCATTAATTATTCACCCTCATGTCCTTCCAAACCTGTAAGACCTTCCTTCATCTTCGGAACACAAATTAAGGTATTTTTGATGAAATCCAAGAGCTCTTTGACCTTCCCATAGACAGCATACCACCACCATCAGGGCCTGTTCTAGACATTTGGAGGCCCCCCTCCAAATGTCATGTTGGAGGCCCCCCCACCCCCAATAAAAAACACTTGAAACAAATATGATTCCTAACCTTTTTATTTATACAACATTTAACATTAAATTTTGTATATTTTCACTTATACAGTACAAAAATTTGGAAACATAATATATTTTTTAATGTTTTTGAAAGAAATCTCTTATGCTCAGCAAGCGTGGATTTAGCCTATTTGATCAAACATACAGAAAGAAAAAGAAACAATAATATTGTGAAATATTATTACAACTTAAAATAATGATTTTCTGTTTTACTATGCTTTAAAATATAGGCCTATTTCTGTGATGCAAAACTGAATTTTCTTCAGCCATTACTCCAGTCTTCAGTGTCACATGATCCTACATAATTCATTCTAATATGCTGATTTATTATCAATGTTAGAAACAGTGCTTAATGTTTATTTTATAACCTGTGATAATTTTTTTTCAGGATATTTTGATTATTAAAAAGATGTTTACTATCAATGAGTAAACAATGAGTGTTTACTATCACTTTTTATCTATTTAACACATCCTTGCTAAATATTACAGTTTTTTTTTTCCTCTGTATTTCTGATCAAATAAATGCAGGCTTGATGAGCATAAGAAATTTCTTTCAAAAACATTAAAAATAGTAATGAGTCCAAACTTTTGAGTGGTACTGTACACTGTAAAAAATGGAACGAGCTATCTACTTTAAAAAAATTATGGTAACAATATTACACATAATATTTTTGAGTAGTTTTTAAGGCTTGGTTTTTTTTAATGGGATCTATCTAAATAAATAATGTAAAATCTAATAAATTAATTAATCTATGACACAATGAATTTAATACAATTAGTGAAATGTGCTCATTTATTTTAAGTTGATTCTCAAAAGTCTGTGATTTTGAGTGAGGCCTGTTTGTATTTGCCTTTGAGTTATTTTGTACATTTAAAAGACTGTATACAGCCAAACAGCTCAAGTAGGAAAATACTTGAACAGTACTGGAAAATACTGCACTAGCACTAGCAAAGCTACTGCTCATTGAACAAAACTTAATGCCTTAGAGGAGTAGTATCCATAACCATAAGCTCTACTCTTCTGCACAGTGGTAACTATTGCACTGCACAATGGAAACTTCAACGTAACAGAAACTCTTTCAAATGTCAAACATAACTGAACATTAAACATTCTTCCCTTCACTCAAAAACACATAAAATAGTGTTTAATTTCAAACTTTACGCTCCATATCCAGCCATATGCAAAGCATGCTTGGAAGTAACAATCACCTCTAAAAATAAAACTGCAAAATTGAGCTAATTCTCTTAAAATAAATAGGTAGCCTTCTTTCCTTTTTTTTTTTTTTTTAGTTTAGTTTAATCAGTTCCTCAATTTAAACCTCAAAACTGCTTAAGTTTCCTTTAAAAAAATGAGGAAAACTTAACTCTTGGTTTTATTAGTAAAAAGTCCTTAATATTTTCTATACAACACTGAACCACAATTTATTTAATGAAATATACACACTATTTTAATTATCACCTTATTTTATTTTTTTTTTTATGAAAATTACAAGACCCATGATTCATTTTTACAGTGGTGCATATTAATCAAACTTTATCTAAGGTAAGCTTTTTTTTTTTTTTTTTTTTTTTTGATGAAGATGTTATTGTTGTTGTTGTTGTTGTTGTTGTTATTATTTTGCTGTTTTATTTAATTTAATCATAGTTCCAGAATACCACTTCAGTAAGTGCTTTTATCATTTTTTTTTTTTTTCCTAGCTGGGTATTGGCAGGATTTCCCCGTCCCATTTAATCAATATTGACTACAGATATTGTCATATTATTAATATCAATAATTTGTTATTATGTATTGCATTGTTACCTTAAATATGACATACATATACACAAATCAAGTGGAACAGAAAGACACGGTAGCTACTAAGCAGAAAAAAAAGGTATTTGAAACTTAAATTATAAGTGTTAGATCAGTAATCCTAATCATCAGCTGAATTTAGAAGATGACATCAATGATTTTGAACCATTAAAAAAAAAAATGTTCTAGTGTGTTTGCTTTTTAACTTTGATACAAACTTCTCAGCTTTTACTATTGTAGCTATGTTGCTAGTCAGCTCCCGACGCGATATCATTCATTGTACGCGTAAATTCAAAGCATCGCATCTGGGCGCGTCAACGGCGCTCGCGCTCTTTTAAACTCATAATAAAGCAGTGAATGATCTTTCCAGAAATCAAGCTGATTTCGCACTAGGCAATCGCCTACTCTGCCTATAGCTAGCGCTGGCCCTGACCACAATCAAGGTCCAGAAACGTATTAAGGACATCGGTAAAATAGTCCATGTGACATCAGTAGTTCAACTGTAATTTTACGAAGCTACGAGAATACTTTTTTGTGCGCAAAGAAAACAAAAATAACAACTTTATTCAACAATTCTTCTCCTCCTCGTCCAATCTGCTGTGACGAGCCTCCATTTTGGAGAGTATCACAACGTATGCGCGCACTGATGTCACATAGACTGTTTTACCGATGTCCTTGCTACGTTTCTGGACCTTGATCGTGGTAGTAACCTTGCTGTCTATGGGAGGGTCAAAGAGCTCTCAGATTTCAGTTTAGTCCTTCTGTTATGGATGCTGGAAGGAAGTTGTTATTGCACATAATGTAATAAATTCTGTTAAAAAAAAATTAATGGATTGTCAGCCAGTTTCAAAACTGTTACAAACAGTTTTGGCCTCAACAGCTGAGAAGTGCTCAATCGGGGTGTTTTTATTTTTATCTCCCTTGGTTAAACATTGTAAAGTAGTAAGGTCAGTTACACAGTAGTAATGCAAGTTTGCTGCACAATGGATGGAAGCAAATGCTCAGTGTTGAATCTGTGCAGCAACTGGGAACTCTACTGGGATACGGGGATTGAAAGTTTAGTGATTGAGTGGGTAGCACTGTTGTTTCACAGCAAGAAGGTCCTTGGTTTGGATTTCCTGATTGGGTTTGTGCTGGTTTCCCCCAAAACCCAAATTAGATGAATTAGAGACAATACATTGCCTTTAGGTGTTAGTGTGTTAACCTTGTGATGAACTTCAAGGTGTTTCCCTGCCTTTGGCCCAAAATGTGTGGTAGACTGCAGCACCCCTGCAACACTTTCTTTCTTTTTTCTGCTATGCTAGATTGCTAGAGTAATTTTAACATTTAGTAAGTGTACATTTGCTATCTGGAGCCAAGTCTTTGTGTGTGTGTGTGTGTGTGTGTGTGTGTGTGTGTGTGTGTGTGTGTGTGTGTGTGCCTGTGTGTGTTTGATTAATTCTTTCTTTTACCAATGTCTGGAATTTCTCTCTTTGCTTTCTACCTTTTGAGGGTGGCATAAGTGTGTGATGTGCGCTTGAGAACATGAGAAATGTGTGTAAATAAAAGATAAACAAGCATAGCCTGCTACTGATACTGTGAAAAACAAACACACTATGATAACTCTTCATTGAAAGTTAAGGAAATGCTTTACAGGATGGTTTTAGGTCAGTCTCATGGTACACATCTCTTAGTGATGCTTTAGGCATCTGTCATATGCGCAATTCATTTATAATAGACCATGCTTCCTAATGACCAAATAGTCCAAGCATAGGTTTTTATGATTTATTAGAATTTTTAGAATTTAAGATCTAAAACACTTTATAAAATCATAGGTGTTTCACATCAGTAGCCACCTGGAGAAATCAGAGTGCCACCATGAATGACAGCTTAATAATTATTATTTAAGCCAATTATTGCATTCCACAGCACACACTTCTCCAATTAAATGCTGGTGAAAAAAACAACAAGTGAGCAGAATACAGAGAATCAGTTAAACTTGTTGCTGGTAATTTATGTTACAAGTCCTCAGGGCAAAATGTGTGTGTGTGTGTGTGTGTGTGTGTGGGTGACTTATGATGATATTACCCCCATGTCCCCATTTTTCAAAACGCTTATAAATCATACAGAGTGAGTTTTTTTGAGAAAGTAAAAATGCACAAAGTTTCCTGTAAGGGGTAGGGTTAGGTGTAGGGTTGGTGTAGGGCAATAGCACATACAGGTTGTACAGTATAAAAACCATTACGCCTATGGAATGTCCCCACAATTCACAAAAACAAATGTGTGTGCATGTGCGTGTGTGTGTGCGCGAGTGTGTATGTGTGTGCGTGTGTTTCCTAATCAAATGATGGCCTCAACAAGCCTTTTGCTGTTCTTTCTCATATTCTCTCTTTTTCACTCCTGCCATTTCCTGGTCATGACCTGGGAACAGTGATTAATAATCTAGAAGAATTCCACAACGTTAGAGATACTCTAAGTGACAACTCAACTTGCCTTAGGCAGAATAACAATTTGCAAACATATGTATGCAATAACATTGGAATGAAACATATGCAATGTGTTGATGGAACAAACAGTTCTCCAATTGTTAAATATGATTTTTAAAAAGTAGGTAAGTAGGCCACACTATGTTCATAAGAGCTAGAAAAGCTCTTGCATCTACACACAGGTGTCAAACATGGGCACCCATAATAGACACTAAAATTAAAAATGAGTTCTAAATTAATACTAAATTCTCTAATCTAATCACCTCTGTAAGTGTAAGTTTAGGCCTTTGCATTTTAAAAAAAACTGACACTTCAAGTCAGTGGAATAACAAAAGAATGGTATTTTAGCCAGTAGCAAAACTGTTTTCAAAGTGTTGTCAAAACAGAAGAGATAATTTTTTTCTAAGAAAACTTGTTTTGATGATGAAAGGGACCCTCTGATTGGTGGAAGTGTTACACCTTCCCTTTTGTACAGTGGAAATGAACTTTGCATGACACAATGTGGATTGACTAGACAGGTGAGACAACAAGAAGAAAACGTCACAACACACACAATTGGAGGACCTGAACTATATGTCAGTGACCTGACCTATGGGGCTACCATGGGTCATTGACTGCACTCACTCCTTGATGTTATTGTCTGCCATACCACGTTTTACTTGGTTTCTTGGCAGACACAAGAAAGAGGGTAACAAATTACAGACACATACTGTTTTTGACATATGTTATGAGGAAATGTCCAATATTTTGCAGTAAATACAGGGATGTGTTTAGATTATTTTTAAATTTTAACCACTCAAGTCACTCAACAAGATTTTTATTTACAAGGCTGATGTGGCAAGACAACATTGTCTTCTCAAAGGAGGGAACAATTTCTGTACAAGGTCTGTCATAAAGAACAAGCTGTCACAGCTTTTTGCCAAAGATTCCTTTTGCATTCCTTGCCTTCTTCATGCAATGCATCCCTTATAAAACAAAAAATATATGTGAACATTCTGAAGAATATTGCACCTTGTACACTTTGCCTACACCGTTGGATTCCATTGCTGGGCCAATGGGTGGACCTTACAATTGTATTTGTACACAGAGTACCATTTTTTTTTTTTTTAAATGTACATCTGTACTGTATATTATGAATATTATATTATGAATATTATGAATAAAATGCATATATTACAATATACAAGTAAATATATTTTTCAATATATTACATTTTTCAATGTAAGCCGCAATTCCTTATTTCTTATATTGTAAAATATTAACACAATATAATATTCTGTATATTTTCAATATACATTAAATAATTTAATATATTGATTGTTAATATATAAGGAAATATATTTTCTTAGTGTAAGGGAAGACCCTAGAACCTTTTTTTCCCCCCTGAAATTTGGTGAATACAATGGATCTGTCAGAATGAAGGTGGCTAACCATTCAGCTAGAATATTTGCATGTGCAGAGCTTCAGTGTAATTGGCTCTTATGTGATGAACTCATTTGAAAGTCCATTTCCTAAATGACTAAATGTAAATGTATTCTAAATATACATGTAAATACACCCACGACCAAACATTTGTTTGTTTGAAAATATTTCTTAGAAATTTTTAGGTCATTTTTTAGGGGCATTTGCAAGCATTTACATTACTAATATTTCATTATATTACAGTGGAAGTTTTACAAGAAGTATCTGATTCTTTTTTAGAGAGCTCATAAAAAGTGGAATTTTTATACTACCTTTGAAACACAGCTAAAACCGATTCCCTTCCGCCATGGCAATAAATGGCACTGATATGTTTCCAGCAGTCAATCTTTTATTCACATAAACAAAAGTATTCTGGAGCACTGAAGCAACTGTTGCATGAAGCTGGTTTCAGTTGCTACCCAAGTAAATTTGAGATTAGTTATAGCAAACTCTGGTTTTTCGGGTTGGATTGTTTTTTAGAGGTTCATCACAACGGTATTATATATTTATGGGGCAAACAAGGAAACTAAATGAGACACAGGTGTAAATAATCAGTAAACTAGGCATAATACTTACTGTTACTGTTGTTGTGTTCAAATTTGCAGCCCTATAGGGCACTATTTGAGGGGACAGCCATGGGTAGCAGTGTCTGAAACCATAGTGGACGTTATTGAGTGCACTCATTCAATTCCATAATGCACCTCAATAATGAGTGTACAACCGATGTACACTCAACGGCTAGAGAATACCCATAATGCACTGTGAGGGTTGTGCTGAATGTGTGCTTTGGTCAGATGAGTCCACATTTCAGTTTGTTTTTTTGGGAAAAACAGACATCAAGTTATCTGTGCCAAAAACAAAAGGGACCATTCAAACTTTTATCAGCAACAGGTGCAAAAACCAACTTCTGTCATCATATGGTGGTACATCAGTGCCCACGGGATGGGTGACATGCATATGTGTGAAATGTACTATTGAGGCTGAGGCATATATTGGGATTGTACATATATATATATATATATATATATATATATATATTTTTTTTTTTTTTTTTTTTTTTTTTCCCGGGAAGTCCTTGGTTATTAGTGTGAGACACTGCCAGGCCTCTGCGCATGCAACAACAGCGTGGTGTAACAGAGTGGATGTGCTTGACTGGCTTGCCTACCATCCAGATCTGTCTATTATTGAAAATGTATGGTGCGTCATGTAGAGGAAAATAAGACCACATTGACCTCAGACTGTTGTGCAGATGAAGTCTTGTATCAAAAAATAAATAAATAAATAAATAAAAAAATCCACTTGCAAAACTGCAACAATTAGTTTCCTCAAGTTAAGAAATAGTTAAAAAGTGTAATTAAAAAGAAAGGTGATGTAACAGTTGTAAACATGCCTTTGTCCCAACGTTTTGGAGTATGTTGCAGCCATCAAAATCGAAATTTTTTATATTTATAAAAAACAATTAATTTGGTCAGTGAAAACATTGGAGATCTTTTCTTTGAACTTTTGACAGTTAAATAAAGGTTAAAGAGAATTAACAAATTACAAATTCTATTTTGTATTTTTATTTTACAAAATGTCACAGCAAAATGTAAACAACTGTAAAGAGGGATGTAACCAGGGGCCTGTACCATGAAGCCGTATTAGCTGGCTAGCCAGGTAAGTTTCAGTTTAGTTTGCACCAATCCTGGGTTTTATGTACCATGAAAGTGGCTTGGCTTTTAGCTGCGTTCATTGCCATAGTAACTTACACTCCACGGCTAACCTGCTCTGGGACAGGTTATGTTCTGAGTTAGAGATCTCAAACTGGAATTGGACCAATCAGATGTGAGCAAAGTGACACGTCAAGTCAAGTCAAGTCACCTTTATTTATATAGCGCTTTTAACAATACAGATTCTGTCAAAGCACTTAACAGTATCAAATTGGAGGATAGAGTGTCAGTAATGTATAATAATAAGATTAAACACTCAATTTTCAGTTAAAGGCATTTCATTATTGAATTCAGAGATGTCATTGTCTAGCTCAGTTTAGTTTAAATAGTATCTATGAAATCAAATTGACGATAATCGTTAGAAATTAAGTGTCCCCAACTGAGCAAGCCAGAGGCGACAGCGGCAAGGAACCAAAACTCCCTCTGTGACAGAATGGAGAAAAAAAACCTTGGGAGAAACCAGGCTCAGTCGGGGGGCCAGTTCTCCTCTGGCCAGGATATTATTATTTATTTTTTTACTTATTGTTTTAATTAAATTTTAAATGTATAAATGTATTATATTTCTATTTTTATATTGTTGCAATTTCTAACAATAATAGTATTATGTAGTTAGGTATTTTATTATATTATAATTATTTTGTTTAATTTTAAGTTTTATTGTATTTAAGTCGAGGTCTTCACTGGGGATATGTCCCCGGGGCTCATCCAGGTGTCCGGCCTCCGCCGACGGTCAGGGTCGCAGACATCATCTCCCGGAGTCATCTGATCCGGACACAGACTGAGAAACAGAATAATAAAGAAACAGACAAATATTAGCGTAGATGCCATTCTTCTTACGATGTAACGAGTACATCGTGTGTTATGAGGAGTGTTCCCGGTTCCAGTTGATCTAATTAATGCAGCCTAACAATCCTTTAACGGATTTGAATAATAGAAGTGTATTAGTGTATTATGTGTAAGCCAGGTTAAAGAAATGTGTCTTTAATCTAGATTTAAACTGACAGAGTGTGTCTGCCTCCCGAACAGTGTTAGGTAGATTGTTCCAGAGTTTGGGCGCTAAATAGGAAAAGGATCTGCCGCCCGCAGTCGATTTTGATATTCTAGGTATTATCAAATGGCCAGAGTTTTGAGAACGCAGCAGACGTGGAGGACTATAATGTGATAAGAGCTCGCTCAAGTACTGAGGAGCTAAGCCATTCAGGGCTTTATGAGTAATTAACAAGATTTTAAAATCTATCCGATGTTTGATAGGGAGCCAGTGCAGTGTTGACAGAACCGGGCTAATATGGTCATACTTCCTGGTTCTAGTAAGGACTCTAGCTGCTGCATTTTGGACCAACTGTAGTTTATTGATCAAGCGTGCAGAACAACCACCCAGTAAAGCATTACAATAGTCTAACCTTGAGGTCATAAACGCATGAATTAGCATTTCTGCATTTGACGTTGAGAGCATAGGTCGCAATTTAGATATGTTTTTGAGATGGAAAAATGCAGTTTTACAGACACTAGAAACATGGCTTTCAAATGAAAGATTGCTATCAAACAGCACACCTACGTTCCTAACTGATGAAGAAGAATTGACAGAGCAGCCGTCAAGTGTTAGATAGTGTTCTAGGTTATTACATGTGGGGTTTTTAGGTCCGATAATTAACACCTCTGTTTTTTCAGAATTTAGCAGTAAGAAGTTACTCGTCATCCAGTTTTTTATATCGACTATACATTCCGTTAGTTTCTCAATTTGGTGTGTTTCACCGGGCCGTGAAGAAATATAGAGCTGAGTATCATCAGCATAACAGTGAAAGCTAACACCATGTCTCCTGATAATATCTCCCAAGGGTAACATGTAAAGCATGAAAAGTAACGGCCCTAGTACTGAGCCTTGAGGTACTCCATACTGCACTTGTGATCGATATGATACCTCTTCATTTACTGCTACGAACTGATGGCGGTCAGATAAGTACGATTTGAACCATGCTAAGGCACTTCCACTAATGCCAACTAAGTTTTCTAGTCTATTCAAAAGAATGTTGTGGTCGAAAGTGTCGAACGCAGCGCTAAGATCCAGTAGAACTAATAAAGAGATACAACCATGATCAGATGATAGAAGCAGGTCATTTGTAACTCTAATGAGAGCAGTCTCAGTACTATGATACGGTCTAAATCCTGACTGGAATTCCTCACAGATACCATTTTTCTCTAAGAAGGAATATAATTGTGAGGATACTACCTTTTCTAGTATCTTTGACAGAAAAGGGAGATTTGAGATCGGTCTGTAATTAACTAGATCTTTGGGGTCAAGTTGTGGTTTTTTAATGAGAGGCTTAATAACAGCCAATTTGAAGGTTTTGGGGACATATCCTAATGACAATGATTAATTAATAATAGCCAAAAGAGGATCTATGACTTCTGGAAGCAGCTCTTTTAGTAGTTTAGATGGAATAGGGTCTAACATACATGTTGTTGGTTTAGATGATTTAACAAGTTTATACAATTCTTCCTCTCCTATAATAGAGAATGAGTGGAATTGTTCCTCAGGTGATCTATAGTGCACTATCTGATGCGATACTGTAGCTGACGGCTGCATGGTTACAATTTTATCTCTAATAGTATCGATCTTGGAAGTAAAGTAGTTCATAAAGTCATTACAGCTGTGCTCTTGGGAAATGCCAACACCTGTTGATGCTTTATTTTTCGTCTGACACAAAAAATCACTCTCCCAGTTTCTCTTGCTCCAAATTAAAGGTCACTAGTACTACAAATAATTAAATAAATAAATAAATACATACACACAAAAAAAAGTCTGGCTTTAATGATAATTAGAGTTATTTTATATGATATTATATTTATATTATTATTAGTTTAACAGTTATTATAAATCATGTATTTTAAATGAATATTAATATATACAGATCACATGTAATATAAATGAGTTGTAGTATCAATAGATAACACTATTTTAAAAATGACTACATGTGACCTTACATGTTCGAGTCTCTATCGCTATATTTTTTCAAATGTATAACCTAACTTAACAAGTTTCACTTGTGACTGTACTGATAGAGCAAGATAAGTTTTTATTTGTCCTCTTTCATGTTTCATATGACATTTAAATTTGTCATTTTCTTCAGTCTCTTAACCTTTAGCAAAACCTTTAACCTTTAGTTTTGAATCTCGCTGGGTCTCTTGCGAGTAAATCAAGTAAATCAAACTTGCTTTGTGTTGCAAGGCTCGTTATTGGCTGTTCGCCAGTGATGTCACACATTCATGTGCACGTGCTCCACAAACTCAGGATCAAAGCCTGAGTTGACAAAGAAAGTTGATGATCAGCATCATGGATACCAACAAAGCTGGATTGGAGTGGTTTGGTTTTGTCAACTCAAAACTAATCCTGTAACTCTGAATTTGTTCATCTACCATCATGGTACAGGCCCCAGGACCAAAGGAAACAAAAATAATTAACAAAATAAATGGTCACAAAACAAAACATAAACTTGTGGCATGTTGCATGAAGTTAGTCGAACAATCTCAGAGTAGGTTGAGAATTGACAAAACCTAACAAAGTGGGCTCACAGTGCTCGCTATAAACGCACTGTTAACTTAGGGTTTGATCCAGAGTTTGTGGTAAATGTGTGCACTTGAAAGTGTGATATCTGCAGCGAACAGCCAATCACACAAAATATGGAGAGTGTCAGTTTAATTTGCTTCTTGCAAGAATGTCAGCACAATTCACTTCTCTGCTGATGATTAAGAGAATGTTATGAAAGATATTGTGAATTTAAATGCATTTACAAAGCAGAAAGAAACATAGCTGCTGCCATGAAAGTTTGAAAAGGCAGCTGAAAGAAAATATCTAAATATATCAATGCAAGTGAATCAACTGAATTTATTTACATAATAATTCACATAGGTTCGGCAAAGAGCTTAAAAGAGAGTCAAGTCGTCACCTTTATTTATATAGCGCTTTTAACAATACAGATTGTGTAAAAGCACTTAACAGTATCAAATTGGAGGATAGAGTGTCAGTAATGTATAATAATAAGATTAAACACTCAATTTTCAGTTTAAGGCATTTCATTATTGAATTCAGAGATGTCATTGTCTAGCTCAGTTTAGTTTAAATAGTACCTATGAAATCAAATTGACGATAATCGCTAGAAATTAAGTGTCCCCAACTGAGCATGCCAGAGGCGACAGCGGCAAGGAACCAAAACTCCTTCTGTGACAGAATGGAAAAAAAAAACCTTGGGAGAAACCAGGCTCAGTCAAGTCAAGAAAAAATATTGTAAAGTCATTTATTATATTCCAGTCTTAAGCACTGACAATGACAATTCAACACCCCAAATCAGAAGAACAAATATGTCCAGTGTTCCCCTTCTTAACGTATTTTAACCATACGTGACCAGGACAACAAACAGCAGTCTGTTCTGTTTGTCTTAATCCTTGGATTTTAAGTGTGGCTTAAGTGTCCAAATATGTTTGAGGGGAAATATGATGCATTGCAATGACTATTCATGAGACTCATAATTAAAGAAATGCTACAGTGTATGGATTTGTGGAGGCTCTTTATTCTTAGGACATTTAACTCTTTGTGGATGCCAGAATACATGTGGAAGTATATAAGATGCCAATGTTGTAGGTTCAGTACTAAACTGAGACTCTGGAAATGGAAAGTTACTGAGAATTCTGTAATATCACTGTGTCCTTTAGTTATAGGCACTTATTCTCTAGATTTTCATCACTTCTGTTATTTTATTTTCCCCTTCAAAGGATCCAGAGATTAAGGTTGTTCTGATTTCTGTGATTTTAGATTCAGATCTGTTCTCTGTTATGTTAACATTTGTGAGTATAGAAGAAAAAAAAAACCTTTTAAATTAGGGGCAAAACAATTTTGCAAATTACTAAACACTGCACCTATTCTCTAGATTTCCATCACTTCTGTTATTTTATTTTCACTTTCAAAGGATCCAGAGATTAAGGTTGGTTTCTGTAATTTTAGGCTCAGATCTGTTCTCTGTTATGTTAACATTTGTGAGTATGTATTTCCATGGGAAAGCCTTTATGTAACCTCACCCAACACCTCACAGGGACAAAGACTGAGGCCTAAATGATTTTAGCAAATGGCTGCAATATAACAAAGAGTGAAAAATTTAAGGGGGTCTGAATACTTTCCGTACCCACTGTGTGTGTATATATATATATATATATATATATATATATATATATATATATATATATATATATATATGTGTGTGTTTATTTATTTATTTATTTATTTAATTTATTTTTTTCTTTCTTTTTTTTTTGGTATGATGACAGCTAAATTCTGTAATTGATTGTAATTGCTGTGCGAAGTCATCATTTTCTTTAATAGTTTTGTGTTTCGTGTATAACTTGTTCTTTCTTCTCACATAAAATTACTGAAACTCAAATAAATGTTTCATGTCCATTTATTTATATATTTGGTATGTAGCCTAATAAAATGGTACAGTCCTGTAAGTACGGTCATGCTGGTCAGCGTCTAAATATAAACTTCACTTATATTCACTAACTGTATGTGAAATTACATTTTAACATAAAAATATCCTTACAATATTATGGAAGTACCTCTGAAATGTGAAATGTTTACAGTGTCAATAATTTGTATACCTACAGTTTCTACATGTTTTAACACCTGAAAAAGAAATGAAGACCTAGTCAGCAGTTCCTGAGAAGTCTTTCTGACAAGAACAAGTATTTTTGAAGAATGGTGACTCATCCACACACCTTTTGTAAACATAATCTGAAACAGGTTTTGTTTTTGAAGAATGAAACAACGTAACTTCCATGTGCATGACCATAA
The DNA here is from genome assembly GCA_039654775.1 of Spinibarbus caldwelli. NCBI lineage: Eukaryota > Metazoa > Chordata > Actinopteri > Cypriniformes > Cyprinidae > Spinibarbus > Spinibarbus caldwelli. Next base: position 26,889,753 of record CM077251.1, read on the forward strand.
GCCTAACTACAAGAGACCAGCTACTGTATATACACCAATAGGTGCATATAATATAAAACATACAAATGTGTGACGTGCTGTCTTAAAGAAGTATATATTCATAGTATATATAAAATTAACCATAAATCTCCCTAGATCCAAACATTTTTGTGCTCACAGAACCAGTTTAAAACTGTCATTATGAAAGGTATGAAATGACTTCAAAAGGTAACACAATTCATAACCAGCATACATTACATTCTTAAAAACATTTACAGGATGTCAAAATGACATACATGGAATGTTAGCAAACACTGATGAGCAACTATATATTTTGTTTGTTTGTTTGTTTGTTTGTTCGCTCATTTGTTTTTTCTCCAAAAGGTCTAATATAGGTCTACCCAAAAATAGATTTGAGAATTTCATGGATAAGCATAAGTGATGACCAGGCCAAATACAAATAAGACAAAATTAAAAATGTAAACATATCATCCATGTCAGAATTATGGACCTGTCAGTGTGTGTTTTGCTCCCTGTGACCCAGTTTCTGTCCCCCATTGATTGTGTTTATTTGATTCAGGTTAGGACATCTGGGGCTGCTGGACTTAGAAGAGGATCTGATGGACTGGGTAACTGACCTGGAGGTCGACTTTCCCCCTCTCCTGTCTCCTTCGTCTCCTTTGTCTCCGCTGGTCCCAGCCAGCTCCGCTCCTCCCGAGCACCCTCCTGTGCCTGCTCCTCGCAAGCGCCCTCCAGTGTCCGCTCCTCCAGAGCGCCCCCCTGTGCCCGCTCCTCGAAAGCGTCCTTCAGAGTTTCACCCTGAAAGCCCGGAGGCTGACAAATGCCCGCACTCCCACCCGCTCCTGCCTCCTCCACCATTGTCGTCTGGCAGCCCCTCTGCTCGCCCTCAGCCCACCATCAATGCGGTGCGAGCTCCGCGGGTCTGCCATCCTCCATCGTCGCCGTGGCTGGAGAACCCCTCACCTCCGCCTCCGAGGCCCGGAGTCCGCCTCGACCCGTAGATCCAACGGCTCCACCTCGGCTCCTAGCTCCTTCGCCTCCACCGTCACCCGTCTATCCATCAGCTCCACCGGCCTTGGTCGGGCGGCGACCTGCCATCACCTCGAGACTCCTCTCCTCTGGCTGCGCCTCGTCGCTCCATCCCACCGGCTCCGTTGGGCTCCTTTCTCCCGCCAGCTCCACCTTGGTCTTCAGTCGCTGCGGCTCCGCCGCGGATCTCCGCCTCCGCCTTGGTCGCCAGAGCCCTCTGCTCCACCCTGTCCCCCTGGATCCTCGGCATCCTCCTGGCTCGTTGGCTCTCCGTCTCCACCTCGGGTTCCTCCAACACCTGCTCCGCCGCCGTTGGTCGGCCCCCTGGAGTCGGCGGCCATTCCTCCTCCATGGCTCCTTCCTCCGTTGGCTCCACCGTGGGTCTACATCATGACTGTGGCCTGGGTCCAGCTGGACTCCTCCTGCTCCGGGTCCCTCCTGTCTCCTCCCTGGCTCCTCCCTCCTTCGTCTCCCCCTTGGACTATATCTGTCGTCCCCCTCCCGGGTGTCCGTCCTCCTACTGAGCCTCCTCCCAAGTTCCCACCCACCCCTCCCTCTGTTGTATCTACGGTGCGAGGACGCACCTTCCAGGAGGGGGCGATATATAAGGATCATGGACCTGTCAGTGTGTGTTTTGCTCCCTGTGACCCAGTTTCTGTCCTCCATTGATTGTGCTTATTTGATTTCAGGTGTGTCTCATTTAGTCCCTCGTTATCCTGTGTTTAAAAGCCCCAGTCTTTTAAATTCATGTTTGTCTGTCCTTCATGTGCTCTATGTTCCTTATTTGGATTAAAGACTCTCAGTTTGTGAATTCTCTGTGTCTCCTCGTTCCTGGCTCCAGCGATCGTGACAATCCAAGAGAACACAGCTGTCTGATTCTATAAACTCAGTGTGCATTAGCATTTTTAAATTAAGAAATAATAATAATAAAAAAAGGATAAAAAAAAAAAACAATAGAGTGCTGCATTGCCATGTATAGAAGAAGTCTTAATGTACAAATTCTGATAGAATCTTCCCACCTTGAATGAACTGCTCTGGCTAACCTTGCAGAGGTTGATTATGACTTGTGGGAGACTAGAAAACAGTTTTTTGTGTTCTTCAAAAGTCAACCATGGTGGTTATCTGATAAAAGCCTATAATGAGTCAGGGAACCTGGGGGAATTTATATCCTGAAGAGAGACAAACTATGACATGACAGGGACACTGCATTAATCTTAGAGCGCAGTTATTTGAATTTATGTCACAACAGATTTTCTTTTATTTTCTTCTTAGGTCTCATCTTTGGTTATTATCTAAGTGAGTTATATTGTTGCTATGGAAAATCTTCAAGTTACTATGCTTAAGCTATAAACTGCCATTAGTCTGTTCATAAATGCAGATGAGATGTTAAACTGAAACCACTTTAATTTGAAACTGTAAAATAATCAAGATATATAAATAAATCCCACATGAATGAGTTGTCATTTGTAGCTTAAGTTATATAGGAGCGATTAAATAATGTGACTACTGGATTCTGTATAAGGGTCCCCCCCCTTTTCTTTTTACTCTCATACATTAAACAGATTTCACAATAAGGAGAACATTAGGGGTTAGCCAAGAAAGAACTTGGTTTCTGATATTTGATGATGGAGAGAAACAGGTGGGTAAGAAATATTATTTTATTCCAAATCAGTTTTAGTCCACAGAAAACTTATTTAAACTTTTCATATATATATATATATATATATATATATATATATATATATATATATATATATATATATATATATATATATATATATATATAAAATGTGCTTCATGACAAATGTTCCTAAAAAATGCATTTTTATACTTAATTTGGAGCAAGGTGATGGATGTAAAAACTATTGGGCATACATGCATATATGTTTGTGGTTTTAATAATTATACAGTAGTCTCATTTAGTTAGCTAGCTAACTAGTTTAGTTCGTTGGAAAAAAAAAATGTGTGAAGAAAATGTGGAATTGAAACAAAACTGTTGTTATGAAAGAGACTGTGAACGAGGGGGGACTATAGTGGGTGGATCTTGGCCAACTTCCTTCTCTCACGGTGCGTTGAACTACAAGATGAGTCAAGAGTTTCATCAGAGCACTACACTAGCAATGCGAGTGGCGCACGTGGACCGCAAACTCTCCCGGACTTTTTAAAAAATAATTGTTAAAAGACATTTCCTGGACATACAGTTTCACACAGTTTACAGATATGTTTCGTTAGTCTTGTGTCGAAAAAGAAACTCTAACGTATCTTCATTAAGAACTCTGTAAGTTTGAGCTCGCGCTAAATTAATTAATAGTGAGAATGTGGGCGCTGTCAGAGTAATTTTTAAGAGTCACTCCACATTATTTGAGCTCATTATGGTGGATAAGGGTCCCCTTCTGACTTCGGCTATCATTTTCTACCTGTCAATTGGGGCAGCAATTTTCCAAGTCATCGAGGAACCGAACTGGGAGACTGCAGTAAAGAATTATAACGCAGAAAAAGAGAAAATATTGAAACAATACCCATGTCTTCAAAAGGCTGACCTGGATCACATTCTAGAGGTAGGATTACCACTGTTTGAGTGACGTCAGTTCTAACAAATGTGCGAAATTACTTGTTGCAACTCGTCTTCATGTTGGAGTGTAAACAGAAAGCATTCCTGTTGTTTTAACACATTTAAGTTGTAGCCCTCTGTGAGAAACTTGTGCATTTGCATTAGGTTGAGGTAATTGTAGTAATAGGGAGGAAAGTTTAAAAAGTGCACACACATTCTACTACTTGCAGTGGGTGGTGTTAGGTCTTTGCTCTCCTGTTTATCGCACCTGCTCTTTTAAACAATTAGATTTATATAATATTTTCATTTGTAGATATACTTTTCATGTCTCATACAAATATTTTATCCACTTACACAAACATTACATGGAGTGTTTTTGCATGTAATAACCCTATCCCCTTTTTTAACTCTTTGAGGCAGCACTCATGGGACTCTGAGAAATTGTTGGCACATTAATGTGCATGTAGTACTGTTTAGGGAACAGACCCCTGTTAATGTTTGATGATGATGGTAATTGCTTATATGATGGTAATATTAAATGTCAACTTGATTATTTATTTATTTATTTATTTATTTATTTTAGTATTTTAGAACTGGACAAACTGTGCAGGAATGTAAGGAGATGGCACACATGTCTCTTAGTGTCATTTAAAAAAAATCCTTTTAGAAACAAATTTGTTCTCTTGTCCCATCCCCCTAATGTAACTGACATTTGAGTGGATTGGGTATATGTTGCCCCCAGTGAAATGACCCTTTTCAAACTGTGGTCACATTCATTTTCACTTCTTTTGTTTTGAAGCATGATGGACAGAGTGGGGTGAAAGACAACTTTGTGGTGTGAGGGGCAACTTTGTCAGTTAAGGAAGGTGTCAGCCAAATGATTTTTAAACACGACCTGTGCAGCGCTACAACCCCAGGACAAGATTATTACAGCAGCAGCACCTTCTGAATGTATAACTTAGAACAATGAATATTAAATAAGCCACATAAATATGGTACAAAGTACCAGAAATGATTATAGGGTTGTGCAGTGGCTTACTGGTTTCTTACATCAGCATAGTTCCAGCTTTTCACATTTCTGTAATTTTGTATTCCAGTGGTTTTCACGGTTGAGGTTTTATGATTTATGAAGCAACAAGCCTCATGTTTGAACCATTTTTTGAAAGAAGTAGACTCGAAAAAAAAAAAAAAAAACATTGCTGTATTTGAGATGGTTGAGTATAATTGCTTCTTAGTATATGCAAGTTGCACTATTTTAAAGCATTTGAGACATTTCCATTAACAACAAAGAACCATTGTGGAAACATTCGGTGGTTTTATTGTTGTCAAATGAAGATCAAAGGAAAATGTTAACCTTGCTGTAGAAAAAGCTAAGGTTTTGTTGTAAGATTGTGCTTTTGTTTATACAGTATGTTTCTTTATTACTGAGTTAGGCTTTTAAATTCACTGTTTCTATAAACTGATCCATAATGATCCAAGTCTTATCCATAATGATAGAGCTGTGTAATTTATAACATTAAAATGTTTCATCTGTGAAATACCTGTTTGCTAAATAATTAACTTTCATCTGCCCTTAGGGTTAACAGCATTCTTGTCTGGACTGCCATCCTTTTATGATTCTATGTAAGGCAATAAACTTGGATGAATTTAAAGCAATAACTGACAACAATGCAATGGAAAGGCAGCACTACAGAAATGAGAAATGTTATATTTGATAAGGTCACCTCTGGAAAAGTTTTTCATAAATGGGGAAAGATCCATCCATTTGAAACTGTGGTCATTCCCTCCTCAAGCATTACAAGACATTCAGGTTTATAAAGGTTTGGCATGATGGATGCATTTACATTAATTTTATTTTGTATTTTTATTTACTTATTTTACACAGTATTTCATAAGAAAGAGAAGAAAGAAACTGGGCTTGATAGCTTGATAACCTGTTTAAAGTTGTTTAGAGCAACATAACTGTCCTAGCCAACATACAGTACATTTACTTAAGTTTGCATAGAAACTAAAATGAACAATGATGACATACTGACAGATTCTAAAACATACATTTCTTACATGTAACTATACAGATGTGCAAATGTATTCTAAAATTATTTGTTACATGAATATTTAGTTCATGCATTAATCAGTTGATTCTATTATATTTACGATCACTGATATATATGATCACTTTTCAGTGGCATTTATTTAACACCGTTGACTTTTGTTGGCATTTATTTTATTTGAAATTGTAACATGTCATTCCGTTATGGGTGTCTTCTTGTGCCAGAGCTTATGAAGGATGATGAAGAATATGAAGGATTTGTAAATGTTTTACAGTTCTATAGCTGTACATCTGTAAACTGCTTTTGTTTTAGATGCTTCTGTGTCTAGATTGTATATTTCAGCATCTCCCCAAATGTACAAAATATGTTTTTGTACCTGTTACATACGAATACCTACATAGGAACAGTTAAACCAGGATGAGTAGTATGTCAAACATCTGGTCAGGATACAAACTGGATTAGGCTGACTCTGATGTCCTCAGGATGATCCTGGGAATGAGACGCTTAAATAGAGCATCTCATTCATAAATTGAGCATCTCATTCATAAATAGACAACATTCACTTTGCATACAGAGTAGAAGAGTACATAGTATGTTTATAATGTATATAATGAGTGCTTTGTAAAAAAAAAAAATAATAATAAAAAAGGGTCTTTTATCCATATATAAAGTGACTAGGGATGTAACAGTACACCCCGAGCAGGTTGAAAATCGATACAAATAGGCCTATGTGATGATTCAAATCAGTTGAGATGTTATACGAATCGCGGTACAATTGGGGGTTTATATGAATGTATCTCTGGGTGGAACTGAGTGTCTTTAAAAAGGTTTAGATGGCATTTTCTTTTCCTCTTGCCTCTGTATGATGCATATTAAAGTAGTGTTCATAAGCACAGTGCTGCTTTGTTTACAGCGGTAACCAGGGAAAGGCTGTATCGCTGCTGTTCCATAAGTACCACCTGCTAGCAGAAAGTGAATTTGCATTTTCGTTCAGCCCATCTGCTGTTTTTGTTTTGTGCAGATATGTTTTATGTAGTATAGCAGGGGTCACCAGACTTGTTCCTGGAGGACTGGTGTCCTGCAGAGTTTAGCTCCAACCCTAATTAAACACACCTGAACCAGCTAAGCAAGGTCTTACTAGGTATACTTGAAACGTCCATGCAGGTGTGTTGAGGCAAGTTGGAGCTAAACTATGCAGGACACCGGCCCTCCAGGATCAAGTTTGGTGACCCCTGTAGTATAGTTTCACAAAACTAAATTCAGACCATTCTGTTTTTGCTTCAAATTTCGAAATTATAGAATCTAATTTAGATTAAAAACTGTTCATGCTGTGTGTATGCAGCATCTTTGTTTGGATTGTGATTAAAATGCAGTGGATGCCTCTAATTTTAAATGGAAAGAGCACAGGCCTTAGTTTATTTGTTTGTTTATTTGGGGTTTGTTTTAAATTTTCAATTTAGTTTTGTTATTTGACATTTAAATTTCACAAAGAAATGTGCAGCATTTTGTGCAAGCAATAACAAAAGGAAACCTTTTCATTTATAATTTGTCTTATATCTTTTGTTAAAAAACAATTCTTAGATTGTATCGTGAAATCAGTATCGTGACTTGTATCGCATCATGAGTTGAGTGAATTGTTACGTCCCTAAGAGTGACAGAAAGTGACTGCTTCTCGAACAGTGTTAGGAAGGCTGTTCCAGAGTTTTAGGTAGCTAAATAAGAAGGATTTTTTTCTACCGCCAACAAAAAAATTTGATATTGTTAATGGACCACAATTTTGTCACCCCAGTGAACATGTTGGATTATACTGTAATGTTATAGAAGCTCATTGAAGCACTAGACCATTCAAAGCTTCATAAGTAATAAGTGGAGTTACAGCCAGTAAATGTGTTGATAGAACTGGGCTAATATGATCATATTTGAATATGTAGCTCTCTGTAGCTTTTGCATTTTGGACCAGTTGAATTTATTTAATAAACCTGTATATCTACTCACTAGTGCATTACAGTAATCTAGTACTGAGGTCAAAAATGTGTGAATTTTCTTTTTGAAATTTGACATTGAGAGCCTATGCCATAATGTACATAACTACTTCTGATATAGAAACGTTTTACAAAAAATAGGAATGTGACTTTCAAACAACAAATTGCTATCAAACTGTAAATCCAGCTTCCTAAAGATATGAGGAAGAGATAACAGTAAATCCATCAACAAACAGATTATATTCTGAGATCTTACAGATAGTCAAATGTTCTGTTTAGACATAGATTCAGTTCAATTTCAATGTCTGTCATAATTTTATCAAATTTATTTTATTCTTTTTTTATGTTGAGAGAAGCCAAAGTACAAGGGTGAAAATTTTAAAGCAAAAATAAGAATGCAAAAGAGACCACCACCATGTAATGTAACATTTCATTTGAGGAAACTGATTGCCTCAATTCAATTCGTTATGTAAGTTTAGAAACCAATAGTTATGAGCACTAAAATAATATTTCCTTAAATACAATTAAACTCCACTCAATTATTTTATGTTGCTGAAGTTTAACTGTATTGATTAAAATAATTTAATATAATAACATTGAGTGTATTCTCTTCTAGTAATCTAATAGCTACTTATCGAGCTAAAGCACACATGCTAATACAACAAGGAACTATCACTGCACATGGCTCTCAAGTTTTAGCAAAAGTTTGGAGTGAGATTACTGTTAGGGGAGGAGCCACTCAAAATATTTGCAGCAGAGGCCCCTCGGCCCCACGCAGTTATCTCAAGTTTTTGCTAGAAGTTCAAGTTTATCTATTGTTATTGACCAGCACAAAATAGAAATTATAACAACTGGTAAATCTGATAAGTCAAATTCATACAAATAAAATAAAATGATTTATACATTTAAAAAATACAAATGTATCAAAAATATTAAGAAATTTGGCCCCAAATGAGCCAACTGAACAGCTCAATGTACATACTGTCCATACAGTAGGATTGCAGAACATGCCCTGATCATGTATGTCAAGTTGTATGTCTGGGTACACATTTCAGTTTATGGATGGCATTTTGCATTGAAAGTGTTTGTTGCATATTTTGATGCCTTGATGACAGTGTAGGGACTCGAACTTAATGGAACTATGTAATGTAATTGCAAAATAAATGTAGCTAATTTGTTACAGAGAAACAATGTATAATTAAATTACAGTTACTTATGAAAATGTTAACGATTACAAAGGGGGTTACGTCTATTTTCACACATACAAATTTGATTGATTTCTTTCACAAATTGCATTGACTGCTCTAAAATATGAGACACCAATGTTTCAGGAGACATTCTTACATTCTTATTAACTGTATATGCTTTATTTTTTAAGATTAACAGGTTTTTTTTTTTTCCAAGTCATTGTTAGATGACACTGTTTCCAGTCATAGCCATGCAAGGATTTGATTTCAAAAATGGTACCATAGCTATTAAACTGTACCTTATGATTTTAAATCTGTATTTAACCTCAGAATGATCTTAAAGTAATAAGAGCTGCTAAAGTCTGATTTTGTGGTGGCTGTGCTTTAAAATTTAATTATTGTAATTTTAAGTCAAGTCACCTTTATTCATATAGCGCTTTTAACAATACAGACTGTGTCAAAGCACTTAACAGTATCAGATTGGAGGATAGAGTGTAAATAATGTATAATGATAAGATTAAACACTCAATTTTCAGTTAAAGGTATTTCATTATTGAATTCAGAGATGTCATTGTCTAGCTCAGTTTAGTTTAAATAGTATCTGTGCAAACAAATCGACGATAATCGCTAGAAATTAAGTGTCCCCAACTGAGCAAGCCAGAGGCAACAGCGGCAAGGAACCAAAACTCCCTCTGTGACAGAATAGAGAAAAAAAAAAAACTTTGGGAGAAACCAGGCTCAGTCGGGGGGGCCAGTTCTCCTCTGGCCAGACGAAACCCGCAGTTCAATTCCAATCGCAGCCATGTCAGATTATGTAAAGGGCTTGTCTGATTCCTGTGGTCTTGTCCCGATGGGGCATTTTAATTCATAATTTAATGTATTTGTTATATTTGTGTTTTATTCATTATTTGAAGTTTTTAATTTATATGATTTATTCATTTGCTATAATTGTAATGTATAGTTTAATGCATTTATTTTTATAATATATATTTGTTTGTTTATTATAGTTTAAATTTATAGTTTAATTTATTTAATAATTTAATATATATATATATATATATATATATATATATATATATATATATATATATATATATATATATATATATATATATATATAATACAATTTATTATTTTAGAATGTATTTATTCATTTTTCATATTTGTATATAATGTTTTAATTAAAATTTTAAATGTATAATGTATTATATTTCTATTTTTGCAACTATTGTTGCAATTTCTAACAATAATAGTATTATGTAGTTAGGTATTTTATTATATTTTTAGTTATTTTGTTATATTTTTAGTTTTATTGTATTTTTAGTCTAGGTCTTCACTGGGATATGTCTCTGGGGCTCATCTAGGTGTCCTGGTCTCCGCTGACGATCAGGGCTGTAGACATCATCCCTTGTTGCTGATCCACCATCTGATCGGATACGGACTGAGAAACAGAATAAGAAAGAAACAGACAAATATTAGTGTAGATGCCATTCTTCTCACGATATAACGAGTACATCGTGTGTTATGGGGAGTGTTCCCGGTTCCAGTTGATCTAATTAATGCAGCCTAACAATCCTTTAATGGATTTGAATAATAGAAGCGTATTAGTATTTTATGTGTAAGCCAGGTTAAAGAGATGTGTCTTTAATATAGATTTAAACTGACAGAGTGTGTCTTCCTCCCGAACAGTGTTAGGTAGATTGTTCCAGAGTTCGGGTGCTAAATAGGAAAAGGATCTGCCGCCCGAAGTCGATTTTGATATTCTAGGTATTATCAAACGGCCAGAGTTTTGAGAACACAGGGGACGTGGAGGACTATAATGCGATAAGAGTTCGCTCAAGTACTGAGGAGCTAAGCCATTCAGGGCTTTGTAAGTAATTAGCAAGATTTTAAAATCTATCCGATGTTTGATAGGGAGCCAGTGCAGTGTTGACCGAACCGGGCTAATATGGTCATACTTCCTGGTTCTAGTAAGAACTCTAGCTGCTGCATTTTGGACCAACTGTAGTTTATTGATCAAGCGTACAGTACAATCACCCAATAAAGCATTACATTAGTCTAATCTTGAGGTCATAAACGCATGAATTAGCATTTCTGCATTTGACGTTCAGAGCATAGGTCGTAATTTAGATTATGTTTTTGAGATGGAAAAACGCAGTTTTACAGATGCTAGAAACATGGCTTTCAAATGAAAGATTGTTATCAAACAGCACACCTAGGTTCCTAACTGATGAAGAAGAATTGACAGAGCAGCCGTCAAGTGTTAGATAGTGTTCTAGGTTATTACATGTGGGGTTTTTAGGTCCGATAATTAACACCTCTGTTTTTTCAGAATATAGCAGTAAGAAATTACTCGTCATCCAGTTTTTTATATCGACTATGCATTCCGTTAGTTTCTCAATTTAGTGTTTTTCACCGGGCCGCGAAGAAATATAGAGCTGAGTATCATCAGCATAACAGTGAAAGCTAACACCATGTCTCCTGATAATATCTCCCAAGGGTAACATGTAAAGTGTGAAATGTAACGGCCCTAGTACTGAGCCTTGAGGTACTCCATACTGCACTTGTGATCGATATGATACCTCTTCATTCACTGCTACGAACTGATGGCGGTCATATAAGTATGATTTGAACCATGCTAAGGCACTTCCACTAATCCCAACGAAGTTTTCTAGTCTATTCAAAAGAATGTTGTGGTCGAAAGTGTCGAATGCAGCGCTAAGATCCAGTAGAACTAATAAAGAGATACAACCACGATCAGATGATAGAAGCAGGTCATTTGTAACTCTAATGAGAGCAGTCTCAGTACTATGATACGGTCTAAATCCTGACTGGAATTCCTCACAGATACCATTTTTCACTAAGAAGGAATATAATTGTGAGGATACTACCTTTTCTAGTATCTTTGACAGAAAAGGGAGATTTGAGATCGGTCTGTAATTAACTAGATCTTTGGGGTCAAGTTGTGTTTGTTTTTTTGTTTTTTTTTTAATGAGAGGCTTAATAACAGCCAATTTGAAGGTTTTGGGGACATATCCTAATGACAATGATGAGTGAAGAAGGATTTTGAAAGTCTAGCATTAATCAGTGTTGAATAGGCTACTAAGGTTAACCCGGGCTGCTTTAAATGTTTCAAAAGGATTAACAGTTGAAAACATTTGTTAGAAATTTAGAAAAAATAATCAAATGTAATCAGTTCCCCTTCTAGGGAACTCAACGCTGCGTCCTAGTGGACACTTTGGGGAACGCTGTCTGCGTGACCGGTGCCTGAAGCATGAGTAAAACAACTCCAATCCTATTGGTCCACGTGGCCTGTGATGTCATAGGCAGGTACCCGAAAGTATAAAGGGGCACCTGCTGAATACGTCACCAACTTTTGTTGTTTTCGGAGCCATATGTCTGTTGAACATGTGTGAAACATCATCCTGGTGAGTCGAGCAGCGATTTGATGAATGTGTGCCTCCGTGTTGGGATTCTAACACTTGAGGGCATATTCTAACTTTTTCGTCTTTGTCTACGGCGACCACGCGCTCTTTGTGATGAGTCACTTTAATGCGCTCGGCTCACCTTTGTTCCTATTCCTAAGGGATGCGGGGCAAAGCGTTCGCATCTCGGGCCGTTGCCGCGGCTCGGTTTATCTCAGCTCGCGCCGATTGCTTTGATCTGCGGTGTCTTCATACCCTTTACTATCGGGTTGCCTGATGCCACAGATATTGCTCGCGTTGCTATAACAATGAAGTATGAGCACCAAGTCATTTTTAGCAGGGCGTGCGAGATCGCGGCCGGTGCTATATTCAGCTCAGCCATGCCTCTTTATTATGCATGTTATTGTGTGTGGAGAGCCTCGCTGGGCATGGATATACTGAATGCTGTGTGGAGTGAAGCTGTTAGCTTTCTCTTCCAGGGTGCTTCAGTAGTCTAGAACAGTGGTTTTCAAACTTTAAGAACGACCCTATTTTTTTCTTTTTAAATTGATGCGACCCAATTGATGCGACCCATATATATATATTAGGGGTGTCAACGTTAACGCGTTAACGCATGCGATTAATCAAAAAAATTTAACGCGTTAATATTTTTTAACGCAAATTAATCATGTGATTAGGTTTGACCCCAACTTCTTCCCGTCATCGCAGCGCGGAAGGTTATCTATCATTGTGTGATAAGGGTACAGTGAACCAGTGTTGTCAGGGCAGCGGCACTAGTGGGCTATTTTGAAAATACAGTCGCGGGAAAAATTACAGAGCCGCGGGTTGCGGTTTTTTGGGGCTATTTTTATAATGTACCGCGGCCGCCCAAAGTGTATATAGACAAATGAAAATTAAAATAGATCCTTTTACTAATGTGTATTATAGTTGGAATGTATACCTGACAACTTAAGAACGGAGAGGCGGCTGTAACATCACAAACAACGTGAGTTTCAGCAGAGCACGTTTAGGCTTTTACACAGCAGAAATAAACATGACAACAGCCACTATAGATTATACAAGATAATAAACACACGATTACGATAGGATATGGTTTGTATGTGATTTTCTTGAGATGAATGTGTACATCTGAAATGCTAATTTGTGCAGCGATATAAAAGGCTATAAAGAGCATATTTTAACAACAGTAAACGACCAAATTCTACATGTGATCGCAAAAGGAAGTTATTACAAACACTCGATGGTGGTTTGAAGTGAGTTCTGAGTAAAAGTGTACTATTAATCTCATAAATTGTCTTATGAAGCATGATGCTAATGTTAGCGCTAATGCACCTGCAGAACAGGTCCAATTCTTCTTCATAATGCATTTTGTTATAATCACGTAAGGTCGCAAGAAAATGTTTTGTTGTATTTATTTAGAAATACTTTTGAAAATAGTTGGGTAAATGTATACTGGGATTGAAGCGATGTGGCTTGGTAAACGTTGTATTGCCAGTTTAAAGGCTGATAATGGCTGAATAAAAACAAATGAATAATGATAAAAGAATAATAAGGATTATGGCTCATACCTGGCGGAGGTGTGAAAGATTCTGTTTCCTTAAACTAGTTTGTCATGCATTTCATTTCAACACATTTACAGGTAAATCCTAGTATTTTAAATTTGCGATTAATCATGATTGATCACAGTCCAGGACTGTGATTAACGCGATTTAAATTTTTTAATCGATTGACAGCACTAATATATATATATATATATATATATATATATATATATACACACACACACACACACAGACCGGTCGCGAGACCCACCGTAGAGCTCAAGAAGGATGTTGTTCCAAAATCAAATCACTGAAATTAGTGAGGGTGCTTTGCCTTCATGCATATCTATTTTGACATACCATATTTTGTCCAGTCCATAGATGTATTTATCACTATGTCAGTCATTACGATTTTGAGAGAATATGCCGATGTCACTCCCTTTGAAAACTTTGTTGCAAATACGCCGCATTGGTCCTCTTACAAGCATGAAAAACTAAAATTTTATTCAAATTATGAATGGAGAATACAGCAGAGAAAGCGTGAAAAGAGTGCTTCCTTAATCATTGAAAAGCTGTCTCTCATTTCAGTTTATCGTGATCTCAGAAAATTCAGCTATAATCAATGAATCTGTCTACACGGCACAGTTAATCTCTTATTTACATCACCTCTACACTTTGTTCATTATAATGAGAGGATCCGCGAGCTTCCAGAACTCTGGATTCTGGACTGAACAAGAACACTCGCGTTCTGAGCGGTGAGTGGATTCTAACTAACTAAAACTCATCTGATTGGCCATTGCGATATAGAAATCAACAGATATGACTGTGAGTTGCTACAATGTTGAACGCTGCGCAAACACGTTCATATTTGATTCTGCCGTGAGGCGGCTGCCGCTTACTTTCGTTTTGTTGGTAATGTTTATTCAGTTGCTTTTTTCCTGAGTCTTGAACATAATTCTTACATATATACGTTTTCCTCAAATCATTCTGGCGACCCATTTTTTAAGTCTCACGACCCACCCGAGGGTTGCGACCCAGGGTTTGAAAACCACTGGTCTAGAGTGGTTACGAGGAATGTTCCTTCCTGTGTTTAGCCGGGTGATAAGTGAACAGTCTCTGCTCAGAGTATAGCCATCTGCGGATGATTATGCTCCAGCTCAGACTGTTTTGCTTTGGAATATGGCAGTCTGAGGACAGCCAGCCATGTTCTAGCCAGGCGTTTATGACTGGGTTTGGTTCCCCTTGGGCACAAGCTCTCTCAGGTAAGAGCTGAAGTCTTGTTTGGAATCTGCTTTCTGAGGATAGCTGTGTTCCAGCTCGGAGACTGCTCCCCCTTGTGGGGTCTTTAAGTAGTGGTCTCCTTGAGCCCTTGCCTAGACTGTGCTGTCTCCCCTGTTCGGGTTTTAAGTAGTTGGCCCACTTCATGGCCTGGGAAAACTTCAGCCTTATCTGAAGGGAAGGCTATTTGAGGATAACTGTGTCCAGCCACCTAGGGTTTTGGCCGTTGCTTGCATCAGGCTTTGATCTGAACTAGTGGGTTTTTGTGTTCGTTCTTAGCAAATCATTACTATGGTCTGGATCTTCCTATTGTGAGCCTCTGGTCAATATACCTGTAAAGACTCGCTAGCCTACTGTGGGACTGACACGGATTGGGGACCTCCTTAGTATAGCCACCTAGGGGTGGTTATATTTCAGCCATTGCCATGGCAGGACCGGCTTACTTGGATACAGCTTTCTGAGGCTAGCTGTGTGTGTTAATTTGCCCTTTCCTGGAAGCATAGATATCTGAGAATAGCTATGTGCTAGCTTGGTGATTGCTCCCCTGCTTAGGGTTGTTAAGTAGCGGTCTCCTTGAGCCCTTACCCAGACAGTGCTGTCTCCCCTGCTAGGGTTGTAAGTAGACAGCCCACTCTCCGTGGTCTGGTTAGTTTCAGTCGGTTCCACCTCTGGTAGCCCTTTCTACACACATAGCTATCTGAGGATATCTATGTGCTAGCTCAGTGACTGCTCCCCTTCCTAGGGTTTTTAAGTAGCGGTCTCCCTGAGCCCTCGCCTAGATAGCGCTATCTCCCCTGCTAGGGTTGTAAGTAGACAGCCCACTCTTTGTGGTCTGGGTAGTCTCAGTCGGTCCCCTTCTGGTAGCCTTCCTAGGTGCATGGCTATCTGAGGATATCTATGTGCTAGCTCAGGGACTGCTCCCCTTCCTAGGGTTTTTAAGTAGCGGTCTCCCTGAGCCCTTGCCTAGAGTGCGCTATCTCCCCTGCTAGGGTTGTAAGTAGATAGCCCACTCCTGTGGCAGCCTCATAGGAGGGCTTACCGGGGTTCTTCAGGCTAGCTGTGTGGGACCAGCTGCTGATAGCTCGGTGATTGCTCCCCATCATAGGGTTTTAAGTAGTGGTCTCCTTGAGCCCTACCTAGACAGTGCTGTCTCCCCTGCTAGGGTTGTAAGTAGACAGCCCACTCTTTGTGGTCTGGGTAGTCTCAGTCGGTCCCCTTCTTGTAGCCTTCCTAGGTGCATGGCTATCTGAGGATATCTATGTGCTAGCTCAGGGACTGCTCCCCTTCCTAGGGTTTTTAAGTAGCGGTCTCCCTGAGCCCTTGCCTAGAGTGTGCTATCTCCCCTGCTAGGGTTGTAAGTAGATAGCCCACTCCTGTGGCAGCCTCATAGGAGGGCTTACCGGGTTTTTCAGGCTAGCTGTGTGGGACCATCTGCTGATAGCTTGGTGATTGCTCCCCATCTTAGGGTTTTAAGTAGTGGTCTCCTTGAGCCCTACCTAGACAGTGCTGTCTCCCCTGCTAGGGTTGCAAGTAGACAGCCCACTCTTTGTGGTCTGGGTAGTTTCAGTAGGTCCCCCCCCATTCTACTATTCCTAAAATCCATGTTTATGGTAAGCGTACACGCTATCTTCTGTGTGCTTTCTAAAATCCACATTGTGGTAAGTGTGCACGCTCGGCACCCTGCACACTTTTCTAAAATCCTGTATGGTATGGGTTACGCGCTCGACTTCGTTCCCATTCTCTGAGTGGGTTCTGGCCCCAGTTCACTTGGGCCCCACTCCACTTATGTATCTCTGGCGATACTTCTGAACAGGGCTTCCTCTCGTTTCTCTAGGTACATGGCTATCTGAGGATATCTATGTGCTAGCTTAGGGACTGCTCCCCTTCTTGGGGTTTTTAAGTAGCGGTCTCCCTTAGCCATTGCTTAGACAGTGCTATCTCCCCTGCGGGGTTTTAAGTAGATAGCCATTCCCTTGGTCTGGGCAGCTCTTTAGGAAGGTCCTTTTTCATAAGACTCTTTGGATATAGCTATCTACGGATAGCTGTGTCCTAGCTGGGATTGTTGGTAGCAATCTTGAGGACTCCTCTAGGCTTCCAGCCTCTCAGTGGTCTTATGTATCTGGCTACTATCGCTCACATAGCATAGCTATCTGAGGATGTCTGTGTTCTTAGCTTGGTTAGGGTGTTCAACCATATCTGGTAACGGGCTCCCTCATTTTACCAAGTTATGTGAGCGGCCCGAGGCGTCAGTGGCTTGGCCCCTTTCTGAGGAAAGGTTTGGTGTATGTCTGTCACCTTGGTGCTATCTCACCAAGTGGACAGGCATGCGCCTCGTCATGGCGTGATTGGATATCGTTCCCCAAAGTGTCCACTAGGACGCAGCGTCTCGTTCCCTAGAAGGGGAACGTCTCGGGTTACTCATGTAACCATGGTTCCCCGAGAGGGAACGAGACGCTGCGTCCCCTTGCCATGCCTTTGGCCTGGCTGTTTACATCTCCTCAGACAACTGAGTTGATGACGTATTCAGCAGGTGCCCCTTTATACTTTCGGGTACCCGCCTATGACGTCACAGGCCACGTGGACCAATAGGATTGGAGTTGTTTTACTCATGCTTCAGGCACCGGTCACGCAGACAGTGTTCCCCAAAGTGTCCACTAGGACGCAGCGTCTCGTTCCCTCTCGGGGAACCATGGTTACATGAGTAAACCGAGACATTACTTTTAAAGCAAGTGAAATAGTTACACTACTTATTACATTTTAAATAGGGTAACTTGTAATCTGGAACCTATTACATTTCCGAAATAACCTTCCCAACAATGTTGAGACAATTGTATGTTTGAAATATATAAACCAATTTATTTTATTTGGATGAATTTGTCTGTCTTTTATCAGATTTACCAATTATCTAGTCCTTTCCTTAGTTTCAGGTAGCCAAAACTTAATTAAAGCTGTTAGTTAGAGAGCTAATAATTTAGCACGAATTTGGCTATATTCCCCAACATCAGCGCTCACAATCTTTGATCACAGGCAAGTGATTTCGTCCAGGAATCGTGAAATAAAAATGCTGAAGAAAAAAATAATTACCTACTGCATTTATTTAGTTCGTTTTTAGTAAATACAAATGGCAGCGTCCGCTCCAAGATCGCAATGTGACCACCGCCTCGACTACACAAAACGCTTCCACTACGAACGAAAGTGGCAGTTGTGTGGCGATTCCACCACTTGACTTGTGCTGTGTGTGCGTTCATGTTGCATAGTAATGAACGTGATTATAGCAGGATCACGTAATTTACCTGAAAACAATAAATTCTTATTTCTCATATTGGCTGGTAGGTGGCATTTAACTCTCAAGACAGCTATGAACTCAGCAGAGAACTTCCCTCTGCAAGCCTGCGCCTCGTCCATTAATCAGAATCAGAATCTAAGATGACAAGAATCTAAGATGGCACCGCAGATGGCAGCTAATGTGCTTTGCTCTTCAGTGTTTGTACTGTTTTTGTTTGTTTTTTCTGTTTTTTTGTTTCTCAAACACCATCAGTTTTACCAGGGATGACTTGCTGAACATTCAGCAGAACACACCACACAATCTTTTACTGGGTTTTGATTATTCGGACGTTTTGCTGGACATTGTAGTTGGCGGAGCTGTACCTCTGGTCAAACGCTTCAGGACGCGCAGACGGGGGAAGCGAGCCGGCATGCTCGTGAAGCTCAGACAGCGCGGATTTAGAACGGCGTTGCCTAGCATCCATCTCACGAATCTCCGCTCTCTACCCAACAAAACGGATGAACTCCTTCTGCTCTCCCGGACAAACAGGGACTTTTCAAACTCTGCTTCTCTCTGTTTCACGGAAACCTGGCTGAACGACGCCATACCGGACAGAGTGCTACATCTGCCTAACTTCCAGCTGATCAGAGCAGATCGCAACGCAGAATCAATGGGGAAATCGCGTGGCGGCGGGACGTGCTTTTACATCAATGAGAGGTGGTGTACAGATGTAACTGTGTTAAAGAAGATGTGCTATTCTGATCTAGAAACTCTCTTCATTAACTACAAGCCTTTCTACTCGCCGCGGTAGTTTTGCTCGTTCATTCTCGTGAGTGTTTACATTCCTCCACAAGCGCACGTGAGCTCAGCTTTACAGAAACTAGCTGATCAAATCACAGAGACAGAGCAACAACACCCAGACTCTGTTTTAATCATTCTCGGGGACTTTAATAAAGCAAATCTCTCCCGCGAACTGCCAAAATACAGACAGCACATCACATGTCCCACCAGAGACAGTAATATATTGGATCACTGTTACACAGCGATGAAGGATGCATATCACTTTTCCCACGAGCAGCTTTAGGACTCTCTGATCACTGTTTGGTTCATCTTATACCGACCTACAGGCAGAAACTCAAATCTGAAAAACCTGTATTAAGAACTGTTAAAAGATGGACTAATGAAACAGAGCGGGTTTTACAAGCCTGTTTCTCTCTCACTGATTGGACTGTTTTTGATGCTGCTGCAAATGATCTGGACGAGCTCACAGAGACTGTAACATCTTATATAAGTTTCTGTGAGGATATGTGCATTCCTACCAAGACTCATCTAACTTACAACAATGACAAACCATGGTTCACTGCAAAACTCAGACTGCTCCGTCAGGCCAAAGAAGATGCTTACAGAAAAGGGGATAAAGTCTTGTATAAACAGGCCAAATACACACTGGAAAATGAGATCAGAGTGGCAAAGAGGAATTATTCCGGCAAGCTAAGGAAAAAAAATCTCTTCCAGTGATTCTGCTTCAGCGTGGAAAGGTATGAAAGATATCACCAGTTACAAGTCACCATCCCCCAGCACTCTGGAGAATCAACAACTGGCAGACGATCTGAATGAGTTCTACTGCAGGTTTGAAAAAACACCCCACACCCACCCTGAACACCTCTCCACACAACCATTCACACCTCTAGCAACCCCCCTCTCCCCCACACCTGCAATTCAGATCAGCGAAGATGAGGTGTGCCAGGTCTTCAGGAAGAACAAAAGAAGGAAAGCACCAGGCCCAGACAGTGTGTCACCAGCCTGCTGACCAGCTGGCCCCCATCTTCACACAGATCTTCAACAGATCACTGGAGCTGTGTGAAGTTCCCTCATGCTTCAAACGCTCCAACATCATCCCCGTCCCAAAGAAACCCAAAATTACTGGACTTAATGACTACAGACCTGTGGCTTTAACGTCTGTGGTCATGAAATCATTGGAAAGACTGGTTTTGGCTTATCTGAAGTCCTCCACTGGACCCTTACTGGACCCCCTGCAGTTTGCCTACAGAGCAAACAGGTCTGTGGATGATGCAGTCAACATGGGACTGCACTTCATCCTGCAGCATCTGGACAGACCAGGGACTTATGTGAGGATCCTGTTCGTAGACTTCATCTCCGCTTTTAACACCATCATCCCGGACACCCTTCAGAATAAACTAACTCAGCTCTCCGTCTGTCAATGGATCACCAGCTTCCTGACAGACAGGCAGCAGCTAGTG
The DNA here is from genome assembly GCA_039654775.1 of Spinibarbus caldwelli. NCBI lineage: Eukaryota > Metazoa > Chordata > Actinopteri > Cypriniformes > Cyprinidae > Spinibarbus > Spinibarbus caldwelli. The sequence goes on from CM077251.1 coordinate 26,910,323, forward strand.
AAGCTGGGAAAATTCTCATCCAGCACCCGCACCATCAGCACTGGAGCTCCTCAGGGCTGTGTTCTCTCCCCACTGCTCTTCTCCCTCTACACCAACGACTGCACATCTAAAGACCCCTCTGTCAAGCTCCTGAAGTTTGCAGACGACACCACACTTATCGGCCTCATCCAGGATGGTGACGAGTCTGCTTACAGACAGGAGGTTAAGGAGCTGGCTGTCTTAACAACCTGGAGCTCAACACGCTCAAAACTGTGGAGATGATCATGGACTTCAGGAGAAACCCCCCTGCTCTCCCCCCACTCACCATCATGAACAGCACTGTGACTGCAGTGGAGACATTCAGGTTCCTGGGCACCATCATCTCTCAGGACCTGAAGTGGGACAATCACATTGAGTCCATTGTCAAGAAGGCCCAGCAGAGGTTGTACTTCCTTCGCCAGCTGAAGAAGTTCAACCTGTCACAGGACTTGCTGAATCAGTTCTACTCCGCCATCATTGAATCCGTCCTTTGCACTTCAATAACTGTCTGGTTCAGCTCAGCTACCAAATCTGACCTCAGAAGACTACAGAGGGTAGTCCGGACTGCTGAGCGAATCATTGGTACAACCCTCCCCACTCTCCAAGAACTGTAGTTATCCAGAGTGAGCAAAGGGCTGGCAAAATCACTCTGGAACCCTCACATCCAGCACACTCCCTCTTTGAACTGTTAACGTCTGGTCAACGCTACAGAGCTCTGAGCACCAGAACGACCAAACACAGGAACAGTTTCTTCCCTCAGGCAATCCATCTCATGAACACTTGACATTAAACGTGGAACACACAACACTATTATAAATTATTTATTCACCACATATACTTATTTTTTTTTCATTTCAAATTTGCACATATCAGACCTGTACACCATAATTGTCTATATAATATATTGTGTTTTTGCTATTTGTACATTGCCTATTTGTATATTTCTATATTATTCTTTTATTATCTGTGTCCTGTCCTGTTGCTGTCTTTCTGTTGCACTGTAGAGCTTCTGTCACTAAAACAAATTCCTCGTATGTGTAAGCATACCTGGCAATAAAGCTCATTCTGATTCTGATTCTGCTTTTAAACAAAGCAGTATAGAGAAAGTCTAATACACTTTTGCCAGGCTTTCGCTTTTGACAGGCTGTACAATGGTAATCCCCCAAAACTCAGCACATTCTGGTTGTCCACCATCTGTATGTCTTTCTACCACCGTGGGTGCGCCGCATTTGCAGCTTTTGAGCACTGAGTGGTGCTTTAACCACAAGTTATCAAACGAACGCATCAAAGCTCATTTTCACAACTAACAGTCAGCTTTGCCTCGTCGATGTGTTACATTTGACGGCTGCAGTCGGCGAAAAATGATAGAAAAACACTGTAGTTAAAATAATTAATATTCACAGAAGCAAATTTAGTGCTTATGAAGTTATTTGCTTTTCTTATTTGGAACGAATTCAAGCAGGATAAATGTCAAGCCTGTGAGCCTGTGCTTATGTTTATGCTAAGCTACACAGTACTACACCATATTTTAGATTTGAAACATTTAACAGGTGTGCATTATTATTTATTTAATATGTATCATGTGTTATATTACCTTAAAGAAATGGTGGTTTACTTTGCATCGGAGCATTAAGTGGTAGCCTAGTTCAGTAGGCTAGGCTACCGCTGCATACATGGATTTATATGCTAAATGTCAATATTCTCACATTACTTAATATTTTTTCACAAATACATTTTTAATCTATATTTTAAAATTTCTTAATAAAACAGCATGCATTTTTGTCACGCACATACTTTGTTATTTGTTACCTGTGTTTTATTTTGTCAGAACTATATGGGAAAAAGATATGTTAACTGAATTAAGAAATTGTTGCTTATTGTATGAATTCTTTCCATTATTTTAGAAAAACATGACGCACTGTATAATTTCGTTCCCATTAATTAGGCCTAACTAAAACAAGGAATGAATAAATGAAACCTGGCCACGATTTAGCTAAATCATTGAACTGAAAGGAAGGGACGAGAATTAATAAAACGTCCTCGCATTAAAACCGAAGTTCTCTCATTATAATCAACAAAGTGCACACGATGTAAAAAAAAAAAAAAAAGAGCTTCATTAATTGACAGCTTCAGTGATTTTAAAAGGAGGCTTCTTTACTCGCTTTCATACAATTTGAGTAAAACTCAAAAAAATAAAAATAAAAATATTGCAACCGCATTTAAATTCAGGAGTGTAGCCTATTCGCTAAATTATCACTTACAAAATTTGACAGTGATAACCATATCAACAAAAATATCAAATTTCAACATAAATATAAATATGACATAAATAAATATAAAATATAAATAGTTAAATAAATATAATGATTATAGAAATAGGCTATTTGTCTCTTTATTAATGTGATGATACGGTTTCTTATTTCTTATTACTGCAATATATTTTTACATTTGTTTTGCCAAAACAACTGCAGCGTTGCCGCGTACAATTAAAACAAAAATTGTTTTATTCTATAAATTGCAAAATTGAAAATACTACAAAGCAGCATATAAATTAAATTCAGTCACACTGGATAGCCTAATATTTGTTGCTCAGTGTAAAATGGACATGCTCTATCCAAAAAAAAAAAAAAAAAAAAAAAAAAATGGTGACATAAACCAGTGAACTGCAGAATACACACATCTGTATTAATCATTTTATATATTATTTTTATCTATATAAAAAAAAAAAAAAAAATCACCCCAATCCAGGATTTGAACCCATGTTACTGAAATCACTGACTAACCTTCTACCTCTCGACTATGGATTAACTTGATAAACCAGCTTCCCTTTTCCATTGCATGTTTGCGCACGCAAGACAGACGTGCTCTTCATTCATATCACAATTTCTTATTTCATGGACATAATTTTTAGCATGTCATAGGCTCTGTATACGGGAATGTGTTAAAAAAGGCCAGATAACGAATAAGTATGCATGACCTGCTGAAATACATCAGTGAATTATTAAATGTAAGTTTCAAGCCTTTTGACTTGTGACATTAATGTGCCTAAGTGCCAAAATATGTGTTAGGCCTAGCCTGTAACACTCATAACAATAAGCCACCTTTTCTATCATTTAATTTTTTTATGGTATAATGTACTCCTCCGTAAATGTAGTCTAAACATTCCAAGTTAAAAACCTACTTTTTTTAGGGATTATAGGCATTGTTCATGGTGCAATTTTAGCCTGTTAATCTTGATTTCTCACAATTTATTTTGGTTTTTTTTGGTTTTTTTTGGTGCAAGTCAAGAGTAAATTGTGACGCAAATAGAGTCTCATAAATGTGCAGCCAGCGGCCAAGGTCAGGATTTTTCATTCAAAACTTTCATTAGCCTGTATTAGCCTGTAGATTGAAATGAAAGCTCCTTAATACTACAATAAGGAAATTGTATAATTTTAATCTACAGTGGCCAAGAAGTGCAAAACAAATCACAATTCTGAAAACAAAATAACAAATCACAAATGCAAATGCAAATCTAAAAAACAAAATAAATCAGAAAACACAACAACAATTCCGAAAACATTACAAGAATTCAGAAAACACAACGACAAATCCGATAACAAAATAACAAGTCAGAAAACACAACGACAAATCCAAGTATAGGTCTCTGCGGACCAAAAAGGGGGCGTTTCTCAAACGTTAAATGTCATTTTCATCTCATCTAAATTATAATGCCTGAATACTACCTGATAAAGTAGCGTTTATGAGAGCCGTGCAGCTTTTGTGTACAGCTGTTGCGAGGGAAACCATTCCAAAAGCACCTCCTACTGGCAGAGAATCAATTTGCATTTTCAATAAGTCCGTTTTCTACTTTTGAACTGTCTTAATGCTGTTGGATATAACTCAATTCGTTTAATTTTCCTAATAAAAAGACTGTTCAACTCTTAATGTTTTGTATTTATATTCTCCCCGTTAAATTCACACACAAAAAAAATCCTAATTTAACACACCTCTGCCATTTTTTTTTTTTTTTTTTTTTTTTTTTTTGCATTCCCATTTGCTCAAATAGCAAAAGAAAAACCCACGATAGTGTTTTCATGACTTATAAAACGAAGAAATAAAAAAAATTAGAGAGATACTGATAACGGCAGTCAGAAAGAGAAAACTATGTCAAATTTACCGTCACTCCCATAGACGCTGTATTAGAAACGCCCTCGCATTATAGCTTTAACTAGTTTTTTGAATTCTGATTCAAAGGTAATATAATACAGAGTACAGTGTTGTAAATGTACATGCATATTTTTTATTCCATTGTAAGGGCAATTCATACAATACATTTAAACTGAACTAAATATCTCCGAACTTTCTACTGCTAGTCTACTGTTCTTCCTGTACCTTGATTGACAGACGTCTCGTCCAGTCAGCGGTGAGTAATCTATTCTCAAACCAATGGTGCTGTCTCAAACTATACCTACCTCTTCCGGTTTGTCTGATTTGTCGTTGTGTTTTCTGACTTATTTTGTTTTCGGAATTGTTGTTGTGTTTTCTGAATTATTTTGTTTTTTTGATTTGCATTTGTGTTTGTAATTTGTTTTCAGAATTGTGATTTGTTTTGCACTTCTCGGACACCATAGTTTTCTCTCTCTGTATATATGTAGCCTATATATACAGTATATATAATAACTGTAATAACCATAACATGCAGTAAGAGTATTTTTTTTTCTTCTTCTTTTTTTTGTTTTTTTAATTTTTGATGCATAGGCTGTAGCCTACGACTATCCCACGTTTTGAAATTAACATTCACTGTAAAATTTCTAATGATTTTTAAGGATGATATAATGTTATATTATAATCTTAATGATGTTTTATTTCATTATTTGATCTCTGTTTACAAACTAACATATCATAATTCCAGTCAGTTTGCAACCTGTCCCTTTGCGCCACCTGGCGGTAGTTTCGCGAACGACTTTAACACGCAGATGACTTGCAGTTAATGCCGTGGTCCTGCGGCAGCGGGACACACAGCGGTAATAGGCATTTTGGTTGTCCACCTACTGTATCAGAAATCCTTTTAATTCCCAACATAACAATAGTAAACACTAACAGATCTCCCCTTATATTAATCTTGTGCAAAAACACATAAAATAAAATTTAATTTCAACATTTACTCTCCTTACAAAGTCTGAAGGAAGGCATGGTGGCAACTAAAGAAATCTGCTGTAACTGATTCAGTTCTGCTTAGTAATCAGTTATTGAGTTTACATAACTTTTTCTATTAAGTGCAGTGAACTTTGCCATCAGTCATGTCTTATTTTCTAAGTGTCACAACTGAAAAGTCTCCCCACCACCTTTATTTATGGATTTTATATCAGGGCCACTGATTTTGTGTTATGACAAAACATTTCTGCATTGTCAGCTTTGTGATCTGTCACGTCAAGCCTAACAGGATAGCTGATCGCTACAAAACAGTGTTTATAACAGCACTGCATGTTCTTGTGGGCATGTTTGTGTGATTTCAAAAACCTCATTGAGATGTTAAATACTTAATTTGTATTTTCCATTTTACAGCAATATTTTCCTATAAAACTGTTCTGAAACCGTGTGTATTGGGCAGTGGAAAACTACCTGCAGTGAAGATCACAGGGCCACATAAACTGCTGTCTGATAACAGTTGGAGTTTGTCATTGTGGTTAGGCCAAACAATGTAATCAAAGCCTAGCAGTGACCTGGAGTTGAATGTTATTGAAGTTTCATGGATGAACAATTTAATTGTTTTGTGAGAATTTTTATTCTATTCTATTCTATTCTATTGCTTGATTGGTTGATTGATTGATTGATTGATTGATTTATAAAGAGTCAAATATTTTTGTGACAATGGATGATTAAATAATCAAGCATTTTATCATAGACAGCCTTAAAACAAATGCTTGTGAGCATTAGGCCATGATGTTTCAAATATCAAATATTGATCTAATGTTTCAGAGCATGAGAAGCATTACTAACACTTACAGTTGAAACCAGAAGTTTACATACATACACCTTGCAGAATATGCAAAATGTTAATTATTTTACCAAAATAAGAGGGATCATACAAAATTCATGTTATTTTTTTATTTATTTACTGACCTGAATAAGATATTTCACATAAAAGACAAGAGTCCACAAGAGAAAGTCCACAAGAGAAAATAATAGTTGAATTTATAAAAATGACCCTGTTCAAAAAGTTTACATACACTTGATTCTTAATACTGTGTTGTTTCCTGAATGATCCACAGGTTTTTTTTTTGTTGTTTTTTTTTTTTTAAGTGATATTTGTTCATGGGTCCCTTGTTTGTCCCAAAGAGTTAAACTGCCCACTGTTCATCAGAAAAATCCTTCAGGTCCCAGAAATTCTTTGGTTTTTCAGCATTTTTGTGTATTTGAACCCTTTCCAACAATGACTGTATGATTTTGATCTTTTCACACTGAGGACAACTGAGGGACAACTATTACAAAAGGTTCAAATGCTCAGTGATGCGCCAGAAGGAAACACGATGCATTGGGAGCTTGAAGATAAGGGGTAAATTTCACTTATTTTGTCTTCTGGGAAACATGTAAGTATCTTCTGCAGCTTCTGAAAGGCAGTACTAAATGAAAAAAATAAGATATTTTGGCAAAATAAGAAAAAAGTACACATCTTCATTATGTTTAAAAGTTTACACCCCTGGATGTTAATGCATCGTTTTTCCTTCTGGAGCATCAGTGAGCATTTGAACCTTCTTTAATAGTTGCATATGAGTCCCTCAGTTGTCCTTAGTGTATAATCATGATGTGACATAATTGTAATGTTTAATAATAATAATGCTGTAATGTCTAAATGTAAAATAACAGTAAAAGCTGAGAAAAGAAGTATATTAGTTAGTAGAACGAGCCAATGAATGTACCTCTGATGCCATGTAGTGGTTATAATTGCAATTTCAGGGAATTTACCATAGAAATTTAGTGATTTTTAACCTTTACAACTATTATAGTTCCAGTTTTTGCCTTATCGCTGTACAATTTTGCATGATTGTTTAGAATCATGATGCCTGAGTTTTGAGTTATATTTTAGGATTTATAGGCTTTTGGGTACACTAGATCAAGACCCTGTTATAGCTGTCCAAATGCAAAAGTTCAAAAGTGACATTTTTGATAATTATTGATCTAAAGAATCCAGAGAATTGTTCTGCAGTGGTTTTGTTGAGGTTGAACAAAAAAATAAATAAATAAAAAAATTCCAAGTAAAAAATAGGTCTAGTTCGCAAAGGTAGTTTTTTTTTTTTTTTTTTTTTTTTTTTTTTAATAATCTCAAATATTTAATGAATGCTTCATGTAAGCAATATTTGTTTTTGACATGCCTTATGCAGGAGATTATTAGGCCAAGTTTAACATGTTTTATAACATAGGACATCATCTTTACATAAGAGAGTACATATTCTCTGCAAAATTAACATCGATGAACACGGTAGCCTAAATCTCTGCAAAATTAACATAGATGAATATGGTAGCCTAAATCAGGAGTTGTATAGCAAGGAAAATAATTGTGAATTCACTGAAATAATTATAATGCACTACTTATAACACGGAGACGTCTTTCCTACCTGAGTAATATAATTTGTGTTAACTGAAAAGAGAAGAATGAAGGGGCATTTGCAGGGAAAATATTCTTGCATTCGTTCAGCAATTTTGTATTTTTTTTTATTATTTTTTTTTAAATGTATGTATACACATCTTTGGTCATTGCTCCACAATTTCTTAATTCTTGTCTGTGTTTTGCAAACCCATTCTCTATTATCCTGTAGATTACCTTTTTGACTTAATGAAGTTAAAGGCTGCATTTACTGTAGATCCTTCCTGTCCTTGCCTGATATGCACTCATGATCTTAGAAGAGCTTGTTTCACAGTTGTGTGTGTCATTGGTAGGTGTCAGTGGTGTGGTCACTAGCCGCTACTGTTCTGCTTAATGAAGTTAAAGGCTGCATTTACTGTAGATCCTTCCTGTCCTTGCCTGATATGCACTCATGATCTTAGAAGAGCTTGTTTCACAGTTGTGTGTGTCAGTGGTGTGGTCACTAGCCACTACTGTTCTGCATGACACAGCTGGGGGTCTGCACAGAAAATAAAATTATTTGTGGGTTACTACTTATACAAAAAGAGAACAGTGCTTTGGAATCCTCCTCAGTTGTGCCTGTATGTATGACCTCAAATTTGACCGATTTTTGCTGCTTTTTCTCATTGCCTGTGAGATAGGCCCACATGGAATCTATGCATTGCTTTGTGCTGATTGTGGAAAAAAAAATCTGCTGAATTGATTTAAATATATGCAACTGGTACAGCTTTGTGAATAAAGGGCGGTAAAATTCTGAAATCTGCTGAGCTTTCTGTGGAATTCTGTTGGCATTCTGTGTAGCCCTACTGATTGCACCTGAATTTCTTCTTACTGTGGTGGTTTTTCATGTCAAAATCTCAACCTGAGTCATAGATGGAAATATGGGTTGGACATGTTGCAATAAATCTATTACAATTTCTTTGTATACAAAAAAAAAAAAAAAAAAAATTAAAAAAGTATTTATTGAAGGTAGTAGATAAGCATAGTTCTTAAAATCATTACTCAAATTTGCTCCTGGGCTTTATAGCTAAGGACAACTCTGCCACAGAAACAATAGACCCTACAATACACAGTAGGTTCACAAAACCTTCTCATTGTTTAGGCCTTGTGAGTCACACCTTTACAAACACAGATGCATTTGATTTTCATCTGAGGAACAGGCACAGTGTATACGTAAATGCATCTTGTAGTCACACTTGTCTTGAATTACCAAACCCTGTTTTTTTTTTTTTTTTTTTTTTTTACCCGTTCTGTTGAAAAAAAAGTGTTGTTGTTTTTTTTACATACATTTTTTTTTCTTTGGTGAAGATGGAAAAAAAAATAAAGATGGATGTGAAAGTAGTATGTTAGTGGTGTTTGACATTGACATTGTTCATGTTTCCACATGTGAAAAGGAATTTTTGCTGCAGGTTTTCTCAATCGATTTAACACATTTCTTCAAACTCAGGTCACTATTCTCAAAACAGTTCAAGCAGTGATCTGATCACTTTGCATACATTCCATACAAATTACAAAACATACAAGTAGTTTTCTCAAAACACTGTGCACAAAACTCTCAAATGTTTTCATAATAGTTAATAAAACCAGCCAATAATATATATAATTAATATATCTGCAAAAAAAAAAAAAGCTTGTAAAAGTTGTAGCTCCTTTTGTTGGTTTTACACAAATCACAAACATTTATGTACCATTTGTCTAAACACAACAAACAAAACTCATTTGTCATATCATCAAATGCACATGGTATATTTTCAGTTGGCCCCAAGCTAATAACTGCTTGATCAATAACACACACACACAACAACACTGGAAGCACAATTTTTCTAATTGTTTACACGTTTATCAAAATTGCTTTAACAATAAAGGGGAAACTGTACAAAGAGCAAGAAAGAATTTTCAAGGTTGTGGAGTGGGTAGAAAAAGGGATGTAATGACAAAGGAAGAGTGGAAATCCCAAATTGGCCATGTAAGAAATCATGACCTCTCCTTTAGAGAAGCTAGGAAACAGATCTAAAGTGTTTGTCAATACACTGATATATTTATAAATATTGTGCTATGATTGTTGATAGTTCAAATTTGTAGTCCTTCTGGAAAACTTTGGTTCTTTACATGTAAATGTGCAAACATTTTTCATAATTGAAGTTTGAGAACATTCAGGTAGACAATCAAGTTTATTTTGAATGGAACAAGAGCATTGTTGACATGGTGGTCCAGAACAACATCACCAGCCACAAAGGAAGAGGCCTGTGGAGATGTAGAGACAGGAGAATTTGTTTTCCTCTATTATGCTAGCGTAGCAACTACCAATAATGTAGTCTAGATAAGGCGCGCCATTGACGCAGGGGACAGGGGGGTCATGACCCCCGCAGTTTTGAAAAGACCGCAATCGACCCCCGCACTTTTGATAAGGGAAAATAGCCTGCGCTATTCGCTAACTAAAACTTCCGATAACGAACATCACATTCATTGTAATTCAAGCCATACACAAATGTTGTTTTAAAATGTTTATTTCTTTTTGTGACAAGGAGAAAATAAATTACGATTACGTTTGGTGTTAGCCTACATGTATGTAGCCTATTCCTATTTGACAGTGAACGGTACGTCATCTTCTTCAAATGGTGCTTCTGAGTACCACTAGTAGTACTCAAGCTCCCTCTATTGGTACGCAGAGGAATCACTAAATTAAATATAAATTAATGCTAAAACGCAATACATTTTAATTTAATGTTTTTTTTTGTTTTGTTTTGTTTTTTTTTTTTGTTTTTTTTACATTTAAGTACAGTTCAGTTTTTATTTAACTTTTAGGTACAACACATTTTAATTTAATCATTATTTAAGTTGTTTTTTTTTTTTTTTTTTTTTTTTTTTTTTAGCTGTATGTAAGCACAGTTTACATTGCTAAAGTGGCTGACAACAAGTGGGTCCTTCTGAATCCTGCTTAAGTTTGGGCCGATTAGACTGCTCCCTCTCTTCAGGGCTTTAAGTGAACAGTCCCTGCTCACAGTGTAGCTTTCTGTGGATGGTTATGCTCCAGCTCAAGCTTACTTTGCTCTGGACCCCCCTCAGCGATCTGAGGGCAGCTGTGTTCTAGTCTGGATTCTATAACTTGGTTGGGTTCCCCTTGGAACAAGCTAGGAATCTGCTATTCGAGGATAGCTGTGTTCTAGCTCGGAGACTGCTCCCCTTTTAGGGTTTTAAAGTAGTGATCTCCTTGAGCCCCTTGCCTAGACTGTGCTGTCTCCCCTTTCTGGGTTTTAAGTAGATGGCCCACTTCTGTGGCCTGGGCAATCTGCAGCCTTATGTGAGGGAACTACTATCAAAGTCAAGTCAAAGTCAAAGTCTGCTTTATTGTCAATTCTGCCACATGTACAGCACATACATACAGAGAATTGAAATTGCGTGACTCTCAGACCCATGGTGCATACAGTTAACAATAAAACACTAACAGTAGACGTAGAATGCAAATAAATACAGTTTAAAATATAAAAACAAACTATACAAATATACAAATAAGGACATTGTAGAAAAGAGTTTGATTAAGTGGCATAAGGCACATGGCAGATGAAATGCAAATCGGTTAAATAAACAAAACTAAACAAAACAAAACTGTGTAGATATGAGTGTAGTGCAAAAAGAGCTTAACAAAACGAAAACTGTGCAGATATAAAGAGTGTAGTGCAAAAATAGCTTATCAGGCTGTTTAAAGTGACAGAAGAGGTAGTTGAGTGGGGTCAGTTCAATACTGACTGAGGTAGTGGGCAGTCCAGTGGTGCACTAAGTGACTGGTGCGGGTCACAGTGTGTAAGTGGGGGGGGTGGGGGGGGTCAGAGTTCAGTGGTGCGTGGGGCAAAAGAGGGGAGGGGGGGCAAGGTCGGGAGGGAGTTCAGCTTCCTGACAGCCTGATGAATGAAGCTGTCCTTCAGTCTACTGGTCCTGGCCTGGAGACTCCGCAGTCTCCTTCCTGATGGCAGCAGACTGAAGAAGCTGTGTGTCGGGTGGGTGGGATCACCCGCAATGCAGAGGGCTTTGCGGGTGAGACGGGTGTTGTAGATGTCCTGGAGGGAGGGGAGAGAGACACCAACGATCCTCTCAGCTGCTCTCACTATGCGTTGGAGTGTCTTGCGGCAGGACGCATTGCAGGCGCCATACCACACAGTGATGCAGCTCGTTAGAATGCTCTCGATGGTGCCTCTGTAGAAGGTGCACATGATGGGGGCCGGGGCTCTGGCTCTCCTCAGTTTGCGGAGGAAGTAGAGACGCTGCTGTGCTTTCTTGGCCAGTGCTGCGGTGTTGTCAGTCCAGGAGAGGTCCTCTGTGATGTGCACACCCAGGAACTTGGTGCTGCTCACTCTTTCCACGGTCGCACCGTTTATGGTCAGAGGAGCATGCTGAGTGTGCACTCTCCTGAAGTCAACAACAATCTCCTTCGTCTTCTCCACATTCAGAGAGAGATTGTTGTCACTGCACCACCCGGCCAGGCGGCTCACCTCGCACCTGTAGTTTGTCTCATCTCTGTTACTAATGAGACCCACCACAGTTGTGTCGTCCGCAAACTTAATGAAGAGGTTGGAGCTGTGTGACGGTGTGCAGTCATGGGTCAGCAGAGTGAAGAGGAGGGGGCTCAGCACACATCCTTGAGGGGCCCCTGTGTTAAGTGTGATGGTGCTGGATGTGTTACTGCCGACCCGTACTGCCTGAGGTCTCCCAGTCAGGAAGTCCAACAGCCAGTTGCACAGCGAGGTGTTGAGCCCCAGCTGGACCAGTTTGTGAATGAGCTGTTGAGGGATGATTGTGTTGAATGCTGAACTGAAGTCTATGAACAGCATTCTGACGTACGAGTCTTTTTTGTCCAGATGTGTGAGTGCTGAGTGGAGGGCAGTGGCGATGGCATCATCGGTCGAGCGGTTGGACCGATATGCAAACTGGAAGGGGTCCAGGGAGGGGGGGAGGGCAGACTTGATATGAAGCATGACCAGCCGTTCAAAGCACTTCATGAGGATCGGAGTAAGTGCGACTGGACGGTAGTCATTGAAGCAGGATGGAGATGGCTTCTTCGGGACTGGAATAATGGTGGTAGCCTTGAAGCATGTGGGGACAACAGCCTGACTCAGCGAGATGTTGAAAATGTCTGTGAAGACATCAGTGAGTTCCGCTGCACAGTCTCTCAGTACACGACCAGGAATGTTGTCAGGACCCGGAGCTTTGCGTGCATTGATCCTGCTGAAGGATCTCCTCACGCTGTCCGGGGACAGCGTCATCACCTGGTCGCCGGGAGGAGGTGGGGTCTTCTCTGCAGTGGTGCTGTTTTGTGCCTCAAAGCGAGCGAAGAAGGCGTTCAGCTCATTCAGCAGGGGGATGGTGCTGTCACAGGTGCGCGGTGGGGGCTTATAGTCCGTGATGGTCTGAATCCCCTGCCACAGGCTCCGAGTGTCCCCGCTGTCACTGAAGCGATGGGCTACCCTCCTGGAGTACTGTCTCTTAGCCTCTCTGATGCCGCGGGATAGATTGGCCCTAGCTGTCCTCAGGCCCACCTCATCCCCAGCTCTGAAGGCAGCGTTCCGAGCCTTCAGGAGTCTGTAGACCTCCCCTGTCATCCACGGCTTCTGGTTGGCCCGGACAGTGATGGTCTTTGTGACCGTTACATCCTCAATGCACTTGGTGATGTAGGCAGTGACAGACTCTGAGTACTCTTGGAGGTCTGTGGTGTTATTATATGTGGCAGCCTGCTTAAACATATTCCAGTCAGTGGTGTCAAAACAGTCTTGAAGTGCCTCTGACGACCCATCCGGCCACACTTGTATCTGTTTGTGAACTGGTTTGGTGACTTTAACGACCGGTCTGTATGCAGGCATTAGCATGACAGTGATGTGGTCTGAGGTGCCAAGATGGGGGAGGGGAAGGGCCTTGTAAGCTCCTCTCTGGGTGGTGTAAACAAAGTCCAGAGTGTTGTTTCCTCGTGTTGGAAAGTCTACGTGCTGTTGTATTTTTGGGAACACACTCTTTAAGTCTGCGTGGTTGAAATCCCCAGCTGAGATGAGAAAGGCATCTGGGTGGGCTGTCTGCTGCTCACTGATGTGCTGATACAGTTTATTCAGTGCCTCACTCCTGATGTTGTTGTTGGAGCTGGGAGGTATGTATACAGTAACGAGCAGTATGGCTGTATATTCCCTCGGTAGATAGAATGGCCGGCACTTAATAATCATAAACTCCACCAGGGGCGAGCAGTGTTTGCAGACCACAACAGCGTCGCGGCACCACGCGTCATTAATGTAAACACAAAGCCCGCCGCCGCGGGTCTTACCTCCCTCGACGAGAGCTCTGTCCGCTCGATAGCATGTTAGCTGGTCGAGCTGAATGGCGCAGTCCGGAACGCTGTTGTTGAGCCATGTTTCCGTGAAAACAAAAACACAGCAGTCTCTTACAGTCCTCTGAGTTGAGCGTAGTAGTCGGATGTAGTCCAGTTTATTGTCTAAAGAGCGTACGTTAGCCAGTACGATGGTGGGGATAGCTGGCTTGTGTGGGTTAGCCGCTAGCCTAGCCCGGATACCTCCGCGCTTACCCCTCTTCTGCTTCCTCTCGCGCCGCTTGTGGCGCCTCCGCTCTGGGCGAGATGCAGCAGTGGGGGTCGGTGATGTTGTAGGCCTCCGGAGCAGACCGAGGTCCCGCAGCTCTTCGGCGTGCGCGAGGTTTAACTCTAAAAATGTGGTTCTGCCGACGTCGAGCAGAAACTCACGACTGTATGCGCGTTTAAAGACAGATAGACGCGACGAAGACGTACAAAAACACTTCGATTTACAAGATAACAAACACGAAAACACCGTTCTGTCGGGAGAGAGAGAAGCCGCAGCGTGTGCACGCGCCGCCATCTTGTTCTAAAACACGGATGAGCGCACACACAAATCTTTTCACTGTGCGTGAGTTTGCGTCTTCTGGCTCATGCATGTTTAAACTGGCTATTCTTAACTGAGTTTAGTTTAAAAACAGATAGCAACGTGCGCTGTTCAGGTCTCACCTGCACACAATAAATGGCTGGCCATATTCGAGCATACTCGCATTGAACAAAGAGTGACTGATTTTCTCTTCTTTTTTTTCCCCCATTGCTGTTGTTGTAATGTATTATAAAGACAGAGTGGGTATCCATCGATGGAAACATACATTAGCCGAACTCTGTCTGTTTTATGTGTTGTGAAGTGAAGTGACATGTGACCAAGTATGGTGACCCATACTCGGAATTTGTGCTCTGCAATTAACCCATCCAAAGTGCACACACACAGCAGTGAACACACACACACCGTGAACACACACCCGGAGCAGTGGGCAGCCATTTATGCTGCGGCGCCCGGGGAGCAGTTGGGGGTTCGGTGCCTTGCTCAAGGGCACTTCAGTCGTGGTATTGAGGGTGGAGAGAGCGCTGTACACTCAACTCCCCCACCTACAATTCCTGCCGGCCCGAGACTCGAACCCGCAACCTTTAGGTTACGAGTCCAACTCTCTAATGGTTAGAGAGTTGCCTAATGGTAACACGACTTGTTATTTATAACAAACCATATTACAGATGCGTTGTCAGATTTAGACTATTCGAGGATAGCTGTGTCCAGCCCTCTGTGTTATGGCCACTGCTTACAAGGGGTGTAACGGTTCTAAAAAAATTTAACCTTACCGTTCTCCACACATGGTTTGACACACACACTAGCACCGTGATTCAGCTTAAATCTGACAACGCATCTGTAATATGGTTTGTTATAAATAACAAGTCGTGTTACCATTAGGCAACTCTCTAACCATTAGAGAGTTGGACTCGTAACCTAAAGGTTGCGGGTTCGAGTCTCGGGCCGGCAGGAATTGTAGGTGGGGGAGTTGAGTGTACAGCGCTCTCTCCACCCTCAATACCACGACTGAAGTGCCCTTGAGCAAGGCACCGAACCCCCAACTGCTCCCCGGGCGCCGCAGCATAAATGGCTGCCCACTGCTCCGGGTGTGTGTTCACGGTGTGTGTGTGTTCACTGCTGTGTGTGTGCACTTTGGATGGGTTAATTGCAGAGCACAAATTCCGAGTATGGGTCACCATACTTGGTCACATGTCACTTCACTTCACAACACATAAAACAGACAGAGTTCGGCTAATGTATGTTTCCATCGATGGATACCCACTCTGTCTTTATAATACATTACAACAACAGCAATGGGGGAAAAAAAAGAAGAGAAAATCAGTCACTCTTTGTTCAATGCGAGTATGCTCGAATATGGCCAGCCATTTATTGTGTGCAGGTGAGACCTGAACAGCGCACGTTGCTATCTGTTTTTAAACTAAACTCAGTTAAGAATAGCCAGTTTAAACATGCATGAGCCAGAAGACGCAAACTCACGCACAGTGAAAAGATTTGTGTGTGCGCTCATCCGAAGCATGCAAACCCACAACGCACACAAATATTAATCAAATATTGTTAATATATGTTAATCAAACAGCAAAACAAGGAAATCACTCACTGCTCTTGATTAACTTTAATAAAGATTAATCTTTAATTTATACAGTCATGCAATTTATTTTGACATTTGATCACTTTATTCAATTTCTGTACCAAAAAACTGTTAAACCTGTTTATTTTATTTGTATCTTTGCTCAATTGTATTTATTTGTGCTGTTGCTTGTAGTTTGATTATTTGTTCTTATTTTCTTTATTTTTATTTGACAGTATAGTTTTTTCCCTAAACATAGTACATAGTGAACCATACGCGAAACCGTGATACAAACCGAAACGCGAGTAAGATGAACCGTTGCACCTCTACTGCTTACATCAGGCTTTGATCTTGGAGTAACGATGTTTATGTGTTTGCTCTTTTTAACGAATCATTTACTATGGTCTGGATCTCCCTCTTGTGAGCTTTTGGTTAATAACGCAGTGCTTCGCTAACCTACTGTGAGACTGACACTGATTGGGGACCTTCTTAGTATAGCTATCTGAGGGTAGTTATATTCCAGCCATTGCTATGTGCTAGCTTGGTGATTGCTCCCCTTCATGGGGTTTTTAAGTAGTGGACTCCTTGAGCCCTGCCTAGATAGTGCTGTCTCCCCTTACAGGGTTTATAATTAGACAGCCCTCTTCTGGTGGTCTTGGCAATTGCAGTGGTCCTTTTCACTAGAGCCTAGCCATCGGAGGATAGCTATGTGCTAGCTCAGTGATTGCTTCACTGCTTAGGGTTTTAAGTAGCGGTCTTCTTGAACCCTTACCTATACGGTGCTGTCTCCCCTCTTTGAGTTGTAAGTAGACATCCCACTCTCTGTGGTCTGTGTGGTTTCAGTCGGTCCCCCTTCTGGTAGCCCCTTCCTAGATACATAGCTATCTGAGGATATCTATGTGCTAACTCAGTGACTGCTCCCCTTCTTAGGGTCTTTAATTAGCAGTCTCCTTGAGCCCTTGCCTAGACAGTGCTATCTCCCCTGCTAGGGTTGTAAGTAGATAGCCCACTCTCTGTGATCTGGGCAGCTTTGGAGGAAGGCCATACCTGGCTATCTAGGCTAGCTGTGTATTGTTTATTCTTGGTCTATGAGCCTTCATAAGACCCTTAGGATATAGCTATCTAAGGATAGCTGTGTTCTAGCTCAGCAGCTACTCTCCTTACCCCGGGATTGTTAGTAGCGATCTCTTTGAGCTCCTCTAGAGGCTTCTAGTTTAGCCTCTTCAATGGTCTTATGTATCCAGCCTAGTATTGCTCACACAGCATAGCTGTCTGAGGATGGTTGTGTTCCTAGCTTGGTTAGGATGTCCCCTTTATCTGGAGTTGGGCTCCCTCGTTTCTGCCAAGTAATGTGAGCACCCCGAGGCGTCAGTGGCTTGGCCCCTTTCTGAGGAAAGGTTTGATCTGTCACCTCCACCAGGTGGACAGGCATGTGCCTCGGCATGGCATAGTTGGCATTTTGTTCCTCAGTGTGTACCCTAGGGGATGCAGCATTGAGCTCCCTAGAAGGGGAACATCTCGGGTTACACATGTAACCATGGTTCCCCAAGAGGGAACGAGACACTGTGTCACTTTGCCATGCCTTTGGCCTACCTGTTTACGTCTCCTTCAGACAACCAAGTTGCTGACGTATTCCGCAGGTGCCCTTTTATTCTTCTGGTCACCCGCCTATGACGTCCCCTAGGGGACGCAGTGTCTCATTCCCTCTCGGGGAACCATGGTTACATGTAGGGATGCACAATATTATCGGACTGATATCGGAATCGGCCGATAATGGCTTTAAATGTAAATATCAGCATCGGCCCGATTTGAAAAATTATGCAGATATGTCTTGCCGATAAGAGGAATACGTTAACTCACATGTGTTCATGGTGTGCTAGATTAGATCACATCAGCAGTGTGGCTCATTGGAAGCAAAGTTTTGTCTGAATGATGATTTGATTCACTCTTTTAGATCTCTGCATTTAATCTGTCAAAGCACCTACAGAATGACGCGTTCGGTGTGTGATAGAGTAAACAGTAATGGCACTTGCTGCGGCAGCAGTGACGGCCTCCCCCGGGTCCTAATGCCCGCTCAGTAACGAGTTTTAATCTGTAGGGGGCGCTGCTGGCCTACTTCTAATAAAATGAAAAGTAAAATAGACTACACAAATAACATTTAGACAGTGTTTCTGATTAAATAAGCAGTAATTGATGTCATAAAATAATGAGTATGTTTTGATTTAAAGGTCAGAAGCTATAGCTTACATGAAAAAAAAATACAAACATGACACTTGTAAATTAAATAAATTTATATATGCTGATTTATTCATTAATGTGTAATATGTTTTATTTTTTAAACAAATCATAAACTCTAAAAGATTTTCAGAATTTTTACAACTCTTTTTGTTAACTGCATCTTTCTGGGGAAAAAAAAAATGCAGCGATTGATATATAGTTTACTTATAGTTATTCTCAAAGCTTCAATGTACTGTCAAAAAACATTCAATATTGTTTATTTAATTCTAACAAATAAGTTCTTGTTAAAAACTAACCAAAATTAAAAATATTTTCCTTATAATTTCTGCACAGGAGAGACTTGGTGTTGTTTCCAAACAAAAGGAAATATATCGGTATCGGTATCGGTATTGGCCAAAATTAGTTGAAAAATATCGGCATATCGGATATCGGCAAAAATCCAATATCGTGCATCCCTAGTTACATGCGTAACCCGAGATGCTTTATACCCGAGAAGCTTTATTTAATAACTAGAAAAAAAAAAAAAAAAACCTTTTTCAGTAAACACACATCTTCAGAGCATACTTTGACTGAGGCACATCAAGAAAACTTATAAGAAAACATCAAGTTATTAGTTTAACCCCCGGTTTCACAGACAAGGCTTAAGCCTAGTCCCCGACTAAAATGTAAGTCTGAGCTATTTTAACTGAAATAAACTTGTACTGATTGATCTTGAAATATGTCAGTGTCCTTGTTTTGTCTCAAGATGCACACCAGTAATGTGGTTTTTTTTATAAGGCATGTCTATAAAAATTACTTTAAAATCATAATTGAACTATGACCTAGTCCTGGCTTAAGATAAACCCTGCCTGTGAAACCGGGCTTTCAAATTATGTCACTTATAAATGTCAATTTCACATTTGACAATTTGGTCTTAATGTAGTGTGATAGATTGCCATTGCAACCTCAGTTCAAGCAGCACGTGAACCGATTACCTTTTTAATATTAGTTCACAGTGCAGGAAAAAAGGCACATTCAAATTTATTACTACTACTACTAGTTATAAACACAAATAAGCATCAGGAAGGTACAGTTAGGTCCATATATATTTTGACAAAGGCACAGTTTTTATTATTTTAGCTGTTGACCAAAACATGTTCAAGTTACAGTTATATAATGAATATGGGCTTAAAGTGCACACTTTGAGCATTAATTTAAGGGTATTCTCAGAAAAAAATGTAGGAAAGGTTAAGGAATTACAGCTCTTTGATATGTACCACCCCCCACAAGGTGCAAACAAGGCCAGATTAGACTTTGCCAAAAAAACATCTAAAAAAGCCAGACCACTTCTGGAAAAGCATTCTTTGGATGGCTGAAATTAAGATCAACCTGTACCAGAATGACAGGAAGAAAAAAATATGGAGAAGGGTTGGAACAACTCATGATCCAAAGCATACAACATGGTGGAGCAGTGTGATGACATGAGCATATATGGCTTCCAGTGGCACTGGGTTACTGGTGTTTAGTGATGATGTGATGAATTCTGACGTGTATAGGGATATATTCTCTGCCCAGATTCAGTCAAATGGAGCAAAGTTGATTGGGCGGCGCTTCATTGTACAAATGGACAATGACCCAAAACATAAAGCAAAAGCAACCAAGGTGAAAAAAAGTGAAATATTCCGCAATGGCCAAGTCAATCTCCTGATTTCAACCTGACTGAGCATGCATTTCATTTGCTGAAGACAAAACTAAAGGCAGAAAGACCCACAAACAAACAACTGAAGTCAGCTGCAAAAAAGGCCTGGCAAAGCATCACAAAGGAGAAAACCCAGTCTCTGGTGATGTCCATGAGTTCCACACTTAAGGCAGTCATTGCCTGCAAAGGATTCTCAACAAAATATTAAAAATGAACATTTTATTTATGATTATATTTATTTGTCCATTTGGGGTAAACATACTTCTTAAGCTCACATATCCATTAAGCACACTTCCATATTTGAGCTCAGAATTTAAAAGAAAAAAAATAATGTATTATCATATTTGATGTCTTAACCAATTGATGTGTTTGTTAATACATGCTTCCTGTAATTTCAAGTCAATCAGACCATTGCACACTGAGATATGGGTCTCCATGTGTTCACACTGTCTGGTGGCCATTTTGAAAGCTGTCTGAAAACTTTCACCAAAAGAGGAGCCCTTTAAATGTGCATTTTTTAGATATTTAAGCCTTTATTTTGGGTAAGTTTCACTGCTTACTGTAAAATTAAGAGATTAACGTTTAGACTTTTGCATATTATAACCTGTAACTTGGATGTGGGAAATAATTACAGTTAGATCCAAAAGATAGCTTTAGCAACACAGCGCAGATGCTACAGAACACAATTAGCTGACTAGCTGTATAAGATTGTGTGCTACACTAATATATAACTTCACAGGCGTTACTGGCTTGTATTTTTAAATCCATAATATTATAAATTGACAGTTTATTGCTGGTCTGTGGTTTTATACTGCTGATTTTTTTTAAAGATTTCATATTATTGTAAGGTGAGCTTAAAGGTTACACTACTATGAAAATCACACAGTTTCAGTGTGACATCAATAAGAAAAAGTGTAATTTCATAGATATTTTATGAACAACTATTATTAACAATATGTATGAACTTAATACATGACCTAGATTATTTATTTTGCAAAATCTTGTCATTTTAATAAATATTACATGAAATTTATTAAAAAATTGTTGCTGCTCCAATTAAGCTCAGTTTGCTCTCTTTAAGCACTTCCACATTGAACGTCTATGTAAATACTTCATAAACAGACTTTAAATATTAACTGATGATTGTCATTTTAAGTTAAGTTAATTGATTTTCTATGGGTTCTGTCAACTCAAATCTACAGATTGGCTGTGACCTTTGTCAACTAGCATCAACTTCTCCAGACTGTAAATCGGTGGAAAATCGGGGCAAAAATTGTGTAGTGTATTCCAGACTTAAGAGACTATAGATAAGTTGACATCCATTTAATAAGAGGCTTCATAATGAGGCTAGTTTCTGTGTTCATCCCCATGAATTAAAATTTTTTATTGGTTTGTTTTATTTGATTTTTGAATATGTGTACTTAGCTGAACGCAGACTAGTATAGATATTGCAATGTGCTTAAATGACACTTCATTATGAATATATAACTGATCAAATTGAATGCCTTGTTGCTTGAGTTTAGTGTTCTGTTTTTTTGTGATTGACTTTGTACCTTCAAAAAATGTATATATTTCAATTATTCTTTAAAAAGGTTGTTTAAAATAAACAAGATTTTTTAATAAAACATGATGTGAGCTTAATGGGAACAGAGGTGTGCTTAAAGGGTACAAAAATGTACCCATTAAGCACAGCCAGACTTTTTGCATTTAATGATATATCTTAATTGAAAAATGCTTTTGTCATTAAAATTAAAATTAAATATTTTTGTGTGAGAGATTAATTTTTTATTTTAACATAACTTTTTGTACCAAAACCAATATCTTGTGCACTAAAAATGTCTCAATGTAGATTTTGGTGAGCTTAATAGGTATGTTTACCCTACATTTGAGCCCCTGAAAATGGGGGTACTGTGTATAAAAATGGTTGTAATTCATAAGCATTTTTATGTTATTTTTGTTCAACCCCTTGAATTAAAGCTTAAAGTCTGCACTTCAATTTCATCTTGATTGTTTCATTTCAAATCTATTCTAGTGGCATGCAGAGCCAAAATTATGAAAATTTTGTCAGTGTCCAAATATATATGGACCTAACTGTATGTTGAAAGATACAGTATGTCGCATACAAACAAAGGGCAGATGTTCTGCCTTCTAGACGGTCTGCTTTCTGAGAGTCACCATATTTGAGGTCTAAAAAATAGGTACCAAATAAAAAGACTTTATTAACAGGTTTGTAATCTAGTGTTATTTCACAATGTGTAGTGATGTGGTATTCTAAGTTCCACTTCCTAAAAACAGTCTAGTTAGCCTGGGTACACTTGAGGAAAACACTTATTTCATTTCCTGCAAATGAAATAACAAATTGCTCTGATGAATCTATATTTTCTAACTTTGCTGCTTAGTTTTCATTAACACTTTACCTTAAGAAGACCTTCCATCTTTTGTCAAAAGCCCCCTTTCTTCCTGTGTAGAACTTAAGGAGTTGCAAGGTGTTAAGATGAGATTACTATAAGATCAGGGCCCGTATGTATAAAACATCTCAGAAATTCTCTTAAGAGTAGTATTAAGCTTTGACTTGTCAAAAATTCTTAGTATAAATTAGGAATTTTCTAAGAGGAGGATACTTTTCTAAAGAAGCTAAAAGCAACTTTCAGTACAGTCTAAGGCTGATTCTTAAGTGATGACTGAGGTGACACTTAAATGTTGTGAACTAGGACTACAATGATGTCAACCCAAAATGGCCGCCCATGACCTCTGAAACAGCCAATAGTGAGGCTCATGTGAAGTCACAGCAGCACAATACCAATCATTTAATGTAACTACAATAAAATCATTAAAATAAGACACTATTTAATGTTTAAATGTATTTTTAATGCTTTGCATTGTGCAAAATTATCACAAATTATTACTGATGCTTTGAAATCCTTTTCTATTTCCTATTTCCTATTCCTATTCCTATTTCTAGTGTCTCCTCATTTACAGTTGGAGCAATGATGTGAACATGAGTTCTATCAACAGCTCCAACAACTCCAGGAAAGCCTACAATCCTCATAAAAGTGGCTTGTTTTTGCAGCATGGTTTTACGGTCAGTTGGAAAGTCAATGAACTGCCATATAGTAGTGGCCAAAAGAAAAAAAAAATGTGTTAATGATTTTGTAAGCATATTGCATAGTTGCTTAGAATAATTTGTTTTATTTTTGTTGCTAATACAATGAAACATGCCAAATAGTGCGGTCATAATATTTGGCCATGCTATCATACAAAAAAATTATGAACACATGCAAAAACAAGAGAGGACCAACAAAATATTAATAACTGATTATGTTGTAGTCCGTGTCAATGTTGCCAATTTAGTGATTTTGTCACTAGATTTAGTGACTTCCTCACCCCTTTTGAGACACTTTTTTCAAAAGCCTAGCAACAAAATAAATTTCTTGGACAAACCTTATTTAGATTCCAAGACTCTCCCACTTGGATATTTATATTTATATAGATCCGTGAACTCTCCATTATGACTTCATCTAGCAACATTTAGCGACTGTTTTATCTACTTTCAACTGAAGGCAGTTAGCAACACTGGTAAATTTTTTTTTTTTTAATACCTTTCGTATTTTGATGGTTTAATTGAAATGTGGGTCATTAAAAAGAAAAATAAAAACTCCACACATCACTTTTGGCCACTGTTGTGTCTTGTGGGGCTAGTGTCACAATATTTAAGACCCTGCTCACTGTGTCAGCACCAAGTTCATTGCTGCATTTTTCCAATTTTCCAGCCAAAAAATGTAATTACTACTTTTAATTTCTGCAGTTAGAGCATTGATTTATAGAGTGGAAGAAGTTAAGTTTCTTACTTGGTCAGTTACAGAAAAAAAAGGATCAAAATCTTGATGATCAATTTTGTATCATTTTATAATCTCCATATCATAATATAACTCCAATACGTAGTATCTTCATTGGAAAGTGTGTGTCTCCTCCTCTTTGCTGCCATCTTGTTACTCCTAACTAGGTTAGGAGACCTTTCCAGCTCTCTTAAATAATTTAGGAGCTGAGACTAAGTCTTGACACTTAAGAACATGTATGAATCAGTCTTATTCTTAAGTCTAGGAATTAGAGTAAAATTACATCATTCTTAGAATTTTGACACACTTAAGACTAAAATTTTACTCTGAGCGGCTTTGTACATACGGCCCCAGATTCCTCATTCTTCATGGTATCGTTTGTAGGGAGGAGAAGCTACTTTATTGCATTGCATAATAATTGATGGTTTCACTGTAGTTTTGCAGAATTTGTTTCACAATGAATCTGGTTACCATGAAAAGTGTGTCACGCGTTGCTTCAGCCATTACACAGTACTGTACAAATAAAAATGTTCAACGAGCTGAAAAAATGCAATCCATTTCTCTGCAATCCATTTCTTTCAAAACACTTGCACAGCGCATGACCTTCTGTAATGCCCACACCCCTCATGCATGTAAACAGGTAGATGTTTGTCTCAACCGACATGAAATCACAGATGTCAAGTAATAAGAACTGTAACTCAGATATTGTTTAGGAAACGTGTCGTGTCCAGAAAAGGGATATACTGTACATTGCAGCAGCACCTCTTTACACCCTCTGCCTGAAACTGCTTAGGGTGTGTCGGAAATAGCACTTACCATCATCAGTTATAGTTCCCCAGGCTTCATGAGCAGCTGTTTCATCAGGAAGAATCAGTCATCAGTTATTTGAGTGTTTATCTGTTTAATAACTCAACCAGATTCTTTTATCTGTGATTGTACAAGTGTTTAGGGACCTATAAGCCTTTTTCACTATATCTCTAGGATAGCTTTGCGTGATCTGAGCTCAGATCCGTAGCCAAAAATCTTTTAAGTGAGGGATAGCCCACCCATGTCCCAGAAATTACTGATTATGATGTCCCAGAAAGGACTGACTATGACAGTCTAAGCATACTCAGGGAGCATTTGATAACATCACTGGCATGAGAGGATAGAAGTTCTGGTCTCAGGCACACAACAAATCCACAATGCTTCTGAAGAAAACTCTCTTGATTCCGTATTTAAATTGAATGTGTAACTGTTCTGACAATTTTTCTTTTCTTTTTTTTTTCTTTTTTTTTAAATTTTGAAATAGGTGGTGTCTGATGCTGCAGGACAAGGCATCACCATCACAGGAGACAAAACCTTCAACAACTGGAATTGGCCCAATGCTGTCATCTTTGCAGCTACAGTTGTAACAACTATAGGTATGGATCTAGTCTATTTATGCAGCATGACAATCAAGTGAATCTGTTTCAGTTGGAGAAATAATCAAAGGAAACACTGATTTACTTAGCTAAATATAATCAGGAAATGGGTGAATATTTATGCTACAGTCATGTATATTTTTCCCCACAGAATTGGGAGACTTTTAAGCATTGTTTTCCTCTATATATTCTTATATTCTGTTTAATATTCAGAGAAGTATATGGATGCCATGTCTTAAGATGTAGCATGTTGTGTTCAGACTGTAATGAGAGAAATTGTATTTACCATGAACTGGATGTTTTCACCAAAAATGGTTTATATCTGCAGGTTATGGAAATATTGCTCCCAAAACACCTTCAGGGAGGGTTTTCTGTATCTTTTATGGTCTTTTTGGAGTGCCGCTGTGTTTCACATGGATCAGTGAACTTGGAAAGTTTTTTGGTGGAAGAGCTAAACACCTTGGGCAATATCTTACTAAGAAAGGGGTAACATTGGTAAGGAATTATCACAAACAACCATTATATTTGAAATCTGAATATCACTATAGTAAAAGCTCTGAAACTTCTAACTGCATTTTGCTAAATTTTCTATTATAAGGTTGTTAAGTGTGTGTGTGTGTGTGTGTGTGTGTGTTTTTCTTCTTAAAGCGGAAAACACAGTTCACCTGCACAGCTGTCTTTCTGTTATGGGGTGTGTTGGTGCATTTGGTGATTCCTCCGTTTGTATTCATGTCTCAAGAGGGATGGACCTATATTGAGGGCTTGTATTTTTCTTTTGTCACTTTGACAACTATTGGATTCGGTGATCTTGTAGCAGGTGGGTGGCTGAGTTGTTAAAACTGCTTGTTATCATAAATCACCTGAGAAAATTATTCTAGTCACTTATGTTGACTTGACAAAGTAAAGCATCACTGTTGTTAACTCACATGCTTATTATTATTGGTGCTTTCAAAGCATCACCTATAATTATCTAATGCACCAATAATAATAATAATAATAATAATAATAATTACATAAGACTGTACATATCACATAAAACTATTTATTATTATTATTATTATTATTATTATTATTATTATGTTAACAACATGCAACATATTATGTATCAATAGTACATTATGTGCAAATATGTGAATCATAGTAGCAACATGTTAAAACATACTAGCAATGGGCTACAACATGTTAAAGTCACCATAAAATCAAAATTGACTATTTGTATTTTTTTATGGTATATATATTGCAGTGGTTTATTTAATAAGAAATTTTATCTGTGACGTTTTTTTTTTTTTTTTTTTTTTAGTTCCCCCGTAGTCTTTAACCAAAATAACTTCCCCTCTCTCTTGTAACGACATTCTCTTTCAAATCAAATCTAAGCAAAAACGTTTCCCTGACCGCAACAGAGAGAAGAATCCATTGTTTGGATGGCTGGGGTCCTTCATTATCTTCCTGCCCTTGGTCCAGTTTGTAAAAAAAAATTGATATATCGTACAAACCAGTGGCGTGTGGTGGTGTTTTAAAATGAGAAGGCACATATACATATATATACATATATATCGTCTCAGGTTACGTATGTAACCATGGTTCCCTGAGTAGGGAACAAGACACTGCATCCTCTAGGGGTCGCTATGGGGAACGCCGTCAGCGTGACCCGTGTCTGAAGCATACATACAAAAACACCACATGTTGGACGGTGACAGCCTATGACGTCACTACTGGCGCGACCACAGTATAAAGGGGCGCTTGGAAAATACGTCATCCACTTCTTCGTCTCAAGCTTGCGTCCGAAGCATGGCACAAAGCCTAGAGGACGCAGTGTCTCGTTCCCTACTCAGGGAACCATGGTTACATACGTAACCTGAGACGTTCCCTTTCGAGGGAACTTCGAACTGCGTCCTCTAGGGGTCGCTATGGGGAATGGAATACCCACGCCACCATGATGAGGGGAGTGCAAGCCAAGCACAAAGGCGAGCACTAAGTACCAACTCTACCAGGATAAGGGAGTTGCCTCTGGGACGGTTAGACGGCTGTCAGTGACGTTATCCCCTACGGCCAAAGACCCGAGCTGCATACCCTAAAAAACTTACCTGTTAAGGGCCGGGACTCCCAGACCCAGGGTAGAGCTTGAAGGCTTAGAATCATAAGAAGAGATTCCTTTAAGGGGATACGGCCAAGTGCCTAGGATAGTAGCTAGGTCCTGGCCTGTCACCCAGGGGCTACCGCTTGCTCTGCACGAGCTCTCTGAGGGAACTGTCTCAACAGGCCCTTGGTAATAGCCCACTGTTCAATCCCAGATCTTTTTGGGAGAAACAGGTAGAGTGGAGCCCAAGGCGAAACCGGGGCCTAACCAACCCAAAGAAAGAGCACGAAGCCGCAGCGCGTAACCCATACCGTACAGGATTTTAGAAAGAATGCAAACACTTGATGTGCGATCTTACCACAATGTGGATTTGAGAAAGTGCACAGAGACTTAGCGTGCACACCTACCATAACATGGATTTGAAACCATTCTAGGGAGCCGCAAAGCGGGCAACTCAACAGGGAGACAGAGAGATGCCTAGTACCTGAAATCGCTGACTCACAGAGCTCTAGGGAGCAGAGAACTCAACTCTCAGAGTGAGAGGGAAACTCCAACACTGAGTAGGGAGCAGCATGCTCATAGGTGACCCTCTGTAGTGAGGGGAGCAATGCTAGCTCTACCAACGAGGAGAGCAACCTAACAAGGCGGCATAGAGAGGCCTAACAACCTGAGGCTGCTGAATACCAGCTCTGGAGAGCGTAGAACTCATCTCTCAGAATGAGAGGGAACTCAGACGCTCAGAAGGGAGCGGCATGCTCATAGGTGACCCTCTATGGTGAGGGGAGCAATGCTAGCTCTACCAACAAGGAGAGCAACCTAACAGGGAGGCATAAAGAGGCTTAACAACCTGAGGCTGCTGAATGACAGCTCTGGAGAGCGGAGAACCCAACTCTCAGCATGAGAGGGAACTCAGACGCTCAGAAGGGAGCGGCATGTTCATAGATGACCCTCTATGGTGAGGGGAGCGATGCTAGCTCAACCAACAAGGAGAGCATAAGGTCACGGAGCCCTGGGAGCGGAGAGGAGTCGAAAGACAGAGCTCTGGAGAGCGGAGAACCCAACTCTCAGTATGAGAGAGAACTCAGACGCTCAGAAGGGAGCGGCATGCTCAAGGTGACCCTCTATGGTGAGGGGATCAATGCTAGCTCGACCAACAAGGAGAGCAATCTACAGGGAGGCAGAGAGAGGCCTAGCAGCCTGAAGTCGCTGACTCACAGAACTCTGGGAAGCGGAGAACTCAACTCTCAGAATGAGAGGGCGAACAGACACTCAGAAGGGAGCGGCATGCTCACCGGTGACCCTCTATGGTGAGGGGAACAATGCTAGTTCTACCAACAAGGAGAGCAACCTAACAGGGAGGCATAAAGAGGCCTAACAACTTGAGGTCACTGAATCACAGAGCTCCGGGAAGCGGAGAACCTAGCTCTCAGAATGAGAGGGAACTCAGACGCTCAGGAGGGAGCAGTATGCTCATAGGTGACCCTCTAAGGTGAAGGGAGCAGCGTCAGCTCGACCAACAAGGAGAGCATAAGGTCACAGTTCTCGGGGGAGTGGAGAGGAGTTGAAAGACAGAGCTCTGGAGAGCGGAGAACTTAACTCTCAGCATGAGAGGGAACTCAGATGCTCAGAAGGGAGCAGCATGCTCAAAGGTGATCCTCTATGGTGAGGGGAGCAATGCTAGCTCGACCAACAAGGGGAACAACCTAACAGGGAGGCAAAAGAGGCCTAACAACCTGAGGTCACTGAATCACAGAGCTCCGGGAAGAGGAGAACCTAGCTCTCAGAATGAGAGGGAACTCAGATGCTCAGGAGGGTTTGGCATGCTCATAGGTGACCCTCATAGTGAGGGGAGCAATTCTAACTCAACCAACAAGGAGAGCAACCTAAAAGGGAGGCATAAAAAGGCCTAGCAACCTAAGGTTGCCAAAAGACAGAGCTCTGGGGAGCGGAGAACTCAACTCTCAGCATGAGAGGGAACTCAGACGCTCAGGAGGGAGCGGCATGCTCATAGGTAACCCTCTATGGTGAGGGGAGCAATGCTGGCTCGACCAACAAGGAAAGCAACCTAACAGGGAGGCAAAGAGAGGCCTAACAACCCGAGGCTGCTGAATCACAGAGCTCTGGGTAGCAGAAACAGGCTGAGGTTGCTACTGAATAGAGGACCTAGTAGAGGTGGTGTACTCAAGGGGTCAGGGAGACCGTTACTTTAAACCCCCAGGAAGGGGAGCAGTCCCTCGTTTCTAGAAACAGTGGGGCCCAGATACGCAAAGAAAATGCTTCTCCTCAGAGCCAAGCACTTAGGACCCACACAAGAACTTATCACTCACGCCTCAGGAAGAGTGTACTCAAGCCCACTCAAATAGAGGGGTGATATACTGGTTCACCATAAGGGCAGTGTGATACAATCCTGAAGTTGCAGTGCTGACTTGGGGACCTGGTGACCAGGGAGGCTCCCACAGAAACCTACGACTTGGCCACATGATCCAGAGGTATGAAGCCGAGAACAGGGCTATCATCCTAGCCTGGATCTAGTATCGATGAGTGCAGTCCTAACTGCACTGAGTCGATAGCAGGAGGTGGCCGTCCGAGTGTCCTAGTCCTAAAGGTGAAAAACACACAACGACAGGTCCCAGACATACTGCAAAGAATGAGGTGGTTGCAGGGGATTTAGAGAGGGGAAGATGAGGGCAGATGTACAGGCCCCCTGAGGGAAGGGAGTAGATGTTTAATTTTTACTCTGATCTGGACGAGAGCGTTGCGAATGCCTCGTCTGGATCACCTCCCTCAGGTCTTGCCTACCTCTCTCTGACCCGCGCCTCCCTCTAGCCCTACCCGCAGGCGGGGGAGGGGCACGAGTCGCGACACTAGCCTTCTGTGCCCATCTCTGACCCTCAGACCGAGATGGGCCAGGACCCCTGCGTTGTTCGGGCTCAGACCTGGACCTTTTTGGAATGAAGGTTTTGAAGGCTGCTGAACGCGCCTTCGCCTCCCTAAACTTCTCGACCACCGTCTCGTCGGAGGTACCAAAAAGCTCGGAAGGTGAAACTGGAGCAGTGAGAAGAAAGCCCTTCTCTTTCTTCCCAATATCTGCCAGGTTCACCCACAGATGTCTCTCCGTTACCACCATGGCCGCCATAGATCTGCCCATAGCAGAGGCGGCCTGCTTAGTGGCACGGAGAGCCAAATCTGTGGTGCGACGTAGCTCAGCTACCTCGTCGGGTGACAAGCCCTGACCCTTATCCAGGTCTTTCAGCAGATCAGCCTGGTATGCTAGAAGCACCGCCATAGTGTGCAACGAAGTGACAGCCTGACCTGCTGCTGCATATGCCTTGCCATTTAAGCGAGATGTATCCTGAAGGGGCTTAGATGGCAAGGAAGGAGCCTTAAGAGAGGATGTCTCGCCCTTAGAGAGATAGCTAGCTAGTGTCTCTTCTAGTGTTGTCAAAAGACTTCGATACCAAGTCGGTACTAAAAAAATGAAAACGTCACGGTACCAGGTTTTTTTTAAGTACCGGTGGTACCGAGTACCCGGTCAACCCGGTTCTTGACACGTACGACCCTATGATTTCCGCGATACAGAAAACGCGGACGGAATCTCGGAATCCAGTTATAAAAACGGAATTTACCGTTTAGCACGGAATGTCACTGAATTTGTCAAAGTTTGGATGAATTAATCAAAAGTAGGTCATTGCACTTATATCAGATCGCGACATGGACTGTATCTTTAAATATTAAGCCGCAAAAGTCGATTAAAATATGAATCTCGCATGTTCTGCGAGTCTCTGTGTGAATGAATGAATGGCAGAGACGCGCGTTTTTTTTTACTACATACACTGAAGTGCGCCTGACGCTCGCGGTGATTTCATCATCTGCCGTCTCAATGAGGACATAAATACATAAACAACATCTCCAGAACTGCTCTGAGAGTCCTTTCACGAGCGTTTTACCATTTCATTGAGTAAAACCAGCGTCATATATAGCTACACACGTATTCACGGCAACCCGTCAAAATAAAAGTTTATCTTAAAGACATTGTGCCAGACATATATTACTATTATTTAGTAGAATGTATGTGATACTATTACTACTGTTGAAAACAAATTAATAAATATTTATTTTTAAAGAAATCACACACTATTTCTTCCATATTTTAATTTTAATAGTAAATCCCCTTTATTTACCAAAAAAAAATAAAATGTTTAAATTTAATTAATTAAAAGACGAATTAAATTTGGGTGAAACTTGTTTACTGTTTTTCATACTTTTATTACTTGCGGAAAAACTTGAAACACAATTTAAATAAATATAAAGAATGGCATTGATTTTTGTACATTTTTATTTTTGTTTGACTTTATTATTAAAAATAGTGTGTTTTTTAATTAGCATGTGGTACCGAAATTGGTACCGAGAACCGTGGATTTTCACTGGTATCGGTACCGAATACTGAAATTTTGGTACCGTGACAACACTAGTCTCTTCTATAGGGGGCATCCGCTCATAGCCATTTTCACGCAACCCCTCAATATTAGCATAACTAGTATGCTGGAATCTATGAATACGAGAGGAAAATGGCTTTTTCCACTCCCTCTCAACCTCCGTATGGACATCAGGAAGGAATGGAAGGCTCACTCGAGCTGGGGGGCTATGGCCAGAGAGATAACGCTCATCGAGATGACCCCGTGGCGCCACCATTTTGGCCTGCTTCCACGGCAAGTCAAGCCTCGCCGTGGCCCGTTCCATAACCTCCAACAGCTCGTCATACGCAGGGCAGGAGAATTGAGGGCTCAGTCTCAACTTCTTCACCCTCAGACATCTCCTGCTCTTCCTGGGCAGAGCCCAGCAGAGCACTAGCCACTGGATCAGATGATGTCAGAGAGATCGTGTCATCAGCATCTAGCGGCTCGCCCTCGTTAGGGACCGACGAGCGCGAGAGGGAAGCCCCCTCTCTAACTCATCGGCGAGATCCGCCTGCGAGCCCCACGAGCTCATTCTCCGCCGTGCCTCGGCAACGACTGGTCCTGAACCGCGGGAGGCAGACGGCTGTCCCTCCTTTCCCGAAAAGAGAGACAGACGAGAGCGGAACTTTTTCATAGAAAAAGGCTCACAGTGCACGCAGATTGCCCCCTCGAGGACATCGCGTGCATGCTCCTCACCCAAACAAAAGACGCAAAGTTTGTGTGTGTCATCAGGTGTCAAATAACGATGACACTGATCCACACATCTCTTAAACGCCTTGCTAGTGCTCGCCATGATAACAGAAGAAAATCGTTCTTACTTTGTAGAATGCACGCTTCAAAAAAACAGTCATTTGAATACGAAGAAGAGGATGACGTATTTTCCCAGCGCCCCTTTATACTGTGGTCGTGCCGGTAGTGACGTCATAGGCTGTCACCGGCCAACATGTGGTGTTTTTGTATGTATGCTTCAGACACGGGTCACGCTGACGGCGTTCGCCATAGCGACCCCTAGAGGACGCAGTTCAAAGTTCCCTCGAAAGGGAAACGTGTGTGTGTGTGTGTGTGTGTGTGTGTGTATGTGTATATATATATATATATATATATATATATATATATATATATATATATATATATATATATGGATCAGTAAGACTTGTAATGTTTTTTAAAGAAGTCTCTTATGCTCATCAAGGCTGCATTTATTTGATCAAAAATACAGAAAAAAAACGTCTTGCAAAATGTTATTACAATGTAAAATAATGGTTTCTATTTTAATATACTTTAAAGTATAATTTATTTCTGTGATGCAAAGCTGAATTTCCATCAGCCATTACTCCAGTCTAAAGTGTCACATGATCCTTCAGAAATCATTCTAATATGCTGATTTATTATTCAAATTATCAATGTTGGCAACAGTTGTGCTGCCAACTATTTTTTTGGAAACTCTGATACTTTTTTCAGGATTCTTTGATGAATAAAAAGTTAAAAAGAACAGCATTTATTCAAAATATAAATCTTTTCTAACAATATAAATCTTTGCTATCACTTCTTATCACATCCTTGCTGAATAAAAGGTATAATTTCTTTCAAAAAAAGAAAGAATAAAAATTTACTGACCCCGAACTTTTGAACGGTAGTGTATATTGTTAGAAAAGATTTATATTATAAATAAATGCTCTTCTTTTTAACTTTTTATTTATCAAATAATCCTGAAAAAAAGTATCACAGGTTACAAAAAAATATTAAGCAGCACTACAGAAACTGCACTGATAATAAATCAGCATATTAGAATGATTTCTGAAGGATCATGTGACACTTTAAACTGGAGTAATGGCTGATGGAAATTCAGCTTTGCATCACAGAAATAAATTATACTTTAAAGTATATTAAAATAGAAACCATTATTTTATATTCTAATAACATTTTGTAAGTTTACTGTTTTTTCTGTATTTTTGATCAAATAAATGCAGCCTTGATGAGCATAAGAGACTTCTTTAAAAAACATTACAAGTCTTACTGATCCAAAACTTTTGAACAGTTGTGTGTGTGTGTGTGTGTGTGTGTGTATATATATATATTCATGTCCCTGTTACACTTAGTTCACATTAATGATCACATTTTCCTGGTTAAATAAATATTACATAAAAAAGAGAACAAATATAATTCTATTTGTATTCTATTACTATTATTTTTTATTTGATTTAATATTTTTAATACTAATTATACATTTCATAGTGTTTTTATGCATTTTTACATTTATTCTAAAATAATAACTAAAGGCAGTAACAATTTGAAAAATATTCTGGAAACAATTTACAATAAGGTTTCATTAGTTAACATTAGTTAATTTAGTTTACATGAACTAAGAATAAACAATAGCCTACTTCTACAGCATTTATTAAGCTTAGTTAATATTAATTTCAACGTTTACTAATGCATTATTCAAATCAAAAGTTGTTTGTTAACATTAGTTTATGCACTATGAACTTACATGAACTAACAATGAACAACTGAATTTGTATTTACTAATGTAAACAAAGATTAATAAATACTGTAATGTTCATTATTTGTACATTTTAGTTAACACATTAAATGACACCTTATTGTAAAATGTTACTAATAATTTTTTTTTTTTTTTTTTTTTTTGTGAACTGATGTTCAGCTGTTCTTTTTAATAGTCAACTTATTTTCGGGTCATCGTCATAAAAGCTCTGTAAACATTGCCACAGGCAAGAAAGCCGTATCTTACATTTCATCACGCTGAATGCTCACTAAAAACTGATGCAGTTATCACATTTTCAGACCATTTCAAGTTTTATTTTGACGTGACAAATTAGTGGTATCTAAGCGGGAGAGTTGTTTACTTACTTCATAATTAGTCAATAACGGCATCATTTTCTTCATTCAGGCTGAGAGCTGGCACGAAAACAAGAGGCGGGATTTATCGCACGAAGCAATCTTCAACGATCATATCCAGTTATAGCGCTATGGAGGCATTGCCTCCTCTCACGTGACTTTCCCCCATTCATTCTCAATTACAACCCAGAAAAGTCACGGCACGCTGTGGGGTCTCTGTTGAAAGTCTATGGACTAAAGGGAGGCAAGCCTCCGCTGTAACTTTACCTGCGGGCGTCGCTGTTTGACAGTGTTACTTTATAAAAACAAGTGACTTTTATACTTTTAATGCCATATTTAGTAATGTTTGCGATTTATGTTTGTAATATCGATTATTTTCTGATCCAATTTTTTGAGGAGACACTGCCTCCCTTGCCTCCTCGGAGGAAATGCCCCTGGTACAATCTCAATTTACCTCCCAGCCCTAGCTCAGCTGATCGCACCACCCTCTGGAGAGGTTGTCTGTCTTGCTTTGTGCTGTTCCCAAACCAGGCCGTAATGTTTCTCATCAGGATGCTCTTAGTGGTGCAGGTTTAAAAGTTCCTGAGCACCTTAGAGGGCGGTTTAAAATCCTTTAAGTGCCTGAGGTGGAACAGACACTCACGGGCCTTTTTCACCAGGGTGTTGATTTTACAGAACCATGTCAGGTTATATTAAAATGTCAAATTAAAATGTGTGAAACATGTTAGCAACAATGTTAAATTGTTATCAATACCTACCTAGCCAGCTGCCTGTTTTTCTTACTGCATTTATATAACCATCAAACTTTAAACTTTTTTTTTTAACTTTCAAAAAGGATTTGTCAAGCCACAAGTTTGTCCTGTCAAGCTTTACTTCTCTAGTTCTTTTTAAGATATGCACAAACAGCCATATTATACTCAACAATTGTCTAGTCACTTTTGGGAAATTCAGTGTCTCCAAGTGTAACCATTGTTTTAGTGAAGCATAGATAGGAGTCTTTTTGAGTTTATGAAAAATATAGGCATAATGGAGTTAATCATAAATGTATAAATGGTACATTTTTGACAGATTTTGATGTAAATTTTGAAACTATTTTTTCTGTCTCTTTTGTTTAGGTGTTGACCCCAATGCTGACTACCCTACTCTGTATCGGTACTTTGTAGAGGTGTGGATTTATCTTGGTCTGGCATGGCTCTCTTTGTTTTTCAATTGGAAGGTGCGCATGGTTGTAGAGGCTCACAAAGCTCTAAAGAAGCGCCGTAAAAGGCGCAAACTTTCTCTGGATGAGTTACAGCGTATCAAGGAAAGTCACAAGACACTACATCTGCCACCAACTCCCAATGATGTCAACATCTTTAGCTTCCTGTCCAAGAAAAAAGAAGGTTACAATGACTTAATCAAGCAGATAGGTGCTGAGAAGGAAGGAGAAGATCAATGTGTCAGCTTCATCACTGGCAGCAAGAATAAAGCACCAAACCGCTCAAAGAGCTGCAGTGATAGTCTTTCCATTAATGGAAATTCCATTCTCAGCCTAGACCGATCACCTCGACAGAAGCGACGCTATAGCTTCAGTGACAGAGTTACTGTAGCTCTCTCAAAATCCAAGAGTTACCTTCTTAGCCAAGAGGAATGTCTTCTCATGAATGAAATTCATGGGGAAGGAGAGACAGACACTGACCTAGACTGTATAAGAATGTATGAGAATCAGTTGGACAAGGAGGCAG
Organism: Spinibarbus caldwelli; assembly: GCA_039654775.1. Classification (NCBI taxonomy): domain Eukaryota; kingdom Metazoa; phylum Chordata; class Actinopteri; order Cypriniformes; family Cyprinidae; genus Spinibarbus; species Spinibarbus caldwelli. The sequence goes on from CM077251.1 coordinate 26,946,673, forward strand.
GAGAGAAACACAAAGGTCTAGAATATGGAGGATGCAGCGATGGCCGGACCACGCGGGACTCCAAAAGTTACCAGACCCTCATGTTTCCCAATGCCAACATTACCTTTATTGATGAAGATAATTTGCTAAACAACAACCTGGAGGATGATGATAATGTCTTTATGCCTAAGTTCTCAACTGCTGATGAGGCAGATTTCAAAGAGGAACAGGGCTCAGAATCTGAGACCTCCGTATTCACCACAGATGGGTCGGACCATGGCCACTCCTATGAACAGCTGGTGGAAGAGTATTCCAAAGAGGACAACACTAACATTTGATTCTGTCTCCTTTCTTAAACCTCATTAAAGTTTTTTCTTTCATGAAAAACCTGAAATGATGGTGAAAACTATAAAAATATAAGGTTTTAAACACACCCAATACACTCTTTTGAAATGTGATTTTACATATCTGTATTTTTATTTATTTTTTATTTTTTTGTAAGTGATACAACAGATGTCTAAACTGCAGGGTTTAAGGTTGACTAGGAACTGGATCACTAACAATGCATGTTCACTGCATGTTGTTTTTTTTTGTTGTTTTTGTTTTTTTTTTTTTGTTCCACCATATTGGTGGATTTTTTTCTTTCTTTCTTTTTTAGATAGAAAAAACTGCCAGTTTGTGAAAGCTTAATCCTTACTGGATGTTAAACCTATTTTTATTGTCTTCCATTTTAGCCCAAGGTATTTTATTGGGTAACCATGTTGACCTGTTAGATTTTAACTTGAGATTTATTTTAAATGGTATGTCATGACTTTTTAATATTGTGATTTTTATTCCAAGTTTCTTTCTTTCTTTCTTTCTTTTATTTTTTTATTTTATTTATTTTATTTTATTTTTATTATTTTTATTTTTATTTTTTATTTTTTTTTTGACGCAGGCATTGTTTTAATGTTCCTAAAATGTGTTGTTAACTCTTTATCCAAATATAATCAAAATATTTATTGTCTTCTGAACTGGCAATACGATGATAATCCACACTGAAAAACTCTATGGGCCTTCCTCTGTGTCCCTGTCAAGTCAAGAGAATGGTAGTTGAATCTGCCCAAGATAACAGGAAATCAGCCAAGATAACAGGAAATTATTACAGTGTTAGTTTTACTAACATAATAATGACTGTTTTGGTGTCTGACTCATGTGTTGACATTATTCTGGTTCCATGTTGACATAAAACCAACATACAAAATTATAATTATAATTAAAACCATTATAATACCCCAAGGGGGAAAAAATGAAAATCCTAGTTGTGGTTCCCTTCACTGAGCTTTGCATCCTGAGTCAGTTTCCTGTTGCAGATGTAATTGTATGTTATAAGAGTGCCCTCTTTTAATAATCTTTTGGATTTCTTTCTTTCTTTCTTTCTTTCTTTCTTTCTATTTTTCTTTCTTTAAATTTGATTGAATTTAGAAATGCACTCTAATTTGCTACTGTATGTCTTTTAATATTCATTGGTTTGTGCATCATGTAAATACATTTTCCACCAATTTACCTTTCTTCTAATGAGCTTTAGTGTTGTCTTTTGTTCAGTCATTCTCCAGTGTACTCTTGACCAAGCATTAGGCTCCTTGTTGTGAGCCTGTGTTGTTGATCTGTGCTACATTTGGTTGAATGTTACATTTCAGTTGAACTTTTGGTGTGTCATTCTTAATTGTGTACATACTGTAGAGGGTTTTCAGGAGCTCAAACTTTGAGCAAAAAAGAGGCCCACCCCCATTTTCCTGAGTACACTTTTTCAGACATCTCTTTAATTCTCTTGAGAGAACAGTGTTTCTTAGGTAAACATTGGAAAATGGCCTGTCAGCAGCTGCCACTGTTAATCTTCCTTGTATTCTCTTGTAGCCTCTGATTGATTAATGATTAAAACCAGAATTTACATTACTGGCCAAGGTTAACTCACCTTAGGTTAACCAGTTAAGTCATGGTTTTGTGTTTTGTTCATGTTGCAAACTTTCGTTCCATTCTTTCATAAAGAAAGCACAAACATTTTACCTAAATGATGTGAAGGGTAGAGTGGTTTTGATAGTTTTTCGCATTATTTTGAATTTCCTGTACTTTGTCATGCTGTATTTGAATTATTTTCTGTTAGTGCTGTTTTACTGTTCCAGTTATCATTTTCAATTTGAAATAAACAGTTAGGATTCCTGCCTTTTTCTCTTTCATCTTTGAGCAGTGGTTTCAGAGAGATACTTGGCCTTATTCAAAGCTAAAATTCTTCTAAAGCAATTTTGAAATAGCTTATTTTGTCAAAATGGTAGTTTTGTATTTGAGTTTAAATTATACTATGTAAATTATATGAATCTGTTTGTTTTGTAAAACTACATTGTATTAACTTTAAATTATTAAAGTCTCATATAAGGTAAAATTTTGTCACATCTCAGAATTTCATTTAAGCAGTAATGGTACTAAAAGCATATCTATCTTGATGAGCCATAGTATCTTTTTATGGCATTGTGAAGTTGTAAACCTTTGTCTGTTCCACGTCATTACATGCTCACAATTGTTTTCTGTGTGAATTCTATTTCTCAAACACAAAGGCCACTTATTCAGACCTGATGGTGAAAAGGACAGGATGTGAAAATAGGGACATGTCGCATGTTTGTTTGTGTGATACAACATCTAAGGATTCAATCAATATATTTCAATACAGGAAAAGTGCTGGGCTGACAGTGTCCTGAATTGTTATCTCATTACTCATATGCTGAATTCAGATTAGAGCTTGCATGCCAGCAATACAGTATGAGGCTTTTAGAACTTTGTTAACGTGCCCTACTGAATAGCATGAACTCCTTGTGACCTTACTATAAATATGCTTCTTTGATCCCAGAGGCCATTGTTGCTTAAAATGATCCAGTCCTAGTGAGAGACTCCAAACTCTTTAGCCTACCATTTGAAACACACTATTATTTTCTTACTAAAAACTATGAGTTAGATATTTTGGTATTTTGATAACACGAGTTGTGACTTTAAAAGCTGCATTGTATTACGACCAGCATTGCAATATGAGGCCATAAATCTTTTCTGCTGAATTGTAAAACAGCCTTGCTTGATAAAGACACTCCTCAGAAGTGATAGGTTCTCAAACAGGGTGGTAAAAAGGAGTTACTGTTTTACATGGAATGATAAATTTTACCTCAAGGAAACGTAAAAGAACAAAATGCAAAAAAAAAAAAAAAAAAAAGTAAACTATGCTTTGAGGTTCCTAGACAAATGAATATGCAACATAACCTAGTCAAAGTAATATTAAGGTAATATTACATAGCTGTTATAATATAATACAAGAAGTGCTCTCTCATTTATGAAAAGATATTTAAAGAATTAAGATAACATTTTGAGCAACAAAGTCAGAGATTAGGAATAATTATAAATTTACTTATATCATTAATACCAAACATTAATCAATAAATCAAATTAGAATAATACCAATCAAATTAAACCAATAACAAAATTCATCTTTGCACTGAGGATTTGGCACAGAAGCTGCATCAGTCCTGCAGTGCTACCCTAAAGCCCACACTTACACGCCTCGGTATTTCTCAGTACTTAGGTCACTTTTTCAAAACCATTCATACAGTTCTCCTTACCAACTTTCAGCTAGGCACAGCAGTTAATTTCACGTTCAAAATGCACTAAAACTACCAAGACACTTACATACAGTGCCTTGCGAAATTATTCATACCGCTTCATTTTTTTCACGTTTTGTTATGTTGCTGCCTTATTAAATGACTATTTTTCCACATCAATCTATACTCCATACACCATAATGGTAAAGCAAAAAACTTTTGCTTTTAATATCTTCGCAAATTTATTAAAAATAAAAAACTTAAATGATTCCATTGCGTAAGTATTCATACCCTTATCTGGGACAGCTGGAATTTAGCTCAGGAGCATTCATATTGCTTGTAGATGTTACTACACTTTGAGTGGAGTTAACCTGTGGCAAATTCAGTTGAATGGGTATGATTTGAAAAGGCACACGTCTTAATAAAAGGTCTAACAGCTGATAATGCATATCAGAGCAAAAACCAAGCCCTGAGGTCCAAAGAACTGCCTGTAGAGCTCAGAACCAGGGTTGCGTCAAGCCACACATCTGGGGAAGCGTTGAGAAAAAAATTCTGCTTCACTGAAGGTTCACAGAAGCATGTAGTCTCTGTTACCCTTAATGGAAGACGTTTGAAACAAGGGCTCTTCCTAGAGCTGGCCTCCTGGCCAAACTGACCAACTGATGGAGAAGGGCTTTGGTTGGTGTGGTGACCAAGAACCTGATGGTCACTCTAGTTGAGCTCCATGATCATATGTGGAGACAGGAGAAACCTACAGAAGGAAAAACATCACTGCAACACTCCACCGATCTGGGCTTTATGCCGCTGTGGCAAGACTCAATCCTCTCTTCAGTGTAAATACATGAAAACACACTTAGAATTTGCAACAAAAAAAAAAAAAAAAAAGCACCTAAAGGACCCTCAGACTGTGAAAAACAAGATTCTCTGGTTTGATGAACCTCAATTCCAAGCATCATGTCTGAAGCAAACCAGGCACTGCTCATCACCTGCAGAGTACCATCCCAAAAGTAAAATGTGGTGGTAGCAGCCTCATGCTGTGGGGTTGTGTTTCATCGGCAGGGACTGAGGAACTCGTCAGAGTAGAAGAAAAGCTCAGTGCACCAAAATATTGAGATAGCCTTAATGAAAACCCAGTCCAGAACATTCAGAGCCTCAGACTGGGCAGAAGGTTCACCTTCCAACAGAACAATGGACCTAAACGCACAGCAAGAGTGGTTTATAGACAACTTTGTGAATGCATATTATTTTACAAACAAATCTAAATGAACATGTATAAAGTATATTTTTTGCTGAGATTTGATGTGACAATTTTGCGTCGTCATCGCGCAATGATATCACAACGTCATTTAGCAACTTTTAGCAACAAATTGACCTTCCTTTAGCAACTTTCTCTGAAAATTAGTTGGCAACACTGACGGATAGTTTGGCGAATAAGGAGCTGGTGAAAAAGGAGCTGGAGTCAGCCTCGTGAGCTCGGGCCAAGTATATAATTTTCTCATGTGATGAAGATTTTTTCTGTGGAAAGCGCGTTAAATACAAAGTACAAAGCTTATTTTATTCAAATACATCGCGAATATGGAAACATATGGGCTGCGTCCGAAAGCTCTAAAATGCTGACTTCGGAGGCAGCATTCCAAGGCAGGAAGGCATCAAGGCACATCTGAAATTCTGCTTCACTTCCTGTCTCCAGAGGTACCTTCTACTGATCAAATTTTGAAGGCAGCATAGATGTATCCTTCGCTGCCTTTGATATCCCACAATCCTGTGCGTTCCATTCCATGACGGTTGAGCTAAAAAAAATCAATAAATAAAGATGGCATCTGAAAGTTGCGTTTGGTGGTCAGTTTGTGTGTAAATATGTATTTCAGACTAACTTTTTGCACTTTTGATGCAAAAGCATCAAAGAAGCCTGTCTGAAATCAGTTTCACGAGGTGCCTCCGTGCAAAAATGCTGCCTGCAAAGTCATTGCCTGATAAGGCAGCGAGGCAGTAAGTCAGCTGCCTAGGCTTTCAGACGCAGCCATGGATTCATGCCGAATGAGAGAGGTAGGGTGCGTGAGAACAGCGCCGTTTGCTGTAGTGTCTCTTTAAATTCGTTTTGGCTTGTTTAGCAACTTATATTTTTCATTCTTGTTCTGTTCTGAATATTAAATTTAAAGGATTTGTTGTGGAGTGAGGAGAACTAAAATAGCCTATAGGCTAGCTATTGTGTTTACTGTTTGTTCATTATAACTTTCCACTTTATTTAGCCTACTGGTATATTATTTCTGAATAATGCGGTTTGTGCTTATGCCCACCCTCTCCCACCCCCTCTCACCCCCTCTCTCTCCCTCTCTCTATCTCTCTCTATCTCTCTCTAAAAATACTTACTGTTGGTTAACAGTTAACCAGTCATGTTTATGTATGTGTGTATTCTTATGCTTCGCTCGACTTGATTGCATGTAAATGGTACATGGGTCGTGACAATTTAGAAAGAAAAAGGGGGCGCTGAAAAAAGTTTAAACCACTGATATACATTATAGATAAGGCCATGTCTATGCCATCTATTGTGTTGTGTCTGAACAAGCAAAAGACACATGAGAGTAATGTTTTACATTTTTCACATCTGTGTGTAGTTTGGCATGTAGAGTATGTGGCTAATTATTTTATGTTTGTGTGTAGAGTTACTATGCAAAAATACCATTTTTAGAAGAGTTAAAATAGTTTTGAAAGAAGTGTTTGCTTTTGCAAGATGTGTGTGACGTTTTGCATGTTGTGTGTATGTTTTGTGTGTAAGCTTTTTAGAAATGGAGTCATAGTTAAAACTGTGTAAGCATTAAAAAAAAAAAAAAAACTGTAACATGGTATGAACTTTACAGTTTTGAGTATACACAAGGGGGCAGTCATTCACTGCCAATATATCCCAGAACTGGGTTTTGCTACTAGTGGGTGCATTTACTGTAAATGTACACCATGGCATAACTGGTGATATTATTGTGTTGCTGCTTCCATGTGTTGCTTTGGAAACCATTCTGCTAAACATTGCTGAAGAATTGCAGTGCTTGGTGAAAGAATGATTATTTGTTATAAATAAATGATTCAGTTTTTGTTGATGTGTGTTTATTTTAAGTGTTGTCTGGTATGTGTAGTAACCGAATGAGCCGGTTCAACGAACTGTCAAAGTTTGCCGATGATTAGCGAGAATCCTGACGGGTGAGTTGCTGACACTGTACAACGAGCCTGATACGCAATCTAAGCTTTTTACAGTTTTTTTTTATTTCAACTGCTTACACAAAATCATTACTTGTCACACAATTTCTAAAACTTGCCAGTCAAACACCAGAAACACACACCAAATCTGCAAAACCATACACTAATTTTCAGCCTTTGACTCATAAAACACTTTCATAAAACACTTTTTGCAAAACACAAAAACACACAAAAATCTATCAGGAAGTATCCTGATTTCCTTTTTCCAACAGAACCAATCAAAATGCCACACTAATTCATCAGTGCCTCACACTAACTCCTCACATGTGCAAACACTCATTGCTTTACTTAACACCAACCTGTCGTGGCTTTAGAATAGGCCTTGGAATATGCTTTGGATTATTGGATTATTAGCAGAATGAACATGTAACCCAGGTCAGAAATGAGCTGACTGAAAATAATGATAATAAATAGAACAAATATAATTTGCAATAATTATATTTTTAATGAAGGAAAAAAACGGAAATGCTTGATAAAATGGGTATTCAAAGTTGTTCTGCTGTGTTGTAAACTTCAAAATAATTAAAATAACTGTAATAACTAAAGCAAGACGGTTGTCATAAAACGCACTGTGTATGACGTCACTGATATGAGACGCTTAGTCGCAAAGAGAGAGCACGCGCTTTGCAGATCGCGAGTGTCATCAACGCAGATTAAAAGGCAATTATACCAATCATCCTTGTCGATATGCATAAATAATGTGTTATATGATGTTGTAACACTTGTATAAATCTTATTTGGGTCGTTTTAGCGCGATGATCGATGGTAATGAAGCAGATGAGATGCGATTGTAAATCCTGTGAGATCCGATGCGGTTGATTAATTGTTGAAATCCCCCGGATTTGGTGAGTTTCAAAATAACGTGCAACTATAAATGAAGTGTTAATATGTTGTATTAATGTTTTGAAGCGTTTTATGCAAGTTTATATGCATTTAGTGTTCACATGTCGTGTATAATGTACTGTAACTGTGTATTGTATTTCTGAAGAGCTTAAAAATGCTAATCAGCTGACGATTATCATTTATGTAACTGATTTCATATGTGTTAAGTAGCAAAAGTGCTCTAATAGTGTGTGTATATATTTTTTTTTTTCTTTTCTTTTCCCAGCCATTTTGAGTTTATGTATGAAAGATATATTGAGTTTAACAGTCATGTTAATTGTCTGTGATGTTGCAACGCTGTTTGTATAAACAGGTCAGGTTTTTTTTTCCGAGACTGAATTAAGCTGTGATCCTGAGATGGCGAGCCACCCAGCTAGAGAACCCTGAGAAAGACAACTAGGAGAAAATCCTGAGATTCAAGTGATCAGTGCCTTATCCATTATCACAAGTGGACTTCATCTGTTCCTAGTGGTATTTCTCACCAAATTACCTCAACACTGATTATCATACTAACTGATTTTTTTTGCACTATTGAACAATTTGCACTACAAACGTTTGCACTACACAAAGAGACTCTTGTGCTTATTGGATTCATCGTTTGGATTCAAAGGACTGTTCTTTTCCCACGTTCAACTTATTCTATGGACTGAGAACTTTTCATATACTGAATTTGACTGTTGTACTATTTTAGTTATTTTTCTGGAGTGATTTATTGTAATTGTTTTTTTTTGTTGTGGGCTAGAGGTTCTAACTCAAACCAGTAATCAAATAAGCAAAGCTCCAAAATAATCTAGAAAAAGGTTAGGAAAAAATTTAAATCCATCAATAAGAAGGAAACAAACCAAAAATAGAAGTTAAATATCAAAGGAAACAAATATAGCACAATACAAATATTTTAATCCAATAACTAAAAAGGAGCTCAAACTTAGTTTCTAAAAAAAAAAAAAAAAGGGGGAGAAAGAAAAGAGAATTTTCTTGGTGTTATTTCAATTGTTTTTTTTATTGTCATTCCATTTCATATTTTCATTCAATTCAACTTTTATTCAAAGTAAAAGACAAACTTCAAGTCATTTTCCTGGTCTGTCTGTTTTGTTATTGTGGTTTAACTAATTTTTGTGCCCTCCTGTAGCGAACCTAGCACCTTGACTGGTCCATTACAGTGTATCTTCTCATATAGATTGATACATAAAGAGAGATCATAGTATCTATAGTAACTACTAGTGCGCAGGGTTACAAACATGCAGAATGTTTAGCAGTTTCTGAGTCTGCCTTGCAAATAATTGTCCCTTTATGATTTTCTTTTACTGTTCACCTTTTTCAAAATTGTTTGGTTTCTGTCCAACTACACATGGTTGATGTACACCACCAGTCAAAAGTTTTTGAACAGTAAGATTTTTAATGTTTATTTATTTTTTTTTTTTCTCTTCTGCTCACCAAGCCTGCATTTATTTGAGATTTGAATATATTTTAAAATGTAATTTATTGCTGTGATCAAAGCTAAATTTTCAGCATCATTGCACAAGTCTTCAGTGTCACATGATTCTTCAGAAATCATTCTAATATGCTGATTTGCTGTTCAAGAAACATTTTTTTTATTATTGCTATTATCAGTATTTACAGGGTTTTTTTTGTTTGTTTTTTTTGTTTTTCAATTGCTAACAAGTGTTTACGAATAAAGTACTTTTTCTAAACTCTTAACACAGCAACACACCAACATCACACAATTAGCTAAATAGTTAATTTTCTGGCCAAAACCACATTTTGTTAAATACAAACTCTACATTTCAAAATGCTGAATACCCTTTTCTACATATGCTAACTCTATCAAAACACAGCAAGAGTCATTCGGTCAAAACATTTGCACTAGTTTTCTATCCAACAGGAATATAGTCAATCATAGCGCATAGAATGCCAAAATTCTAGCAATTAATGACACTACAAAAACTGCATTACTTGTCATGTTTCAGTTTGACTTGTATAGAACAAACAATATGATATCCAATTAAACAACAATAAAAAGAATAATAATGGAGTCATCAGTATTTTACGGAATGTAAAAGAAAAGTGACAGAATTGCACCGCATAGAAATATAGAGAAAAAAAAAACAATTGTTTAAATTAATGTACAGATATGTTATTTACAAGTGCGCAGTTTACAAACAGGCAATTTTCAGTTTTCTATGTATAAATGTGTCAGTTATGGCGGACAATGTATAGTTATGAATGTTTTAATTGTTCAGGCTGAATATAGCTTGGGGGGGGGGGGACTGTTCTTGTGCCTGTTCTGGTGGTCAGTGCTCTGTAGCGTAGACCAGAAGGCAACAGAACGAAGAGAGAGTGGGCTGGGTGTGTGGGATCCAAAGTGATTTTCTTAGCCCTTTTCCTTACTCTGGAGGTGTACTGATCTTGGGAGTTTGGGCCAATAATCATCTCAGCAGGCTTGGCTGTCTGTTGTAGTCTCTTGATGACTGATTTGGTAGCTGAACCAAACCAGACAGTCCTGGTCCAACTACTCTCCTCCCTAGTCCAACTCTCCCTCGTCCAGACATTTTCTTTCTTTTTCTGCTTCTCTGTGTTGTACTGTATTGTTTTGAACAAAACCAATCCAGAGAGTGCCTTTTTTATTGTGCATGTCCATGTAATGGAAAGACTTGAAATTATTACAGTTTTTCTCAGTCGATTTGACACATCTCTCCAAACTCAGGTCACTGTTCTCAAAACAGTTAACACAGTGATCTAAACACTTTGTAATTGTCCTAAACAGATTGTACGTTTTCATTCATTTCATACAAATTATAAATCGTGCAAATACTTTTCTCAAAACAATGTGCACAAAACTGTCAAATGTTTTCATAATAGTTAGTTTTTTACAATCATTTTTGCACCAATAACAGAACCTTCATGTCATTTTTCAAAACTCTAGACACAAAACTTTAAACAGTCATTATTTGTAACAAAGGCTGTCCAATGTTCAAACCTTTGTATATTGCATTCATATCTTTAAAGAGGCCTTGCATTTGCAGAAGCATTGGTTCAAAAAACTCGTTTATTATGAAATATCATAGGAACATTACTTTAGATCACCCACACACAAGATACTCATAGTTTCACTGTTTAGTTGTTAGTACAATCATTAAATATATTTGTTCAAAACACATGATGCAGCTGTCATTATGGTTCTCCACATTCATACATCATTGTAATAGACTAGAGAGAAAAGTACAGGCACTGGAATCATTAAACAAAATTTGATTATTATTGATTATTGATTATTATTGAAAAATTATTGATAAAATAATCAACTCACAGCAGGTTCAAAAAAACTTTAAATAAGAAAAAATTAGATAAGAAAAAACTACAGTAGGCCTACAGTAAAATGTCAACTGGAGTGTTCCTCACTGCACTTCTATGTTTTTATCCACCCTGTTTTGTGGATTTGGCCACAGGTTTTTGGCCACATCATAATGGATGTTTTCATTAGCTAAACATCTTGGAAAAAATCTTCTGACATGGCAAAAATAGGCCTGACATTGGTCTCCTGTGTTGTCATTGCACGCATCATCCATGGCCTGGAGAAGAGTGACTTGTTTGTGAGGGTACCTATTGTGAACCTTCCACCTCCATGTGGAGAAAAATTCTTCAGTCGAATTACAGTAAGGAAAGGGGAGTATGGGGGTAAATACAAGGTGATAAACTGTGTTTGGGCCTGAAACCATGATTGCACTCAGTGCTGTTGTTAGGAATTCTGGGCTCATTGCACTGATTTTGCTGTGGGGCCTCCTCAAAAATCACATTCAGTGGGGGGTGGTCAGGCCCCCCACGAACATTGTTTGGGGACCCTCTCAACCGCTGGGCTCTCAACCTCTCCTCCATGTCATGGCCAGGTTAAAGCCTGCCTCATCCAAAAATATGAATGGCTTTAATCAGCTTCCAGCTTTATCACCCTCTAAAAAGACATTTACAGTATTGTAGGAAAAACAAATACTGATAACAATGATATAGAATTTTTGGGGATTTTTTTTTCTCCCAACAACAGACATCTTGAAACTGATCATTTTCCATTAAAACTATGCTTCAAGAGTTATGCAACAGTTTTGTAGCATTTTGAGCAGTTGTATCAATTGATAGTTAGATCATTGTAATGAATTGAATAGACACTCAATTCAGATGTAATGTGTTAGTTGCATTTTGAAATAGTGTTAAGAGTTTGTGTTAAGAGTTTAGAAAAAGTACTTTAAGTATTGGTAAACGCTTGTAAGTAATTGAAAAAAACTGTAACAAAGTATTAACTTTGATGTTACAGTTTTTTTCAATTACTTACAAGCGTTTACCAATACTTAAAGTACTTTTTCTAAACTCTTAACACAGCAACACACCAACATCACACAATTAGCCAAATAGCTAATTTTCTGGCCAAAACCATATTTTGTTAAAAATAAATACAAACTCTACATTTCAAAATGCTGAATACCTTTTTCTACATATACTAACTCTATCAAAACACAGCAAACCCGATTCAAAATCGAGTCATTCGGTCAAAACATTAGCACTAGTTTTCTATCCAAAAGGAACATATCTAAACAATCATAGTGCATAAAATGTCAAAATGCTAACAATTAATGGCATAACAAAAGCTGCATTACTTGTCATATTTCAGTTCGACTTGTATAGAACAAACAATATGAGATCCATATAAACAACAACAAAAACAATAACAATAATAATAATAATAATAATTCAGTCATCTTTTGTGTGTGAATGTGGGTGTACTATGATTGTCGTTAGTACAGATTTTTAATCCTCCTAGGACAACTTATGTTATTTACTGAAAATGTCCAAACATTTTTCAGAATTTAAGTTTGAGATCATTCAGGTGGACAATCAAGTTTATTTTGAATGGAACAGGAGCATTGTTGACATAGTGGTCCAGAACAACATCACCAGCCACAAAGGAAGAGGCCTGTGGAGATTTTGAGACAAGAGCTTGTCAAGCATGGATTCAACCTTCTTACATTTTTTCCTCCTATGATGCTAGCGCAGCAAATATGTAATTAGATAAAATGCAATGAAATTCTCTTCCAGATGTAAATCAAAGGCAAGTTCAATAATTGAGGATAATTCATGTGCTGTATACAGCAAACACACACATTTGTGTGTATACAGTGGTGGCCAAAATTATTAGAACACTAGTATTTTTACCAGCTAAAAACGTCATATATATATATATATATATATATGACGTGCTGTAAAAGACTGATCTGTAGTTATAAGAAAAGTTTGTTTGCAGTTGCTGCTAAAGGTGGCACAAACAGATTTTAAGTTTAAAGGGGCAATTAGTTTTTCTCATGGGTAACAGCAGGTGTTGGATAACAGTTTTTATTTCATTTAGATATACACAATATATATAAAACAAAACATGTTGAATAATTGCAATAAACATTTTCATTAGCATAATTGTGCATCTACAGCTGAATGTGTTTTATAGTCAATAGAGAACACACCTATAGATTTGATGTTAATATTTACTTTTAATAAATATATTACTAGAATAAATTGCAGTGCTTCATTTTGAAGTAAAGTTGAACTGTTCGGTTAAGATAATTTTGTGTTTGGATGACTGTGCTAATTGTGTTTAGAGTTTTGAAAATGTGATTATAGATTGGACAAAGGGATGTTAGCAATTGAAAAAGAAACTGTAAAACAGTTGAGTACATTATTTTTCCGGATTCTTTGATGAATAGAAAGATCCAAAGATCAGCATCTATCTGAAATAAAAAGCTTCTGTAACATTATACACTATATCAAAAGCTTGGAGAGGGAGGAAATTATAGAAATTAATATTTTTATTTAGCAAGGATGCTTTACAGTTTTTTCAGCTGCTTACATTTTCAAAACTTTGCCTCTTTTTTTCAAAACTGTACACAAAAATCCAAGAATTGCGCGCACAGAATGCAAAATGCCTCAGATCTCTTGCAAAATGAAGCACTGCACTCAGAATATCACAAATACATCGCAAAAGCAAACATTTGTCTTACACTGCAAACACCTCTGCCATAATATTATATTTTTGGATATATTGTGGCACTGTCACACAGGACACATGTTTTAACCTGCTCAATATATATTAAAGATTTTTATGTATATTTGAGTTTTAATAGGTTTTCATGTTGTCTCAGCCATTTTATTCCTCTTAAGCATTTTAATGTGTGTATGTCTTTAAGATACTCTGGATCTGCCTGTCATGTGACTCATCACATGACAGGAAACAGGAACTAAACAGCATATAGGAGGCAGCATGTTAAACAATCATGGGCTGCGTCCGAAACCGCCTACTTCTCTACTATATAGTAGGGGAAAAGCAGTAGGCGAGTGAATAAGTATGTCCGAAACCAGGGCTGGATTATCCATAGACGGGATTGGACGAGTGCCCTGGGGCACCAGCCAATAGGGGGGCACTAAGTAATTAAGATAATGACTAGGCCTTTAAAATAATTTTCATGTTTTGTATATATATTATTTTGCAGGAAGAGCTGCAGCTACATACGGTTAATGATTCAATATATACTTAGAAAATATAAAATATATGCATATAAAGAATTGCGATTGGGTCAGGCCACAGTGTATTTGCCCCCTCGCCCCTGTCAGAGTCGAGCCCGCTGATTTATAATATTAAATTCACGATGGACAGGCAGCATCATCTTAGTGGTTGTGTGAAACGTATATTTAAAAAAAGAGAGAAAATATCACGACACATAGCCAGGGCTATACAGTGCGACCATTTTAGTCGCATTTGCGACTGAAAAGTACTGTGTGCGACTATCAAAACATATTTAGGAGCACCTGTGTGACTGATCGGGGGCCTGTACCATGAAGCCGGATTAGCTGGCTAGCCAGGTAAGTTTCAATTTAGTTTGCACCAATCCTGGGTTTTAGGTACCATGAAAGTGGCTTGGCTTTTAGCGGCGTTCATTGCCATAGTAACTTACACTCCATGGCTAACCTGCTCCAGGGCAGGTTATGTTCTGAGTTAGAGATCTCAAACTGAAGCAATTTTAGTTTAACAGTTATTATAAATCATTTTATTTTAAATGAATATTAATATATACAGATCATGTAATATAAATGAGCTGTAGTATAACACTATACAAATAGCAAATAGATAAGTCAAGTCAAGTCACCTTTATTTATATAGCGCTTTTAACAATACAGATTGTGTCAAAGCACTTAACAGTATCAAATTGGAGTGTCAGTAATGTATAATAATAAGATTAAACACTCAATTTTCAGTTAAAGTCATTTCATTATTGAATTCAGATATGTCATTGTCTAGCTCAGTTTAGTTTAAATAGTATCTATGAAATCAAATTTACAATAATCGCTAGAAATTAAGTGTCCCCAACTGAGCAAGCCAGAGGCGACAGCGGCAAGGAACCAAAACTCCCTCTGTGACAGAATGGAGAAAAAAAAAACCTTGGGAGAAACCAGGCTCAGTCGGGGGGCCAGTTCTCCTCTGGCCAGGATATTATTGTTTATTTATTTTTTAATTATTTTTTAAATTAAATTTTAAATGTATAAATGTATTATATTTCTATTTTTATATTGTTGCAATTTCTAACAATAATAGTATTATGTAGTTAGGTATTTTATTATATTTTTAGTTATTGTTTTATTTTTAGATTTATTGTATTTAAATCGAGGTCTTCACTGGCGATATGTCCCCGGGGTTCATCCAGGTGTCTGGCCTCTGCCGACGATCAGGGTCGCAGACATCATCTCCCGGCGCCGATCCACCATATGATTCGGACACGGACTGAGAAACAGAATAAGAAAGAAACAGACAAATATTAGCGTAGATGCCATTCTTCTTACGATGTAACGAGTACAATCGTGTGTTATGAGGAGTGTTCCCGGTTCCGGTTGATCTAATTAATGCAGCCTAACAATCCTTTAACGTATTTGAATAATAGAAGTGTATTAGTGTGTTATGTGTAAGCCAGGTTAAAGAAATGTGTCTTTAATCTAGATTTAAACTGACAGAGTGTGTCTGCATCCCGAACAGTGTTAGGTAGATTGTTCCAGAGTTTGGGTGCTAAATAGGAAAAGGATCTGCCCCCCGCAGTCAATTTTGATATTCTAGGTATTATCAAACGGCCAGAGTTTTGAGAACGCAGCAGACGTGGAGGACTATAATGTGATAAGAGCTCGCTCAAGTACTGAGGAGCTAAGCCATTCAGGGCTTTATAAGTAATTAACAATATTTTAAAATCTATACGATGTTTGATAGGTAGCCAGTGCAGTGTTGACAGAACCGGGCTAATATGGTCATACTTCCTGGTTCTAGTAAGGACTCTAGCTGCTGCATTTTGGACCAACTGTAGTTTATTGATCAAGCGTGCAGAACAACCACCCAGTAAAGCATTACAATAGTCTAACCTTGAGGTCATAAACGCATGAATTAGCATTTCTGCATTTGACATTGAGAGCATAGGTCGCAATTTAGATAGATGGAAAAACGCAGTTTTACAGATACTAGAAACATGGATTTCAAATGAAAGATTGCTATCAAACAGCACACCTAGGTTCCTAACTGATGAAGAAGAATTGACAGAGCAGCCGTCAAGTGTTAGATAGTGTTCTAGGTTATTGCATGTGGGGTTTTTAGGTCCAATAATTAACACCTCTGCTTTTTCAGAATTTAGCAGTAAAAAGTTACTTGTCATCCAGTTTTTTATATTGACTATGCATTCCGTTAGTTTCTCAATTTGCTGTGTTTCACCGGGCCGTGAAGAAATATAGAGCTGAGTATCATCAGAATAACAGTGAAAGCTAACACCATGTCTCCTGATAATATCTCCCAAGGGTAACATGTAAAGCGTAAAAAGTAATGGCCCTAGTACGGAGCTTTGAGGTACTCCATACTGCACTTGTGATCGATATGATACCTCTTCATTTAACTGCTATGAACTGATAGTGGTCAGATAAGTACGATTTGAACCATGCTAAGGCACTTCCACTAATGCCAACAAAATTTTCTAGTCTATTCAAAAGAATGTTGTGGTCGATAGTGTCGAACGCAGTGCTAAGATAGAACTAATAAAGAGATACAACCACGACCACGATAGAAGCAGGTCATTTGTAACTCTAATGAGAGCAGTCTCAGTACTATGATACGGTCTAAATCCTGACTGGAATTTCTCACAGATACCATTTTTCTCTAAGAAGGAATAAAATTGTGAGGATACTACCTTTTTTGACAGAAAAGAGAGATTTGAGATCGGTCTGTAATTAACTAGATCTTTGGGGTCAAGTTGTGTTTTTTTTAATGAGAGGCTTAATAACAGCCAATTTGAAGGTTTTGAGGACATATCCTAATGACAATGATGAATTAATAATAGCCAAAAGAGGATCTATGACTTCTGGAAGCAGCTCTTTTAGTAGTTTAGATGGAATAGGGTCTAACATACATGTTGTTGGTTTAGATGATTTAACAAGTTTATACAATTCTTCCTCTCTTATAATAGAGAATGAGTGGAATTGTTCCTCAGGGTATCTATAGTGCACTATCTGATGCGATACTGCAGCTGACGGCTGCATGGTTACAATTTTATCTCTGATAGAATCGATCTTGGAAGTAAAGTAGTTCATAAAGTCATTACAGCTGTGCTCTTGGGAAATGCCAACACCTGTTGATGCTTTATTTTTCATTAATTTAGTGACTGTATTGAATAAATACCAGGGGTTATGTTTGTTTTCTTCTAAAAGAGACGAAAAGTAATCATATCTAGCAGTTTTTAATGCTTTTCTGTAGGATAGGGTACTTTCCCGCCAAGCTATACGAAATACCTCTAGTTTTGTTTTCCTCCAGCTGCGCTCCATTTTCCGGGCTGCTCTCTTTAGGGTGCGATTGTGCTCATTATACCACGGAGTCAGACTGTTTTCTTTGATCTTCCTTGTGCGTAAAGGAGCAACTGTATCTAAAGTGCTAGAAAAGAGAGAGTCCATAGTTTCTGTTACATCATCAAGTTTTTCTGCGCTGTTGGATATGCTGAGGAATTGAGATAAATCAGGATTACTTACAAATCAGTCTTTTGTGGTAGAAGTGATGGTTCTACCATACTTGTAACAAGGAGTAGAATTTACAGTTTTAGCTATATGGAGTTTACACAAGACTAAATAATAATCTGAGATATCATCGTTTTGCTGCAGAATTTCAACACCAACTAACATCAATTCCATGTGACAGTATTAAATCTAGAGTATGATGGTCCTGAAACATGTTGTCTAACCCCAATAGAGTTCAGAATGTCTATGAATGCTGATCCTAATGCATTTTTCTCATTATCGACATGGATGTTAAAATCACCAACAATTAAGACTTTATCTGCAGCCAGTACTAACTCAGATAGAAAATCAGAAAATTCTTTAATAAAGTCTGTGTGGTGTCCTGGTGGCCTGTACACAGTAGCCAGTACAAAAATCACAGGGGATTTATCACTAACACGTGTTTCTCTAGATAATGTTATACTAATGTTATACGCAGCACCATAACTTCAAATGAGTTATACTTAAAGCCTGCCCTCTGAGAAATACTGAGAATATTGCTATAAATTGTAGCAACACCTCCCCCTTTACCTTTTGGACGTGGCTCATTTTTATAGCAGTAATCTTGGGGGGTAGACTCATTTAAAGTAATGTAATCTGGTTTTGGTCATGTTTCTGTCAAACAGAGCAAATCTAGGTTATGATCATTGATCAAATCATTTACAAAAAGTGCTTTTGTAGAAAGGGACCTGATATTCAGTAAGCCAAGTTTTATCAATTGTTTCTCTGTATTGTAAACATTTTTTATTTGTTGAACATCAATTAAATAGTTACTCTTAATTTGATTTGGACGTTTTCTGTATTTTCTAGTTCGGGGAACAAACACAGTCTCTATAGAGTGATATCTAGGTGAAGGAGTCTCTATGTGCTGAGAATTAACTGACTTCTGTGACATGAGGCGGCTAGCAGACGGTCGGTTTAGCCAGTCTATCTGCTTCCTGACCTGGGCCCTAGTTAGTCAAGTACGAACTCTAAGACTATGTGCCATATTTCTAGAGAGAAGAGCGGCACCACCCCAGGAGGGATGAAGACCATCTCTTTTCAACAGGTCAGGTCTGCCCCAATAACTCGTCCAATATTCTATAAAGTCTATGTTATTCTGCGGGCACCACTTAGACATCCAACCATTGAGTGACGACAGTCTGCTATGAATCTCATCACCCCGGTAAGCAGGGAGGGGGCCAGAGCATATTACAGTGTCTGACATCATACTTGCAAGTTCACACACCTCTTTAACATTATTTTTAGTGATCTCCGACTGGTGAAGTCGAACATCATTAGCGCCGACATGGATAACAATCTTACTGAATTTACGTTTAGCAATAGCCAGCACTTTTAAATTTGCCAAGATGTCAGGCGCTCTGGCTCCCGGTAAACATTGGACTATGGTGGCTGGTGTCTCTATTTTCACGTTCCATACAATAGAATCGCCAATAACTAGAGCACTTTCATCAGGTTTCTCAGTGGGTGCGTCACAGAGTGGGGAGAACCTCTTTGATGTTTTGATCGGAACGGAAAAGCGGTGTTTTGACCCGCAACTAGGCCGCCTTACAGTCACCCAGTTGCCCTGCTGCACGGGCTCAACCGGAACCGAACAATGTACAGGACTCCCTGAGCTAGTCGCATCCAAAGCAGTATCTAGCCCTCACATTCTTACTGTCCTCAACTAAAGTTTGGATGTGTGTCTCTAGTTCTAAAATCTTCTCTGCCAGCCTAACTATTTCCCTGCATTTATCACATGTGAATCCCTCGTCGCCGACAGAGAGAGATAAACTGTACATGTGACATGAAGTGCAAACAACAAGAGAAGGAGAAGCCATTACTCACTGTGATAGATGAATGATACCAACCTAACTTACCACTTACCACTGTTGTTTGATGAACTTGTGAAAAACGGAGCGAGAGAGAAATGAAAACGGAGCGAGAAAAAATAAAACAATAATAGGCGCGAATAGAAACGCGAATGGAACCGCGAGTGCAGTGCGTTAGCCGGTTAGCTTGTTACTCGCGGTTCCATTCGTGTTTCTATTCGCGCCTATTATTGTTTTATTTTTTCTCGCTCCGTAACAAGCTAACCGGCTAACGCGCTGCACTCGCGGTTTTAAAAGCGAATTATCAAATTAGTTAGATTAGTTTGATAGATAATACCAGAAATATGGTGGGAATTAAGTTATATATTATCACTTTAAATAACAGATAGTGAAAGTAAGGTAAAGATTCAATAAAAAAGCGGAGCTACAATCGCAAACCTCTCAGCAGCACAACAGCAAGATAACACTATATTAAAAATGACTACATGTGACCTTACATGTTCGAGTCTCTATCGCTATATATTTTCAAATGTATAAACTAACTTAAGTTTCACTTGTGACTCCACTGATAGAGCAAAGTAATTTCTTTTATTTGTCCTCTTTCATGTTTCATATGACGTTTAAATTTGTCATATTCTTCAATCTCTTAACCTTTAGCAAAACCTTTAACATTTAGTTTTGAATAAATCAAACTTGCTTTGTGTTGCAAGGCTCGTGATTGGCTGTTCGCCAGTGATGTCACACATTCATGTGCACGCGCTCCACAAACTCAGGATCAAAGCATGAGTTGACAGAAAAAGTTGATGATCAGCATGATGGTACCAACAAAGCCGGATTGGAGTGGTTTGGTTTTGTCAACTCAAAACTAATCCTGTAATTCTGAATTTGTTCATCTACCATCATGGTACAGGCCCCCGATCAGCACAGGCTACATTATTTGTGTTTGCTCTCAGGGGAGATTCAAAGATTTCTACGTGTTTTTGCAGCGTTGAGTAATGTATCGCAGACATATGTTGACTCCTTGAATGCAATGTTAATCAGAATTCGCTCACTGCTCAAAATACTGGAGTTTTGTTCATTGCTGAGTTATGCAAGCTCACAAATCCTCTCCTTATAACAAACAAAGTATAGACAAGGTGTAATAAAGAGTTTTGTTGTGCAGTGTAGGGAGCTTCATTGATTATAAAAGAGCTTTAAGATCACGATGAACTGAAGTGAGTGACAGCTTTTAAAGATTAATAAGGGAGTTTGCAAATGTGATATTAAATTAATACAGCAGTTCAATAAACAAAGTTAATAAGTGACGTCCATTGTATGACTTTAACAATATTGCCTGATATTTCGTCAACGAAAATAGTTTCAAACAGTCACAGCTGAGCCGCATCTCCATTCAAAACACAGTAGTGTTTCGTTTATGAATGAACTTGCGTTTTTAAATTAATCTAGTGAGTCGATGATTCAATTACCTATTCACTTGCTCCGTTCCTGAATGAATTAGCTGTTCAAAAGAATCAACTGACTTAAAATCAGTGACTTGCAGCCACCTGCTGGCAGTTTTATTTTTATTTTTAAAGTGTCATTTAAGTTATTTAAATCATTCTAATCAAACAATAGTTCTATATTCCAAATTTTATATTTAAAACATGAATCTCACTACATTGTTATGAATTTAAAACATCCATGTCACCTCTGAGCCTCTGTAAAATGACTGTAAAATGACTGTAAATTTACCTACATGCAAGTTTTGTGTTCTTCTGTGCCACCTTTGTAGTGGAAACTGATTTTGTTAATATTGATTTCTTTGTAACTTGTTCTTATTCTACCTGTTCTTATTCTATTTTTAATTTAAAAAATGTTGAAAAGCTTATAAATATCGATTTTTGAATTTGACATAATGACATATTTTTAATAAAATAAAATAAAAATAATAATAAATGCCATTACAAAAAAAAAAAAAAAATGCACCTGTAAATCATTTTAAGGAGTCAAATATTACCTTGTAATGGGAAGGCTAATTTTTGTTATGTATCAGAAGGTGCTCCTGGATTTTTGGCAGTGCTCTTAAAGTTTTTTTAGATTGGGGGGGGCACTTCAAATGTGGTCACCCTAGGGCACTACACTGTGTTAATCTGGGCTTGTCCGAAACCTCAGTATTCATAAAACAGTAGGCGAAGAATTACCTGGGTGACGTACTAATTCTCGCGAGATTCGGACGTGCGTCTACTTGAAGTGCGTCCGAATATGCCTACTTCTCTACTATAGTAGGGGAAAAGCAGTAGGCAAGCGAAGAAGCATGTCTGAAACCTCAGTATTCATAAAAGAGTAGTCGAGAAGTTCCCGAATGTTCTACTGCTTCAGCCCAGATTCTTAAGTGCTCAGATGGATACTTTTCTATCCCAGGAGTCCACAGGAGATCAATACGTCATCATCGAACGTGATGGAGAACAGCGATGACGGTGTTTAAAAATGTGAGTATTATAAATCAAAAAAAATGGTTACCTGTGTTAAAATCATATTTGTTGAGTTACTGTATAGTAAACTGTTGATTTGCTTAAGGTGCAAAGACGCTAGACAGCAACATTACAGTATATTTGGGATTTTGCTGTAAAAACATGTTTTATTATGTATAGCGAACAGGATCTCCCATAGCACACGCATGTCTCAGAATGCATTTACATAAACAATATACATCTTAAAGACGATTACTAAATGTCTATTTAACATGAGACAAGAAAATATTCTAAAAGATTTGCAGATGAGCACAAGTGTTTATCTGGTGAAGAGTGACTGATGGACGAATGCTGCCATCAAAGGCTCTCAGTGAGTATACTACTGAAATGAATAAAACATCTTTTAAATCTTAAGTTGTAGTTGATTTTAAGTATTGTAATTTCAAACAGACTTATTACAGCACTTTTCTGATTCTTGATTGCTGTACATTTTATGCAGAGCTTTTGTAGTGGAGCAGATGACAGTGACATTTGTGAAAAAAAAAAAAAGGAAAAACCTGAAACAAAAATATAAAGAAAAAGTAAGAAATCATTTTCTAACTTCTAATACAGAAATCAAATGACATTGTACTGTTAAAATGACTGCTTGTGTATTATATTTGTGCATCTTTGTATGATCTGAAATGACTGCAGACTGATGTGAGCAGTGAGGATGGAGAAGTACACAGCATCATCCTGGAAATGGTCCAGTGCCATGAATGAGACGCTCCATCACTGCATCTGCCTTTACTGCCTCATCTGGACTGGATGTTGCTGTGGTCTCTTCATTATCCGTGAGCCCAGAGCCAGCAAGAACATCTAGAGAAAGACCAAAAGACACTGAGGATGTGATTTTGTTCAAGTTTGTTCTGCTGGTTTCTGTTCATACAACATCAGTCAATGAAACCTGAGTTTCAGAAGCTTCAAGAGCATCATCAAATAATTTCATGAAGAATCTGAAAGTCAGGCTCCATTGACTGATATTGTATGAACATAAACCAGCAGGACAAACTTGACCAAAATCACCTTTTGTGTTTGGAAAAAAAACAAAAAAAAAAACACACACACACACACAAGGATTGAACAGCGTTGAGGCGAGTAAATAATGACTGAATTTATATGTTTGAGTGAAATAACCCTTTAAAGCCCCAAATAGAAATTGTATGAAATATATGTAAGCATTTATATTATAGTAGTACCTTGAAGAAATAAACTTTAAGAAATAAGCAGCTTTATTGAGCATTTGTGCCCAAGGCACAAAAAAAGCATTTACATTTACATTTTAATTAATTAATTATTTTTTTTAATTAATTTATATATATATATATATATATACATTAATTTACAATTATGCATTTGGCAGACACTTTTATCTGAAGTGACTTACAGTGCTCTTATTACAGGGACCCCAATGCCCCTGCAGTAACCTGGAGTAAAGACACCGGTGGTGTTGACTGTGGAGATCGAACCAGTTCACTACACCACAAAAGTAATGAAGCTATATCAAAAATTAGCTTGTAATTGTAAACATATTAAATGAAATTTGGCAAGATATGGAATGCTGGCAACATGAGATGTAAAATGTTTTACTCTGTGTAAATGTTTTACAGGTAGTTGTTCTCATGAAGAGCAGCACACAGATGTTTGGAGCAGACACAGCAGCAGCCAGATTGTCCCGCACGTTCTCCTGCTCTTGTTCAAGATTGTGTGGCACGGGGGGCCTCATCCTCTCTGTGCACTCAGACAATAGAATGGGATATTGACAGCCTCAATATCCCTTTCTAATCCATGATCAGATTCAGTTTGACTGCAGCAATGATGGAGGTGATAGACCAACACGTTCTCACTCCCAACTCGTCACATAGGCTGTTGAAGCTTGGTCAGGATCCCTTGGCGTCATGTATTAACTCACTGGGTACCCCTTTGGCGTCATGTTTTAACTTTCAGGGGTTCCCATAGACTTCTGACCGGAGCCCGCGGCGTTGACATTTGACGTGCAGGTAAGCAGACCGCAGTGTGTACGGGTCAAGACTACGATAAATAGGAATAAAAAAAGAAAAGGCTACAATAAATTAGTTTTGGCAGGGCGAGTTGATTGGCGTCCCCCAGGTCATATTTAACAGATTTTTTATTTTAAAAATCACTCGTTGCCTGATATATCAAAGTGCCGTCTGTGAAACAGCGTTCAGCGGTGACTTTAACAACGCTCCAGCGAGCAACAGCAGTAAGCACTTTAAGTGTTTTCCTAGGTAATGCTGGTATTTTTGTCGGAGACTTGATGATGATAAACGTATTTAATGTGCTGTGATTATGTTTGGTTAATCAATGTTTAATCAGCGCAATGCGATGAAATCAACCTATTATTTATTTATTTGTTTGTTTGTTTATTGATTGATTGATTATTTATTTATTATTAATAAATCAATCAATCAGTGGTGCAGACGTCATTGTAAGGCGTGATCCCAAGACCCACTGTGATTTCCCACTCGGTAAGTACAGTTAATTAATACAGATGGGAACAAATTTACGGAACAAAAACTGTTTAATCAGGTCAAGAAGTTGTGTTTAGAACCTTTAGAATTGCAAGGTAGCAGTTTCGTGATGCAGTAAATGACAGCAGACATTATAACGATATACAACCCATTCTCACTCCCAGGGCGTCAAAAACTGAAGCATGGTCAAGCGCCTTTAGCGTCGCTATATCGACGAGCTCGGACCTGCATTGATTTCAACGGGAAACTTTTGGCGTCAAACACAGATGCGAAGGGCAGGAGATGTTTTTATCGCTATGAAATCACGTTCAAGAAGTCTCATTCAGCACACATTGCGATATTTGCCATCAGTTTACATGTGCCACAGGTTGGGTGAGTAGTCGTAAATACACCGTCTTAATGTCTGTTATAAACTGTATTCAGTCTTCTTTATTCATCAGATTAGCGCCGTATGTTTATTCGCTGTATTATATCGGTCATCCGAGGCTTTTTTTGAGTTTCATTGCGTTTAACTAAATTAACACACCTGCTAACTAGAGTGATCCAAGGTCTATGGCACGTGACGTGCCATAGACCTTGGATCAGTTTTATATTCATATCAGCTTCAAAGATGTAAGTTGTATTTGTAGTAAAATCATGGTAACCATGTAGTTTTACTGTGAAATTTGAAGTTAAAACACAGTAATCAGGACCAAAACACAGTAATCAAAACATGGTAAAACATTTACCATGTTTTACCATTTACCATGTTTTACCACAGTATCTGTAGTTTTACTGTGAAATTTGAAGTTAAAACAAGTAAACATGACACTTACCATGATTTTACCACAGTAACTGTAGTGATATGTATAGTAATACCACAGTATCGCCAAACTTAATATGGTTTTACCACTGTAATGGTAGTTTTGATATGCTTTTATGACAGATATCACAGTAATCATAACATTTACTGTACCGTGCTTGTAATACTTTTTAATGTAAAATCAAAAAAAAAAAAAAAATGTAAAAATTAAAAAAAAAAAAAAATCTGTATTTTTTTTTCCCATCTTGCAGTTCATTCATATCAGTTTATATCTTAAATATTTTACTCACATATCATTATTAACATTCTCTATATAATTCTGTTTTATTTTCTCTCCCTTTTTTAATTATTATTATTATTTTTAGCTGAAAAGAAGTAAAGGAAGCAGTCAGCCCAGTCGTGTTTGTGGAGAAGTATTAATTCAGAAACGGAGAAGACAGAAAGCTGCGGAGACAGACATTTGCAGCGGTAGGTCTGTGTTAGTTTTAGCCTTTTATCAAAAATTCCTGCGGTTATAATTTGCACAGCATTTGTTGTTTCTTAAACTTTTGCCCTGTCCAAATACCCACACTTGCGGTCTTTGCACTTGACCACTTGACTACTTATTTGACGTATTTCCTGTATTTGGCCCAAGTGTTCAAGTGTGTGTAGAACTTTTCTTTACGTTATGGGACACACTTATAGTGTTGTAAAAATGCAAGTGTTTACAGAGATTTATTTTTAGTTTCAACTTTGCATTTTAAAACAAACTTCTAAATGTCTGTTCAGTAGTCCCTATAACAGATGGCAATTTAATTTGTGGTGCTTATTAAGTGATAATAAGCAGTTGCAAATGATGTACAAAATAAATATGCTTATCTTTGCACCAATAAAACGTGCAACACTGTGTTTTACTACCAAATTATTCCTAATATATAATTATTATTATTATTATTATTATTATTTAACGTACATTGGAAAGGTTTCCGTGACCTCTCGCGAGATCTCAGCAAAAAGGCTAACGATTTATTCCAAAACATGATGCATGATGGGATACACCAAACCTCGAATAGCGCTCCGGTGTGGTATTCAAGATAGAGTGGGTTTAGTGTGTGTTAAGGGCATTGTGTTTTGGCATTATTAAGACCTGGGACAGTCCTGCGCACGCACTGTCACGTACACGTGCTCTCAAGTGGCCAAGACCGCAAGTGTGGGTATTTGTACAGGGCAAAAGTCTTTAAAATGCCCCATTAGTAAGAACCCTAAACACGGTTTCACATCAATGTCCTAATAATTCAGTAATTCAATGTAACACTTGTATGATATTGTACAAGTGTGCTTGTAGACAATCCTGCATTGTTTCCTCTACTGCTGTCGTTAGTCATTGCCTCAGCCCCTGTACACTATCACATTATTGGTAAATCAGTTGCGCTCTTCTTGGAAAGCAGTCAGATGCCCCACACAGTCAGAAAGTTTATATTGTCCATTGGCTTCATAATAAATTACTTCAAATGGGCCCTATCAGTTCATGTTCCAACTATACATGATGTCTCTCTGCACCTCGTAATTTATCTGTTGCCATGGGTGGAAATGCTAGTTTGATGTGTCACGTGATATATCAAACTTTTGATTAATTTGTCAGAACCAGATCAATTACACTACTGATAACAGTCCTGTTAGCATCTAATCATGTTTAAAAGAATTCTTATGAATATAGCTTGCTATTAATGACTTGATTTTAATAATGGATGCATTTAACATTTAATTATACAGCATCTTTACAGAGGCTGCTTTTACTGCCTAAAAAAATAATAAAACCCACAGTAATGTATAAACCAACAAGTTACATGTAATGTAATAATAAGCGACCCTGTCTGTGAAATCCAGGCTAAAGTCTCAAAATTTTATTTTGTGATAACAAGAATCAAAATTTGATTTCAACCATTAATTTCACTATGATTTCAATCTTTGACATGGCCTTACTCAGTCAGTATTAAAGGTATCAAGGTTACATTTTCACAGAATGTTCTTTACAGTATGAAGGATGATTTTATGTAGAAAACAGTAAATCACAAAAAAAATTACTTTGGGTTTTCACAGACACTGTCACATATTTCCTTCCTTTCTGTCTTACAGGATCACTCACAGATTGTGCTGTCCTTCTTTTTCAGGTCTACAATATCGAACTCAACAGCTCTTTTAAGAGCCAACCCTCACAAACCTTCCTAAAAACTAAAAGAGCTATTACTGAGACTCAACGAATCTTGCCATGATCAGCCCTTCCCAGGTCAATTTTCTGGAATTTTTAATCAATATTTACTCATCAAATGCTCTGGTCTGAATCTTATTTTAAATGAACTTAATTATGTTTAAGGAGCAATGTTAAGTGCGCACAGAGTAAGTGGAGATTTTCTTGTTTTACAGAAGAGAAGGAAGACCAAGGAAATTCTTTGTTCAGGGTGAGGAATGAACATGGCCATCTTGCGTCCAAACGAAGACAGAAAGGTGTGCAAGTCCACTGGTATGTCTGTATTGAAGCAATGCTGTATTATATAGTACAGCACTTTATGATGATCTCTCACAGGACTGTTCATGTCAGCAGTGATTATTCTTTCTAATTTGTAATTTTTTTTTTTTTTTTTTTTTGATACAACTATTACAATTATAGCATGTTAGCAAAGAGTGACTGGAACATTTTTTATCTTAAGTTTTTAAAAACCACACCACCTGTTTTTCTTAGATAAAAGCAGACAAGTGTTATAAAAGTGGTTTAGTTGATATAAACACCAATTTACATGATTTCATTGTTTGGTAAATGTTGTGTGTTATAAATTGTTGATTGATAGTTGATTGGTTTGAAGCAAGGCCTTACACTGCACAGACTAAAACACATGTGTGTTTTAATATTGAAGCAACACATTTGTGTTTTAAGATGGAAGCAAGAGAAGTCATGAACTTTGGAGAGAGATTCTAGAGGAAAAAGACACATTTACTGCAACAATAGATGAATTCTAGAGGCAAAAACTCCAGTCTCTGAGAACTACACATGGTAATGGGTGTCTCATGAGCAAGTCCTTTGCCTAACTTTGTAACTTTTTCTTAATTCTTGCATAATGAAATTTTTATTGCAGTATTTTAACAATTTTACTTTGTACAGATGATCTCTTCAGCCAAAAGAGGGGTTTTGACCAAGCGATACTCTTGAAAGGAGTGAAAAAAGAGGATGTTGTAAATTGTCTTAAAAAAAAAGCTTCTCAAAAGGTCTTAAAACAGCTTAAAAAATGGTATGTGTACAGTACTTCAAGGGTCATTGTTGCTCACCCTGCTAAAATCACACAGAACAAAAGCTGAGCTGACTGTCCATTAAACAACCTCATCTGAATTGTTTGTGTTTTTTGTTTTACTTTGGCCAGGTCTGGGAACTGTCTGAAAATGGGATGTTAGGACTGAGAGATCCTCTGGCTGAGGAAAAAGCTACACCACATCTGTGCTGGATATCAACCACAAACTGTTTACAGACACGAGAGAAGAAGATCATGATGAGGAAGAGCAAGAAACCAGTTTAGATGTGATGATAAGGAATCATTATTTTCCGAAACAGTATCAAATGTCTTATATGTATCACATGATCTGTATCATAGTTGACTGGATGGGATTGTGTGACACTTAAGGACATTTCATCACTCATTTGTGTGAACTGATTAATGTTTATGTATTTTTAATGATCCATTATTATTTTTCTTAAATCTCATTTGTCTTGATGCTACTTTATCAACTTTATGCTGTATGCTTCAATAAAATGAATATGGTGAATATTGTGCATTGAAAATTCTTGGTAAATACATCATTTTACTAGGTAGGCTCATATGTGTTTATTTTATACTTGAAATCTACATATAATTAATTACCATGATTATTTTTACTTAAGACATACACATTTTTGATCAGATTAATGACATCTGGGACAACAATACACCAAAAAGTTATTATAGTATATATTTAGTGACAAATATGCCAATTTTTGGTGAAATAAAGGAAGTTACAAGATGAATTATTTTGCATTACAAGATGCTGCCATGGGCTTTATTGCTACAAACACTTAAGGAATAATTGAGAATGTACCAGGAATGATCAACGTGGGTCTTGTACTGCATTAAAACCAAGAGGATGAACATTACTGATGTCCAGCACGTGAGGCGCAAGATAAGGGGGTGAGGAGGACACTTTTACACTGATTTTTGCTAATTAGAATTTTTTTTTTATATTGTGATTCTTAGTATGCATGAATTTGTTCTTGTGTAATAGTAATAGTGAGGTATCATAATGTGTATAAATTGTCCTTGATTACTGCTTAACAGTGAGGAATAGATAATGGCAAGTTGTTGCAGGTTCATCCATTATATTTATTGGCATTTAATTAAAAAAAAAATCTAAGAAATAATCTATTATTATTATTGTTATTATATATAACAATAATATATAATATATATATATATATATATATATATATATATATATATAATGTAAATATTGTAAATATATATATTAAATATAAAGCATTTTCTTTCAAATTTTTCCATGTTTCATCAAATGGCCTCACAATGTCATGTCAAAACCTATACGAGGCATGACGTAAGAATAGAAAATGGTGGACTGTGAAAACTGTCAGATATAAATGTGACTCAACACAGTTTGTTGTCCATGATGAAGAGAATACATATATGTAGGTTTTACTGCCCTTCTACCCCCAGGGGCCCAGTAGCGCCCCCTGGAAGAGCCAAAAAATGCACATTTCAAATGGCTGTAAATCAGAGTCCAATTAACGTATCAAAGAAAAAATCGGCAGGATTACTACTTATGCTATGTTGATAAAATAATGTTGGGCACAGTTTTCAGAAATATATGGAAAGGTGGCATAAAGGCATTTTAAATATTGCTCACTGTAAAATACCAGATTTCAGCCTGCCTCTAAAATATATAATAGAGGTTTGCACAATGAACATATTTAGATATCCATTTTTCCATTAAAGATATTATTTATTTCATTTAGGTAATAAAAAGTTTTAAACTGCATTACCCATAAGCCTCTGTCATTCTATCTATGGAACGGGAAAAACTTGGCGCTGTTATTTGTAGTTCATTGAAGTTATGCTTAGGGTTAGGGTTAGGATCTCGCTAAAGGAGTAATCTCTCTCAACAAAGCAACACTTCATTGTTAACTTAATATATTAATAACGTGATAATATCAGCAAAACATACTTTTGTAACATGATGCGCTGTTTAATATGGGTTAAATGATAGTCCAACCACAGACAGTCCTGTGGGTGACAATGGAAATTCACAGCCAATGACATCCCAGCTGAGCAGCGGCGTCACATTTCCTTGTCCATTTATGGTTATTTATGACCGATGTCTTCCGTTTTTCGGCGGAAGGGATAGATTCGGTTAACAATAAATTAAATTTGCTACCTATCAGATTGTGTTTTATTAACGTCTACACCTACCCCTTACAATAATACAAATACAGTAATTATTGTTGTTCAGCGTGACAAAAATTGGGCAATATAGATGTGCGCATGCCCAGCAGTCGCAGTTGTCTCCCATCTCATTAAATATAAAAGATAGATTTTATTTATTTATTTTTTGACCAAAGACAAGTGCATTTACTAATCAAATGATATGCTTCTAACATTTACATTGTAAATTACATTGTGTTTTAAAGTTATAAAATTATTCATTTTCGTGTTTCTGTGATTTGCCATTCTCTACTATTTGAAATCTAGGAATAAAAACTGAAAAAAGCATAGAGAAAGCATAACGAACACGTATAGTTTTGTAAGCATTTCCCAGTATTTATTGATATGTCAAACTCATTTAAAGACAAAGTGCCCAAACTACTGCACTGCATCCTCTGTCACCAAACTCTTTTTTGCCACTATGAAGAATAAAAAAAGCATTTAATTACAAAAATGTATCCAGGGAGCACTTAAGGAAAAAAAAAAAATTGAAACAAATGGGAACAGGTGTGTTACTTAGAAATATGTAACAAAAAAAGTCCTTTAAAAAAAATAAATAAATAAAAAAAAAAAAAAAAAAAAAAAATATATATATATATATATATATATATATATATATATATATATATATATATATATATATATACGCCAAATAATATTTTTGCAAACCACATGCAAAGTTATCTTCACAAAATATTTTCTGTTCTTCCCTTAAAAAAAAAAAAAAAAAAAAAAAAAACTAAAATGGCAAACAATTATTAAGAACATTGTTCTTTAATACTTTGTAAATATTGTAAATATATACTTTGTAAATATTGTTCACTTTTATTGTGACTAAATGTAAAGCAAATTAAAATTGTTAGTAAAATTATAATTGTAAACGTTAACTATTTTCAGTATGAAAATGCTTTTATTTAAAAAAAATAAATAAATAAACATTAAAAAAAGTATATGTCTTTCAGAGAACACTGTAAACA
The DNA here is from genome assembly GCA_039654775.1 of Spinibarbus caldwelli. Lineage (NCBI taxonomy): Eukaryota > Metazoa > Chordata > Actinopteri > Cypriniformes > Cyprinidae > Spinibarbus > Spinibarbus caldwelli. The sequence goes on from CM077251.1 coordinate 26,978,567, forward strand.
GATTAATTTTCTTAAAAATTAAATTGACCAAAAAGTGATACAACACATAAGGTAATTGTTTCAAACTCACAAAATAACACCACAAAGTCATGCATGTCAAGTGTGCAATATCATCAGTGTGCAATATCATCTCTAACACTCTATCAGCACAGCACATAAACATTAATTGTCTGAACAATGGAAGATAGAGAAAGTGTTCAGGAAAACAAACACCTGCTACATACAAACACAGAAATATAACTTTGACAACAGCATCATGAAATATCTGCATGTCTGAATCTAGGGGATAGCTGTGCATGAATATGTCCTTTACTAAAACTCCTGATAAGAACTGATCCTTTGTATGATAAAAGCATTAGGAAGACACCAAGTAAAGTTTACTGTATGAAGCTTGAAAAAGAGAACACAATGCTTTAACAATACGAAAAAGATTATTTTTAACTATTGTTTTCATTACTGGTTCTGTATACAGTATATGGGTTGCTGGAAAGTCAAAATGTATTCGTTATAAGCTTATAATTAAAACAAGGTTGTATCTTCTGCAAAAAAAAAAAAAAAAAAAACACTGCAAAGTCTTAACACTGATCCAGGTGGCATTTCTGTATGTGTGGGGATAAAGAGTTAAAGAGGTGAGTGCATGTGCATGATGGAGAAAGGCAGCGTTATCTGCAAGCAATCGTGTAAGACAGAAAGGAAGGAAATATTATTACATCACATGTAACTTGTTGGTTTATACATTACTGTGGGTTTTATTATTTTTTTAGGCAGTAAAAGCAGCCTCTGTAAAGATGCTGTATAATTAAATGTTAAATGCATCCATTATTAAAATCAAGTCATTAATAGCAAGCTATATTCATAAGAATTCTTTTAAACATGATTAGATGCTAACAGGACTGTTATCAGTAGTGTAATTGATCTGGTTCTGACAAATTAATCAAAGGTTTGATATATCACGTGACACATCAAACTAGCATTTCCACCCATGGCAACAGATAAATTACGAGGTGCAGAGAGACATCATGTATAGTTGGAACATGAACTGATAGGGCCCATTTGAAGTACCAATATTGTGACAGTGTATAGGGGCTGAGGCAATAACTAACGACAGCAGTAGAGGAAACATTGCAGGATTGTCTACAAGTACACTTGTACAATATCATACAAGTGTTACATTGAATTACTGAATTATTAGGACATTGATGTGAGACCGTGTTTAGGGTTCTTACTAATGGGGCATTTTAAAGACTTTTGCCCTGTACAAATACCCACACTTGCGGTCTTGGCCACTTGAGAGCGCGTGTACGTGACAGTGCGTGTGCAGAACTGTCCCAGGTCTTAATAATGCCAAAACACAGTGCCCTTAACACACACTAAACCCACTCTATCTTGAATACCACACCGGAGCGCTATTCGAGGTTTGGTGTATCCCATCATGCATCATGTTTTGAATAAATCGTGAGCCTTTATTAATCAGTTTTTATAGAGAAAGACTACCTACTTAAATGTTTAGCCATGTCACTACTGATTTTTGAACTAATCAATCATGTTAACAACTTTACAGCACTTATTGTGAATTTCACTAACATTGTAGTGCGGACGCTTTGTGAAAACGCCTAGGCTAAATGGTTAATTATAGACATAGTAAGACAGAAACTCACCTGTTCTCCACTCGTGTTGGTCTGATGTATTCCCTGAAAAGGTAAAGAGGTGTTTCGGGTCTCGAGAGACTAGCGTAAATTGACCAACAGCGCCATCTGCTGTTTTTGGATTGCATTTGTGAGAAAATCTGTTTGCACACATGTGAGAAAATCCGCCTGCATGCATTTGAGAGAAAATCAAGTCACATTTCGTCATAAAAAGGCAAATGAGTCTCACAGTTGTAACACACAATACATATTTGTCCATACCTCTGCATTTTCTCTCAAATAGAGTTTTATATTTGCAAATCAGTTTACGTTTGTTTGAAAGTTGAGTTTTTCTTTGCAAAGCAGATTGTGTTTATTTGCAAAACACTGGATTTGTTTGATGAATATCGGCACAAAATTTGCTCCATACTCCTTCCCTTCGCGTCTGTGTTTGACTCCAAAAGTTTCCCGTTGAAATCAATGTAGGTCCGAGCTCGTCGATATAGCGTCTTCATAGTGACGCTAAAGGCGCTTGACCATGCTTCAGTTTTTGACGCCCTGGGAGTGAGAATGGGTTGTATATCGTTATAATGTCTGCTGTCATTTACTGCATCACGAAACTGCTACCGTGCAATTCTAAAGGTTCTAAACACAACTTCTTGACCTGATTAAACAGTTTTTGTTCCGTAAATTTGTTCCCATCTGTATTAATTAACTGTACTTACCGAGTGGGAAATCACAGTGGGCCTTGGGATCACGCCTTACAATGACGTCAGCACCACTGATTGACTGATTTATTAATAATAAATAAATAAATAAATAAATAAATAATCAATCAATCAATAAACAAACAAATAAATAAATAGATAAATAAATAATAGGTTGATTTCATCGCATTGCGCTGATTAAACATTGATTAACCAAACAAAATCACAGCACATTAAATACGTTTATCATCATCAAGTCTCCGACAAAAATACCAGCATTACCTAGGAAAACACTTAAAGTGCTTACTGCTGTTGCTCGCTGGAGTAGAAAGTCACCGCTGAACGCTGTTTCACAAACGGCACTTTGATATATCAGGCAACGAGTGATTTTTAAAATAAAAAAAAATCAGTTAAATATGACCTGGGGACGCCAATCGACTTGGCCCTGCCAAAAACTAATTTATTGTAGCCTTTTCTTTTTTATTCCTATTTATCGTAGTCTCGACCCGTACACACTGCGGTCTGCTTACCTGCACGTCAAATGTCAACGCCGCGGGCTCCAGTCAGAAGTCTATGGGAACCCCTGAAAGTTAAAACATGACGCCAAAGGGGTACCCAGTGAGTTAAAACATGACGCCAAGGGATCCTGACCAAGCTTCAATATGTGACGAGTTGGGAGTGAGAACGTGTTGGATGGACAGCAGAGACAGGTGAAGGTGGGCACGGTGGTCAGCTGCTTCATCAGAATAAAGCTGCAGAACTGGCTCAGCTGTGTTGAGATGGCAGTAGGATGTAGGTTCACCGCTTGTAAATACATGATTGTTAGAACAATATGTTTGAATAAAGCTTTGTTTCATGTGTTGCTGACTTGTTTATTTATTGTCATGGTTACTTGTATTTACATTTTACTCATTTATTCATGTTTCCTGTTGTTGTCAGTAAATAAAATATAATTGTTTCATTAACATATGCATTAATTCATTACTTGACTGAAAATTGAGATGTATTCACCTTGGCTGCATTTGTAGTGTGTATTCATGCATAGCTATGGCATATGAAAAAGCTAATTATATTTTGCTTGTTTTACTAAAAAATTTATTATTGGTCAGCATTTATCATTATTATTGTTCATAAGTGTTGGGCTACCGATGCATTCTGAGGTAATCTTAATTTCTAAGTAGTAATACTTACATTTTTCGAGTGTAAAATCAACAGTCTTTTCCATAGGCGAGATCTTTGAGCAGCTGATCGACGTCTCCTTTGTGCAGATATTACAAATATGGAGGAAAACGTACTAGGTAGGGTTGTGGATTTATTGATGCTATGAAGTGTTTGTGCGCCTGCCACTCTTATTTTCTTTTTATTATTATTTATTATTATTACTGCACACCATACAAGCTCAGGGAACAATGGTAGTATCTTTAACAATGAGCAATCATAATGACCAAAAAAAAAAAAAAAAACAGAAAACATAACTATAATGGGTTTGCGTACATCATAGTATGAGATTAAATATCTTTGAATAATCATAAAATTCATATAATCATATGAATGATTATATAAGATGCAGTCAAGAAAGGTGAAGGCTGCATAAGATGCAGTCAAGAAAGGTGAAGGCTGATTTTAAAAAGATTACAATTTAATAAACGTTTAACTGACATTGATGACATTTATAAGTAGGTTACGCTACTTTGTGTATGAACTCAGGTTCACTTGTGTCATTATGGCAGCTTGTTTCGCTGCAAAACGGACCAAATGCTGTGTAATGTTCAATAAAGGCAGAAAACCGCAAACTGCTCGTCTGAATTTATTTATTATTTAGACATAATGAAAAATAATGGAATTATACAAAAAAAAAAAAAAAAAAAAAACATGAAAAATAGTACAAATAAATGCATGACGGACAAGAACAATGCCTCATAATCAGATGCAGTCAAAAAAAGGTGAAGGCTGATTTTAAAAAAGATTACAATTTAATAAAAGTTTATCTGGCATTGATGACATTTATTAGTATGTTACATTACGTTGTGTATGAATTCAGGTTCACTTGTGTCATATGGCAGCTTGTTTCCACCATGGAATGAAAAATAAAGGTAATTTGCAGCTTTTTATCTTACCATTCATTCTGACTTTTTCTCAGAATTGCGAGATATAAACAATGCGAGTTATAAATTATATAATTGTGAGATAAAAAGTTGCTATTTATTTATTTATTTATTTATTTATTTATTTAGTGGCAGAAACGAGCTTCCATGGGAAATAGCCCACAAGGTGGGAGTATTGTATTGTATTATAGCAAGAGATCCATGATGATGATATTCTGCAGTGTTCAGTGATGATCGACAATGTATTCTTTTAGGCAGCGGCTATTTGCACTAAGTGTAAATAGCAATGTGTCTAAATAATCTAAATAATTTATTTATTGTTTAGACATAATGAAAAATAATGGAATTATACAAAAAAAAAACATGAAAAATAGTACAAATAAATGCATGACGGACAAGAACAATGCCTCATAATCAGATGCAGTCAAAAAAAAGGTGAAGGCTGATTTTAAAAAAGATTACAATTTAATAAAAGTTTATCTGGCATTGATGACATTTATTAGTATGTTACATTACGTTGTGTATGAATTCAGGTTCACTTGTGTCATATGGCAGCTTGTTTCCACCATGGAATGAAAAATAAAGGTAATTTGCAGCTTTTTATCTTACCATTCATTCTGACTTTTTTTCTCAGAATTGCGAGATATAAACAATGCGAGTTATAAATTATATAATTGTGAGATAAAAAGTTGCTATTTATTTATTTATTTAGTGGCAGAAACGAGCTTCCATGGGAAATAGCTCACAAGGTGGGAGTATTGTATTGTATTATAGCAAGAGATCCATGATGATGATATTCTGCAGTGTTCAGTGATGATCGACAATGTATTCTTTTAGGCAGCGGCTATTTGCACTAAGTGTAAATAGCAATTAAATTATATTTACACTAAGTACAAATAGCAATAGATGCTATTTATACTAAGTGTAAATAGTAATTAGATTCCATTTACACTAAGTGCAACTAGCTATAGATTCTATGTACACTATGTTAAAATAGCAAGATTTTCTGCTATTTCTACTACTTATTTCAAATAGTGGCAATTATCTGCACCTCAGTATTGTAGTACATTATAAAACAGCACGCAATAATAACGTATTGAATGTAAATTATAATTTGAACTCAGATTTTTAAATGGATGCCACCTTGGGACAATAAAGCCCTCCCTACACTTATAACCCTACCCAATATTTCTTTTCAACTTTTGAATTATTTCCTTAATTTTTATTGAAAAGAAATGCTTTTCCGCTATGATATGAGATTTGAAAAGGTAGAGAAAATGTTCGGCAAAAGGCGGATGCGAACTCGGGTCGATCGCGTCAAAAAGCACACGCTATAACTGCTACTCTACTGACCCTAATGCTGCTGAAGTGTTGTTTTGCAGTGTTGACTATCCCAATCACACGTTGGTGGGTGGATACTGTAAATAGCTTCTGCCAACAAGGTGGGCTATTTGCACTTAGTGTAAATAGACACTCCGTAAATGAATTCAGACCAGCAGTTTGCGGTTTTCTGCCTTTATTGAACATTACACTGCATTTGGTCCATTTTGCAACATTTAAAATCACAGCACCATACATACATGCACGCTGGAGACCTTTTACCACATAAATCTGCATCCAGATTTATTTAATAATCCATGAAGCACTTCATCCAGTAGCTTTTCTCTACGTGACAACAAAAGCAGACTTTTATTATGTTGTTAGCAGTTAGCAGAGTAGGCGGGGAGGAGCTGAGTAAATTTATTCTGATGTCACACAACAGCAATTCGACTAGGAGCAATTGTAATTCAGATATCTTAACAATTGTAAATTCGACCCATAGAGCCGAACGTTACAATATCATATACACACAGCTATTCAAAACCTAAAGCTCTTCTTTCGTGACCTCCTATGTACATTTCTGTACAAGATTGGAAGTAATTGGCAGAGAGATGTTGAAAACCTCGCTAAACATAAAAGCAAGATTGAAACCAAACTAGGCTTTTTTTTTTTTTTTACTGTAAGCATTTGTGGTTGTGAATACAGTATTACACAGTACGAAAGAAAAGAAATACATCAACCATACAGTTGGACAGAAACCAAACATAATTTTGAAAAAGATGATTATTCCAAAGGAATGGGGTGCGTGGGTGTGCGTATGTGTTTGTTGGTGGGCGAGATGGTTGGGTGTATTGCACATTGTTTACATCCGTTGTTCAAAACCTATAACTTGACCTTTGGCCTATTTATAGGCCTATTTTAAAGCCATGATTGATTGGTGTTAAGTAAAGCAATCAGTGTTTGCACATGTGAGGAGTTAGTGTGAGGCACTGATGAATTAGTATGGCATTTTGATTGTTTGTGTTTGAAAAAGGAAATCAAGATACTTCCTGTTAGATTTTTGTGTGTTACATAGAGAATTGTGTTTTGTGTTTTGCAAAATGTGTTTTATGAAATTGAAAACTCAAAGGCCGAGAATTAGTGTATGGTTTTGCAGATTTGGTGTGTGGTTCTGGTGTTTGGGTGTCAGTTTTCAGAAATTGTGTGACAAGTAAAGATTTTGTGTGTAAGCAGTTGAAAAAAACTGTAAATTTATCAAAAGTGCTGATAAATGACTTTTGTAATGTTACGAAAGAAACCTGAAAACTTTCTACTTCTACAGCTTTGAAATCACAGGAATAAATTACATTTTAAATTATATTAAAATAGAAAACAGTTATTTATTTCAAAATAGTAAAATATTTCAAAATTTTACTGTTTTTGCCGTACTTTGGATCAAATAAATGCAGGCTTGGTGAGCAGAAGAGATTTCTTTAAAAAACATTAAAAATCTTACTGTTCAAAAACTTTTGACTGGTAGTGTATTTCTTTTCTTTCGTACTGTGTAATACTGTATTCACCACAAATGCTTACAGTAAAAAAAAAAATGCTTAGTTTCAGTCTTGCTTTCTTGTTTACCTTGAATTTTTCAGCATCTCTCTGCCAGTTACTTTCAGTCTTGTACAGAAATTTTAGGTTTTGAATAACTGTGTATATGGTATATCCAAAAATATAATATTATGGCAAAGGTGTTTGCAATGCAAGACAAATGTTTGCTTTTGAGATGTGTTTGTGATATTGTGAATGCAGTGCTTCATTTTGCAAGAGATGTGAGGCATTTTGCATTTTGTGTGTGCAATTTGTGTGTAAAGTTTTGAAAAAAAGGGGCAAAGTTTTGAAAATGTAAGCAGTTGAAAAAACTGTAATAACAGACAAAATGTATTAGAAATATGCTTATAACTGGTTTTATTAAATAGGCCTTCATTTTTAATAAAACGGGGAAGAAATGAATTTTACTATGACTTATTGTGCGTGCAGATTATATTTTAAATCAAGGATTTTATGAGGACAATAAACAGTTGTTAAAAGTTGATAAAACTGGTTTACTCGTACTATATACTTTCCTCATAAAGAACATATCCACGTTTCTGGATTAGTGTCTGTAAAGTGTGCTAGCTGTAGGTGTGCAACTAGCTGTATGTGTGCAAACTCATCCTCAAGATGTAGGCTGCTCGTTGGTCAGTTCAACCCAGCATTAAGGATAAGTGAATTAACAATCAGCGAAATGCATTAACACAAATAACTTTTTTGAAATCAGTATGCTTTGATACAGATTACTCTATTTGAATGTTTCCTTGATATAAGATGACACTGAGTTGTTTGAAAAGAAATGCATAGTGACATCATTGATGATGATGTCAGGAACTTATGAATGGCTTTTTGAACCAGTTCATTGAGCTGAACTGTCCGAAAAGAACCGGTTTGCGGAAATGAATTGGACTTTTAATCACTAATCCACATGAGGCAAAAACAGCACAAGGTAATTCAGTACAGGCACCATTGAACCAATCCTTCAACAAACAAAGTGAGCATAGTATGTATATATATATATATATATATATATATATATATATATATATATATATATATAATCAGTCAGTCATGATAGTCTGGGCAAAGGGTGAAGGTAATTGGAGTCCAATGCAAGATGATCTGCCTCTGGTGGCTGTCATGGGCACACCAGCTGATGGCTGTGACAGTTCTACAATCAGTGTGAAGTAGGAGCTTCTCGTGTGTTTGGAATTAAATTTATTGCTCAGTTGTTGCTCTTCCTAAACTCAGGAGACTTTGTTGTGATTCTCATATATCAGCATTTCAGATGAGGTCCTAAAATTCATAAGGAGAAATAAAAGTAGACACAAAGGAGATGAGAAATATTTGAAAGAAAAAGACAATGGGGAGAGGTGAGAAGGGAGCAGGAAAATAGCTTTAGCTATTACCTTTAGCTGGGACTGGAACTTGTGCCATCTGAGTTATGCCTTGACGTCACTGTGCTGCTAACAAAGCTATGGTACTGAGAGAGGTTACACTAAACTCAGGAGACTGGTTCTCTTATATGTCTCATTTAGTTATCAGCTTTGTCTTCAGATGTCTTCAATTTTATTTTAGGAGAAACATTACATTGACTAATATTGTAAATACTATGTGAAACTATCATTTAAATAGCATTATACATTTTGGAATACACTCTTAAAAATAAAGGTGCTTCAAAAGGTTCTTCACAGCGATGCCATAGAAGAACCATTTTTTGGTTCCACAAAGAACCATTCAGTCAAAGGTTCTTTAAAAAAAACATCTCTTTCTTACCTTTGTATAATCTGGAGAACCTTCTTTCGCCACAAAGAACCTTTTGTGAAACAGAAAGGTTCTTCAGATGTTAAAGGTTCTTTATGGAACCATTTAGACAAAAAGGTTCTTCTATGGCATCGTGAAGCACCTTTATTTTTAAGAGTTTATCAAGGGTTACTAGTTTAGATTTGTCTTCAATGCCCAGCAGTGCATATACAGCACATTTTCCAAACACACTATAATGGGATTATATAAGTGTATGATGTCTAGTATAAGATCAATACAATGAAAAAGAGATCTCTTTCAACATCTCCAACATTTCTGCTAGACAGAAATGAGGTTACTTCAACATCAAATGGAGAATTTTGCTAGAGCCTACTGCTTCCCATATTTAAAAAAATAAATAAATAAATAAAGTAAAAATCTCACATCTCTAACAATCTCAAAATTGTCTCCTTTATCGTTTGATATATCTCATCATCATACAGTGTGCTCAGATTTTTTCTCTAAACTAAAAACTCCAGTGGTCTCGCATTTGTCTCCTCTGATGTTTGAAGAAATCTCAATAACATCATGCACTGTGCTCAGATTTTTCTACTAAACTAAAGACTCTAGTGGTGTCACATTTGTCTCCTTTAAAGATTAAGAAAAGATTTAAACAACTTTACAAAGTGTGCACCAAGTCAAGTACTCGAAAGGCACTGAATAAAGTAAAAAAAAAAAAAAAAAAAAATCCATAAATTCAGAGTATACGCATATATTAGGAATAAAATTATGCAGAAATAAGGTTAATGTCACTCTTAATTGTTGACACACAATAAGAGAATGAAGCTGTACAGTTACAGGCACATAGGGGACATATTTTTTTCTTGGAAATACAGTAGTAATGTACCTGATGCCTATAACAAAACTTGCAGAAAGGGTAACGCTGAAGCTTTCTTTGCTGAAAGGCACATTAAATGTCTTATGACTCAATCCTTGACTAACTTGATTTTTTATTACATATTATATAGTAAAAATGTTTGACTTCATATTAAGACATTTGACTTGGTACACACTTTTGTAAAGTTGTTGAGATCACTTCTGAAATTTAGAGGAGACAAATGTCAGAGCTCCCGAGTCTTTAGTGTAAGGAGAAAAGTCTGAGCACAGTGTGTGATGTTAATGAGATCCCTTTTAAACTTTTGAGATGACAAATGTGACAGATCCAGAGTCTCTAATCTGAGCATAATGTGTGATGATGATAAGATAAAACTTAAAGGAGACCATTGTGAGAGTGTTAGAGTTTTTGTCTAAGAAGACAAGTGTGAGAAGCAGGAGACTCAAGCAAAGGTCTCCATTTGATGTTAAATAACCTCATTTCCATCTAAGAGAAATATTTGAGATGTTAAAGAAATTTCTTTCTTTCTTTTTCTTTCTTTCTTTCTTTCTTTCTTTCTTTCTTTAAATCTCCTGAAGGAGATTAAAAGAACCACAGAATAACAGCAAAAGACCTCTAGAACAACCCCCACAAAATAAAAAAATAAAAAACTGAAAATCTTTGTTCAAGTATTCACTATCAGAAAACACTGAACAAGAAGTGCAAGTCATCAAGTTACCTTTATTTACAGCATATAGCACTTTATACAATACAGATTGTTTCAAAACAGCTTCACAGTAATAAACAGGAAAATAACAGCAACAATAATGCAAACTGCATCAAGTATGAGATGAATTCATCTTCTCCTGTAAAGCAGCTCTAATAATACAATAGTATCATTATTAAGTACACTGAACTGACTTAATTATTATTAAGTCAGTTCAGACAAGTATATTACATATACAACCCCGATTCCAGAGAAGTTGGGATGTTTAGTAAAAATGTAATAAAATCAAGAATCTGTGATTTGTTCATTCTCTTTAACTTTTATTTAATTGACAAAAGTACAAAGAAAACATTTCCAAACTTTTCACTGACCAACGTAAATGTATTTTGTAAATATGAACAAATTTTGATTTTGATGGCTGCAACACACTCCAAAAAAGTTGGGACAGAGGCAAAATAAAAGTGAAAAGGTTAGAGAATATCCACTTTAAACTGTTTCGAAACAGTTCGCAGTAAGCAGGTGAATTGGTAATGGGTCAAGGTATCATGTCTGGGTATAAAAGGAGCATCTCAGTCTTTGCTGATCATGGCTCATCATTTTGTGCCAAATTTCATGAGAGAAGTGTGAAACAAATCAAAAATCTAATTTTGTGTGTGTGTGTGTGTGTGTGTGTGTGTATATATACATGTAGTGCAGTTGTACTGTTGATACATGTAGTGCAGTTGTACACATAACATTTTTCAGTTCTCACTTTCTATATAAACACAAATATTTAACTTAAGCTGCTCTTTAACCTCAACTGTCTTAGCTCAAAAGGTCAAAGCCTGAACTAATGTTTATGCTGTTTCTCCATGGTATTCATTTATTTACACAAAACTAACGATGTCTTGTCCATTATGACAATGGTTCACTGTCGAGGACAAAGAAAATGTATTGTCCAATGTCATTTTAATTTGTTCATCATGTTATATCAAGTCATGTATTATACAATGTTTTTATTGTTTATCTGTTTATGAATAACAACATCTTTGGCATTGCAAATTAATACTGTGTACTTAACCAGGGCCCCTAATTGTTAAATATGTATTAGATTGTAAGAGGAGTTTGCAAAGCTATTTATGTAACATTTGATATTTTTATGCAATTGTCAAATTCCAGTCATGAAAAGTTTTTTGTTCAGTCTTCATAACTGTTATCTTTCATCCAGTGTTGTTGTGCTTGATGGGATACTACAATGGATAGTGTGAGCACTTACTAGCTAGTTAATTTACATCCAACATCCAGCGAAAAGCTGGGAGATGATATCACTGTTTTCTCCAGAGCTGCTTTATAGATGAATTTAACTCATTCCATAATTGATGGACTTTATACAGTTGTCGGACGGTATTGAATCAACAATGAACTGATTTCAGCTGAATAATGACTGTTTACTATTATCTTTCTAGAGCTGATTTACAGCAGAATTGAATTTTGTTTGCATCACTGAATCACTATTTTCTTGTCTATAACTGTAAAGATTCTTTTAAACGATCTTTATTGTATAAAGTGCTACATAATAAAGGTGACGACTTGACAACTATTTTTTAATTTTTTTTATTGAATCAGTTCACACTGGTCACTGAGTACAAGAGAGGTGAGGGGGTGGAAAGAGATTATCTGTTCAAGAATGCAAGTCAATGGCAAAACTTTTTGTGCTGAGTGCACACTTTGTCTATGCTGCATTTGAGGCAGGAGGCATTAGGAAAATAAATACATTTTCATGACTGGAATTTGACAATTGCTTAAAAATATCAAATGTTACATAAATAGTTACTTTCCAGTGTATTAAATGATACAAATTCCTAAATATAAAAATGGACATGAACAAAAAACAGTGAAATAAATTTAATAAGCCATTTAATAATGTGTAGTGAGCCTCAATGAGTACAAATATTACACACTGTATCTATGTGTATAAGTGCTTTATAGGATTCGAGATGTGGATATTTATTACTTTTTTTCACTGCCAAAAATCATTTTATTGTGTTCATTCACTAGCTTATACCGTTAGCTATTTTACATTTATCATGTTTTCGTTTTCTGGTCAGTCTTTAAAACCCAATAATGCCGAGGAGCAACTAATGAGACTTTTTTCTTTCCACAAATAGAAAAAAAAATAATAATAAAATAGAAAACAAACAAAAACCTCAACGACAGGTTTTCAGAAGCAAAGTATAACATCTTTTAGGTTCTAATGTCCACGATTCAATATGTCCAATATTATCATATCAATAACACTTTTTCCTGACATTTAATCTTTAACTTTTTAAAAATCTGACGAAACACAGGACGGATGTGTATATTGTAGCCTGGACACGTCATCACAGGTCTCGGCCAATGGAAATGTAGGCGTGAGTGTATTCGTGCGTCCGATTGGTCAAAAGTTTCTGTTTCAACACAGCCGCTATATAAATGTCAATACTGATGTTGTAAACATGAAAAAAGAAACTCAAACAAGAGAAGACGGAAGATTAATTTAGATCCGGAAGACGAACCGTTCACGTGGTGTAATAATTCAGTATGGTGGACAGTGTTTACCGTACACGCTCTCTCGGTGTAGGTGTAGTTGGTCTTCCTGATCAGTATGCCGACGGTAAAGCAGCGAAAGTGTGGCAGCTGTACATCGGAGACACTCGGAGCAGGACAGAGGAGTACAAGAGCTGGCTGCTGTCCCTGCTTAGAAAACATGGGGTACAGAAGGTGCTTGATGTAGCCTGCGGCACAGGGTATGACCTAAATTAAATAATAATGACAACAATACCTTCTAAAATTCAATCTCTATGACTGCACAAAGTATTTAGCCTTATGGAGTTTAGTCCAGACTGGTTGCTTTGTGGTTTACCCAACTCCACCTCTGGGTCATGAAATCTGGGTCATATGGTTGGGCATTTTGCCCAGCCACATTTTGGCTGAATTACACATAGGCTTTGTTTCAGCAAGAGTCATGTCTGCTTGTGTTATTTGTCTGTGTGTGTGTGTGTGTGTGTGTGTGTGTGTGTGTGTGTGTGTGTACGTGTACCTGTTTTTCTTTTCAGGTGGGGACTTAAACCTGAATACACACAAACTCATGGGTACTCGTGTAACGGTGGGGACCTAAATTGAGGTCCCCACGGGTAAAGAAGCTTATAAATCACACAGAATGAAGTTTTTTGAAAATCTAAAAATGCAAAAAATCTCCTGTGAGGGCTAAGTTTAGGTGTAGGGTTGGTGTAAGGCAATAGAATATACGGTCTGTACAGTAGAAAAACCATTACGCCTATGGAAGTCCCCACAAGGATAGCGAAACAAGTGTGTGTGTGTGTCTGTGTGTGTGTGTAGATAGATATACTTTTGGACTGCAGGTGTAGACAATGGTTAGACAAATTATTCTAACACAAGACAGGCATTTGTATTTGACTGCCAAATACCTGTGTAACACCAACAAAAAAAATATGCTGTTAAAATATGTTTTGTTGGTACAGCATAAAGGGGTAATAATAAGTCATATCCATCTGCTCCCTGCCAATGAAACACGTACACGCTAACTTGTCTAATAATCAAGGGCTTTTGACATTGGTGGGGACAGTTTTTTTTTGTTAGTATGTTTAACAGACAATGTGACTGATACTGTGTGTTACACTGGCTTCCGCTTTCTAGCCATGCTCTACCGTTAAAAAGAGGTGCAATAGTCCAGACTTCCAAAAAATAAACTTTAACCCGGTTGACAGAAGTACAAATTTGACAGGTATTTATGCATTTGTGTGGGTGTGTGTGGTATCCTAAAGAATGCAGAAAACACAAAGTTACAACACTATTTAACATCACTGAATTAAATTATGTACATCTTTACATATATAAGTGGCATTTCTGATCAATATACATGGTGTAACAGCTGTGGAAATGAAGACGCAGTTACAATAAAACTGCGCTGTTCAAAATGGCGTCATTAATTTGTGTCTTATATAAACATCACGATTCCCACTTATTGACTCATAAATCAAGTACTGTAGAATTGCAGAAATAAAGTAGATGTAAACGACATACTAGAAATTACATCACCATTAGTTTCGATTAATTTACATGATATCACAATAAACGCTATTGCTACAGTGAAGCTGCTGAGTCATTCACATCAGTACCGCAGCTCCCTATACGCAGAGTACGCAGTTTGTGTAGGGCACCAACTCCCAGGGTGGCACCATCCCAGTTGCTCAAAAAAAAAAAATCAAATAAAAAATAAAAAACCCAAATAAAAAAACTAAATGTGTAAAAGTTTAATACAATGCATGTATTAAATGCGCGTCTTTGAAAGCACACAGTTTTCTACGCCCCTGCTAATAATATCTGCTGCTGCTGGCCAGTGCTGTGTAGTAGCTGTATTTGGGGGAGTGTCCTTATGGACAATTGTTAACCTGGCATAACCTGCAAGACCTGTTTTCTATTTAGATGAACTCCGGCCTAGACATTTGTATTCTCCACACAGGGATGTCTGTAGCAGATATTTAACCCCATCAATTTAAACTGCAAATCACGTGTTTAAAGTCAGCATGAAATGGAAATTGCGACCAACTTTTCTTTCCTAATGTGATGGTAGATGTGTTTGGACAAATTATAATAAATACAGCAACATTCTATTTAAAGAAAAGAAGAGGAAGAGAAGAAGAAGAATTCAATTTGATTGCATGGTGACTTTAATAAGATTAATGGTGTCAGTACCAAACACTGAAATACTGAAAAAGCTTGATGTGTGAGATAGGAGAGGAAAGACTTGATGATTACATGCATCACTCTGCTTTTATTAAATGCATGTTTCAAATTTAATCACTATTTTGTGCATTTGTATCATTGACCAATCAATTATCAAGTTTTGTTATATGTTAAAATGTAAATGCATTTTTGCATGTAATTATATTTAAAATGTAGTAGAACTGCCAAGGATAGTGAGTTTGCTTAAAATTTATAAAATATTCACACCATATTTACAGTAGATTTATTCCATCTTGTCATTCTAACAGCATCATTCTGTTCTCTGTAATTCTCTCTCTCTGTTTTTTTTTTTTTTTTTTTTTTACACATTTTAGGGCTGTCAGCCCTACAGCCGTGACAGCCCTAAAATGTGTGTAAAAAAAAAAAAAAAGAAAAAAAAAAGCCACCTGACATGAATAAATCTCTGCATGTACTGTAGTTGTGCTGAACATTGTCAAGTCATAATAAGTAGAACACAGACGTAGTTGTTTAAGTAATTCATTAAAGTGCTTTAAAGCATTTTAGAGCAGGGATTCTCAAATAGATTAGATATAATTGAATAGATCATAGATTATTCAATAGTTTAGTGTCAGTGAATATTAAAGCACAAATAAACTGCAAATTAAGTCTGAATTTCTCTGTGTGAATAGATGGCACAGTTTCTCTACTACACATACTCCTCTACACATACAAGTACAGTTGAAGTCAAAAGTTTACATACACCTTGCAGAATCTGCAAAATGTTAATTATTTTACCAAAATAAGAGGGATAATACAAAATGCATGTTATTTTTTATTTAGTACTGACCTGAATAAGATATTTCACATAAAAGACATTTACATATAGTCCACAAGAGAAAACATAATAGCTGAATTTATAAAAATGACCAAGTTTACATACACTTGATTCTTAATACTTTGTTGTTACCTGAATGATCCACAGCCGGGGTTTTTTTTTGTTTGTTTGTTTTTTTTTTGGTTTTGTTTTGTTTTTTTGAGTCCCTTGTTTGTTCTGAACAGTTAAACTACCCGCTGTTCTTCAGACAAATCCTTCAGGTCCAACTAATTCTGTGGTTTTCAGCATTTTTGTGTATTTGAGCCCTTTCCAACAATGACTGTATGACTTTTCACACTGGGGACAACTCTTCTGAAGAACAGCAGAAGAACAGCAGGCAGTTTAACAGTTTAACTGTTCAGGACAAACCAGGGACTCATGAACATCACTAAACAAAACACAGATGTGGATCATTCAGGTAACAACACAGTATTAAGAATCAAGTGTATGTAACTTTTTGAACGGGGTCATTTTTATAAATTCAACTATTATCTTGTGGACTATATGTAAATGTCTGTTTTGTGAAATATCTTATTCAGGTCAGTACTAAATAAAAAAGTAACATGCCTTTTGTATGATTCTTCTTATTTTGGTAAAATAATTAACATTTCGCAGATTCTGCAAGGTGTATGTAAACGTTTTAATAAAAAAAGTTTTATTAATTTAATAAAAATTTAATTATTCTGCAAGGTGTATGTAACTTTTGACTTCAACTGTATATGTGTCATTCATGGTGTTTTAGAATTTGCTTTCTCACTATATAATGGTATGAACTTCATCTCCAAAGCTGCTCTGAGAGTCACTTCACCAGCATTTCACCACTTCATTTGATCATGAAACAATCGTATATCACAAAGAAACTTCTTCATGACAACCTGTCAAAATAAAAGTTTGGTTTAAAATGAGAGATATATATTACTATAGTACAGAATGTACTTCTCAAAAAATAAATAAATAAATAATAATAATAAAATTATATTTATAATTATATTTATTATATTTATAATGGACCTTTTTCACATTTCCGTGTTTTTCACAAGCAGAAGTCATCGTAGTTGGATAAACTTCTGTAGAGGTGAACAGGAGACTACATGCAATGTATTTTTTTGCATTCTCATTTGCTCAAATAGCAAAAGAAAAACTCACAGCTTTCAAAAAGGGGAAAAAATAGGGAGAGGTTGATAACAGAGAACACGGTCAAATTTACAGTCACTCCTACAGCTGCAAACACGCTCACAGTAGTGTCTAGTGGCTAAACCATGGTGTTACATGAATATTATTTTTCTGGCCACCAGATGCCTCTAATTTTCCTCTTTGCATTTGAATTTACAACCGTTTTCTCTATTTTAACCTTAAAGGGATAGTTCACCCAAAAATGAAAATTCTGTCATTAATTACTCACCCTTGTGTCGTTCCAAACCCGTAAGACCTCCGTTCATCTTCGGAACACAAATTAAGATATTTTTGATGAAATCTGAGAGCACTCTGACCCTCCATAGACAGCAAGGGTACTATCACGATCAAGGCACAGAAATGTTGTAAGGACATTGTTAAAATAGTCCATGTGACATCAGTGGTTCAATCGCAATTTTATGAAGCTACGAGAATACTTTTTGTATGCAAAGAAAACAAAAATAATGACTTTATTCAACAATTCTTCTCCTCCTTGTTACCCTAGTGCCATTTTGGAGAGTACCACTATGTTTACATTCAGAAGCATTGGGGTGACATGGAGGAGAATGATTATTGAATAAAGTCATTATTTTTGTTTTCTTTGCACCCTTGCTGTCTGTGGAGGGTTAGAGAGCTCTCGGATTTCATCAAAAATATCTGGTTAAAAATATTTCAGTTCCGAAGATGAACGAAGGTCTTATGGGTTTGGAATGACATGAGGGTGAGTAAATAATGACAGAATTTTCGTTTTTGGGTGAACTATCCCTTCAAATACTACACTAATTGTAGTATAAATAATGAAAATACTAGAAAAAAATATATTATTTTAAATCATCATTAATGGATCATAATTACTGCACAAATATTATTTCATACCAAAAATGTTCTTAAAATATTAAATAAATATTCTTAAACTAAAATACAGTACATTTATTCAGTTGATAAAAAGTTACACTTAAGGTGTCCAGCCAAGGAGTTGAGTGACCCAAGTAAGAAATACCTGAGAGTAAAACTCAAGAAAAACATGTAAATGTTGTCTCTTTATCACTCCTCAGAATAAAATGCTACTGTAAAGCATAGTCAGCATTGTAATCAATACACATTATGTGTTAATATTTACCAGAAACTGCTGCAAATATAGTGAAACTGCTTTCTATCCTGCCTAAACCCATTCGTTTTTCAACAGAGAGACCAATATTCCTCCAATATATATATGTTTTTTTTTAAAGGGTGGATTCCATCATGTTGGTAGACGAGGGATTCAAGGTGGTTAGTGTGGATGCCAGTGACAAAATGCTCAAATATGCTCTTAAAGAGAGATGGGAGAGGAGAAAAGAGCCTGCCTTTGATAACTGGGGTAAGTGGAGATCCCTGTTTTGAGTGGGTGACTTTACTGATATACGAGAATCAGTTAAATGTTTCTTCATGGTCTGAATTTTTATTTCAGTAATTGAGGAGGCTAACTGGCTAACATTACCAGAAGATGTTAAAAAACCTGGAGATGGGTTTGATGCAGTAATCTGTCTAGGCAATTCATTTGCTCATTTACCAGACTTCAAAGGTAAGAATACCAAAGCAAAAAAGTTGTAATATTTTTACAGATTTATCTATTTAACCACTTTCTTATATCTCACAGGGGACCAGAGTGACCAGAAGCTTGCCTTACAAAACATAGCCAGCATGGTGAAATGTGGAGGGATCCTAATCATTGACCACCGTAACTATGATTACATCCTTGAGACTGGCCAAGCACCCCAAGGAAAGAATATTTATTATAAGGTAGTTAAACCCACTGACCCACTGAGGTGTGCTGACCTAATTTTCAATAAAACAGGAAGTTAGGGTGAGACATTTGGCGTATGGCGAGACATATGGCATTGCTTTTTTAAAAATAGCCAATAGTTTTTTTTTTTCTTACTTTTTATGTCACAGCCACAGTTTTACAAAAAAAATAAGTTAGACTACCCCTTTAGGCCCTGTTTACACCTGTTATTAAGATGGTATTAAGATGCGTTCGATCTGGTCACAAGTGGGAAATGCTAAAGACAGGTGTAAAGGGGGTCTGAAAGGTTTTGAGCTTGTCCACTTTCGACCGTTTCCAGAAATAGCTTGAAAACGCATTCGACCGGATTTAGTAGTGTAGACACTTGTATGGTCCAATGCATTCGAACAGTCACTAAAGACCGCCTCCTCTCTTGCCTTCTTAAACATTATGGAACATGAAGCGTGCCAGCCAGACAGGATTTAAACTTTGCCTACTGAAAGCGTAAATTTGGTATGAAGGCGAAAAATGTAAAAAAGCACAATGTTTTCTTACCAGTCTTGATTCTTACACAAAACCCACAGCATTTGGCATAGTTTTGCAGCTGTCAGAGAAGAAGCGTATATCACGTAAATTGCGTAAACATTTTTCGCAATGTTAGATTGAAAGAACGGAAAAAGCCCATACATACACCCGCCCATAGACCCTCCCTTCAACAAAATCAGGAAAGTGGACAGAAATGGGCAAAAGAGACTTATTAAAACACCAGGTATAAACGGGAATGTGTCTCCCTTGTCTAGTTGTGAACCAATTGGCCAAAACGCATCTTAATACCAGGTGGAACTATTACTACTAGGAAAAAACAGTGATACTTTTCACTAATACAGTTTGAAAATGCTGGCACCGGTGTTATCTCTTTTCCTCATCATTGCTGTTTATAATGCAGAAGATGTCTAAGCATCTTCTAAATGCAAATTTTGTTAATGTTTTGGAGCACACTAGCTTATAGATATCCTTAAGACTAACATACTAAAAACATTTCAGTTTTGTTTTCAAGGGGACTTTAAGAATCAAACTGTGTACTTGTGACCACAGTTCACTCCATTGTATTTTAAGAATAGCCTAGAGACTATAATTGTGCTTGGCTTTTGTCTGAAATGATGCATCCTCTTGGTTCTTTTACATCAGGGGTTAGCTGCAAAAATGTGAAAAAAGAGACAAATTCTGATAAATAGTTTGAAATGAATTAAAGGTGCAGTAAATAGATTTCTGAGAAACAGTGTTGAAAATTGAAATCAACACACAAACAAACAATTCGGTGAATATTTGCTTGCTGCCTGTTCTGTGATGAAAAAATGTGAACTAAAAGGCTATTTAGTTGACGTTCTCTTGATTTGTGCTTATGTGAAAGTCCAATAATTCTGATGAAATATGAAAAAAATCAGGGCTTGTTTTTCAGAGTGACCTGAAACAGGACATCGCCACCTCAGTGCTGTGGGTTAATAGCAAGCCTCACATGATCACACTGGACTACACTCTGGAACTGCCTCAACCAGAGGATGTTCAGACTCCGCCTGATACAAGGTACTGTGACCTGAGCTTCTGGTGGGGTCAGTTTTTGAGTGGTTGTGATCTAGATGTAATTATAGATTACTCTGTTGATTAATAATTAGAACATGAATGTAATTCATGGGGGGGTCAGTATCAAAAGTAGCAGTCAGTATCTGATGTGACCACGAGACTACAGTGCATCTCATCCTTTTCTTGCTACCCCACACTTCCACCAAGGCACTTGCAAGTGACTGGACATTTCTGTGGGGACTCGTGGGTATACGCGGTTCAAACTACACAAAGAGATAATAGATGCATGGTGTGATCCATCAGTTGAAAGGTTTAGGTACAAAATGACACTACTAAGTCATTTTGTCCATATGGTTAGTCCAACACCTCACTGATGCTTATTCTCCATTCCTCTGGTATCTCATACTCACACAAGAAGGTAATAAATGTATAAATCTACTTCAATCTTAGTTAAATCATTTTAAATTTCATAAGAATAAATATTGAGTAGTTATTGATTAAAGATCATTCAAAAACAGTAATTTAGGACAGTAAAGAGACCACAGTACTGCACGCGGACAGGTACCCACGGGTACCCGACAGGTGAACTGCTAATATTTGATGTAACGGGTGGAATATTATTTGCTTAATAATATAGACTCAATTCGATACACGCTGATAGGCAGCTGCTTTCAAACGGTCCCGTGCTTATTTGTGTTCACGCTCTGTAGTCTGAAGACTGAAAAAAAAGTTTTGTTTTTACAGCACGATTTGTAGCATTGTAGCCAATTGCACTACAACTAAAGTGAATGACAGCTTGATCATAAAGGGAGCACTCCCTGCTCACTTTCTGTATATAATCTATTCACGTTTTGAATAAATCTGTGTTTACAATCTGAATAAAACTTTTATTTTTCATGCTGCCAGGAGGACCAGCTGCCACATATACACTACAGAGTTTTAGGAGAGACAACCACATTCAAAAGCAGAGTGAATGCGCTAAAATACCTGATGTAGTAGATTTAATGTGGGCGTGGTTCAGGTCGTGGTCTTTATTTCAAACTGGTCAGGTCAGGTACGGAATAAAATTAGTGCTGCTGTCAGATACGGGGACGGGTGTTCTGTTAAGTTCTGTGAGTGCGGGTTTACCAAATAGGACTCACACAAAAAAACACCGGAAGACAGATGCCTATGGTCCCTGCTCACCTGTGTGAACATGCCATAGTCCTACTGCAGGGAGGTATGGGGACTGCAGATGTGGCCAGAGCAATAAACTGCAATGTCCATTATGTAAGACAGTGCTACAGGAAAACAGGAACGACGGCTGATCATCCTTACAGTGGCAAATCATGTGTAACTGTGTGTGTGCGTGTGTCTGCCATCCCCCCATAATTGTCTGGGAACTTGCAACAGCTTGCACAGCAAGAGCTAACAAATCTGGTGCAGTCAGTGAGGATGAGATGCACTGTAGTACTTAAAGCAGCTGGTGGCCACAACAGATACTGACTGTTACTTTTGATATTTCAAACTTGATTTCCTTTTGCGTAACACAAACAATATATCTGAAGAATATTTCAGCTGTTTTGTCCATAAATCATTTGTCACCTCATGTATAAATAGTCCAATAGAAATATGGTGACATCAGTTGCCATCATGACACAAGCACCAGTAAGGTTTGGATGTTATTCATGTGCTGCTACATTCTCTGGTGTTTCATGGAAGAAAGAAATTGATAGATATTGAGTGCTATGAGGGTGAAATTATAACATTTAATTTTTAGGTGAACTATTTTATTAAAAGGTTAGGTCACCCAAAAATTTAAATTTCCCTTCTAGGGAATGAGACGCTGCGCCCCCTAGGGGGCATATTGGGGAATGCAGCCTGCATGACCGGTGTCTGAAGCACGTGTGAAACAACGCTAATCTATTGGTCCACATGGCCCATGACGTCATAGGTAAGGGTGCCCGGAAGTATAAAAGGGCACCTGCTGAATACGTCATCCTCTTTGTTGTCTTCAGGAGCCGTCTGTTTGGAGTGCGTGTGAGAGACCAAGGCAGATGAGCGGTGTGGAAAGTGTGTGCCTCCGTTCCAGAGGTTTCTGGTGCTTGAGGACACGCACAATCTATCTGTCATGTGTCTTGGTCAGGAGCTTGTGCGTTCAGTGCTCGAGGGCTTTGAACACGGTCATTGTGAGTGTTATCCAATGAGAAGCTCCATTCGCATTTATCCCTCTTCTCGAGAGATGAGTGACAAGCGTTTGCGTCTCACGGTTCGGATCCCGCTGTTGCCGAGGCACGGCAAAGACTCGGATCGCGGGTTTAAGACGCTCTTTTTTGGGTTATCGGATCCCGCGGATAGCGCTCGAGTCGAGCAGCACTTCAGGGAATGTGTACCTCCATGTTTTAATTCTAACACTCGAGGGCATGTTCTGTTTGTCTCGGCGAAGAGCACACGCATTCAGAGTTACGCGCTCACCGTGATGAGGCACGGTGTCTAGGCTCCGATCGCGTTTGTTCTTATTCCTGAGGGATGCGGGACAAAGCGTTTGTGTCTCGCGGACCGGTTCCGCCGTTGCCGTGGCACAGTTTCTCACCTTGCGGTCATCACTTTGATCTGCGGGATCTGCACACCCTCTCTAAACAGGTTGTCGGATGTCACAGAATACTATTGGGTTGTTATGACGATGAAGTGTGAGCACGGAGTCGTTTCAGCCCTGATCCTGCGAGATCGTGGACGGAGCTATATTCAGCTCGGCCGTGCCTCTCTAATATGCATGTTATTGTGTGTGGAGAGCCTCATTGGGTGTGAATATATTTTAATACTTTGTGGAGAGAGGCTTGCGAGTTTTCTCTCCCAGGGTTTTCAGCACCTAGAATGGTTATGGGAATGTCTCTTCCTGTGTTAAGCTGGATTGTAGCCGTCTGCGGATGGTTATGCTCCAGATCAAGCTTTCTTTGCTCTGGAATATGGCGGTCTGATGGCAGCCATGTTCTAGACTGGCTTCTTAACTAGGTTAGGTACCCCTTGGCACAAGTTCTCTTAAGCTGAATCTGCTATTCGAGGATAGCCGTGTTCCAGGTTTCGGAGACTGCTCCCCTTTTTAGGGTTTTTAATAGTGGTCTCCGTGAGCCCCTTGCATGGACTGTGCTGTCTCCCCTTCGGGGTCTTAAGTAGATGGCCCACTTCCGTGGTCTGGGCTATCTTCAGCCTTATCTGAGTGAACTGCTATTCGAGGATAGCTGTGTCCAGCCCTCTAGTGTTATGGCCTCAGCTTACATCAGACTTTACTCTCGGACTAATGATGTTTATGTGTTCGCTCTTTAGCAAATCATTTACTGAGGGTCCGGATCTCCCTCTTGTGAGCTCCTGGTCAATAACACGGTGCTTCGCTAGCCTACTGTGGGACTGACACGGGAACCTCCTTAGTATAACCATCTGAGGGTGGTTATATTCCAGCCATTGTAATGGCAGGACAGGCTTACTTGAATACAGCTATCTGAGGCAGTTGCGATGAGCCCTCTCCTGATTGGTTCCCCTTTCCTATACCTTAGTTAGCTGAGGATAGCTATGTGCTAGCTCAGTGATTGCTCCCCTGCTTAGGGTTTTAAGCAGCGGTCTCTTGAGCCCTTACCTAGACAGTGCTGTCTTCCCTCTTTGGGTTGTAAGTAGACAGCCAACTTTTTGTGGTCTGAGTAGTTTCAGTCGGTCCAACTTCCGGTAACCCTTCCTAGGTACATAGCTATCTGAAGATATCTATGTCCTAGCTCAGTGATTGCTCCCCTTCTTAGGGTCTTTAAGTAGCGGTCTCCTTGAGCCCTTCCCTAGACAGTGCTATCTCCCCTGCTACGGTTGTAAGTAGATAGCCCACTCTCTGTGGTCTGGGCAGCTCTGCAGGAAGACTATCTAGGCCAGCTGTGTATTGTCTACTGTGGGACAGACACGGATTGGGGCCTCCTTAGTATAACCATCTGAGGGTGGTTATATTCCAGCCATTGCTATGACAGGACGGGCTTACTTGAATACAGCTGTCTGAGGCTAGCTGTGTTCTACTGCAGTTGCGGTGAGCCCTCTCCTGGAGTGGTCTCCTTTCATATAGCCTAGTTATCTTCAGATAGCTATGTGCTTACCTAGACAGTGCTGTCTCCCCTCTTTGGGTTGTAAGTAGACTGCCAACTCTTTGTGGTCTGGGTAGTTTCAGTCGGTCCACCTTCCGGTAACCCTTCCTAGGTACATAGCTATCTGAAGATATCTGTGTGCTAGCTCAGTGACTGCTACCCTTCTTAGGGTCTTTAAGTAGCGGTCTCCTTGAGCCCTTGCCTAGGCAGTGCTATCTCCCCTGCTAGGGAAGTAAGTAGATAGCCCAATCTCTGTGTTCTGGGCAGCTCTGTAGGAAGGCTGTCTTGGCTAGCTGT
Source organism: Spinibarbus caldwelli (assembly GCA_039654775.1). Taxonomy (NCBI): domain Eukaryota; kingdom Metazoa; phylum Chordata; class Actinopteri; order Cypriniformes; family Cyprinidae; genus Spinibarbus; species Spinibarbus caldwelli. The sequence goes on from CM077251.1 coordinate 27,003,743, forward strand.
GTATGTTATTCTGGTCTACAAGCCTTCGTAAGACCTTAGGGACATAGCTATCTGAGGATAGCTGTGTTCTAACTCAGCAGCTACTCTCATTACCCGGGAATTAAGTAGTGATCTCTTGAGCTCCTCTAGAGGCTTTCTAGTTAGCCTCTTCAGTGGTCTTGTGTATCCAGGCTAGTTTTGCTCACATAGCATAGCTATCTGTAGATAGCTTTACTCTTAACTTGGGTGAGATGTTCCCCTTGATCTATTAACGGGTTCCCCCATTTCTATCAAGTTGCGTGAGTGAGGAAAGGCTTGGTGTATGTATGTCGTTTCCTTGGTGCTCTCCCACCAGGTGGACAGGTATGCGCCTTGGCACGGCGTGGTTGGATTTCGTTCCCCAATGTGCCCCCTAGGGGGCGCAGCGTTGAGTTCCCTAGAAGGGGAACGTCTCGGGTTACGCATGTAACCATGGTTCCCTGAGAGGGAACAAGACGCTGCGCCCTCTTGCCATGCCTTCGGCCTGCCTGTCTACCTCTCCTTCAGACAGCTAAAGTGGATGATGTATTCAGCAGGTGCCCTTTTATACTTCCGGGCACCCTTGCCTATGACGTCATGGGCCATGTGGACCAATAGATTGGCGTTGTTTCACACGTGCTTCAGACACCGGTCAGGCAGGCTGCATTCCCCAATGTGCCCCTCTCGGGGAACAATGGTGACATGCGTAACCCGAGATGTTTTGTCAACATTTACTCACCCTCATGTTGTTCCCAAACCCTTAAGACTCTTTAATTCCCCTTCAAAACACAAAGATGTTTAAATGAAACCTGAGAATGTTCTGTCCCTCCATTAAAAGTCCATGTTTTTTACATTCATTTGCAGTAATTTGTCCTCTCCATTGCTAACTGTACTGAGCCAGAACAATAACCACAGTGACGCTTGCATAATGGGCACCTTACAATTCATTATTATCTGTACTTTTAAAACAATCATCCATAATTATCTAAAATCCAGTAAACACAATCTACAGTAATACCCCATCCAGTGATGTCATGCTTTGTTTATACAATTAAAAGAATAATAATAATAATAATAATAATAATAAGCCTTGAAAAATTTGTCCGATGACTGATCAGATTTTATGTATTTAGTAGCCAAACAATTTGTGCATCCCTTGTACATGTGAAATAATTGTAGTTAGCAATTAAGATAAATGTAAATTACTTGTGGAATTGCAACAAAGATGTTATCCCACCCAGTACTCAGAATCATGGTTATTTAGATGTTAGACACAAAAACTAGTTGTTGAACAGTTCTTTCTATACCTCACTACTTGAGGTTTTCGTTGAACTGTTGTTGACGTTACATGCATGATGTTCTTAAGAGGTTTTCTTTTCTGTCTTGTAGTAAATTCCGCCTGTCATACTATCCCCATCGTTTGGAGAGTTTTAAGGAGATTTTAAGAGCATCATTTTTTGGAAAATGCAACCACAGTGTATATGGAGACTTCAAGTAATACACCCCAGGGCAAAGAGAGGTGCCCTGTTATTTCATTCACGTGGTTAAAAAGACCACTTAAAGCCACATTCATTCTGCCATTATTTTTTTTTTTTTTTATCTTCACATGGAAATTTTTTTGTGAAAATTGGTCTGCAAAAAAAAAATAAATAATAATAATAATAAATTGATTTCAGAATGATTTTGTGTTCCATTGTGCTGCTTAATTGTTTTTTTCTATGTAAATATGCGCTAGATGGATGTCTTTGTCCATTGACCCACATGTCAGATTACCGAAGTCAAAATAAAAAGATAAATGCATAAACAACCCCTTTATCACCCCTGAATATTAAAGCATTGTGGAATATGCTATGCAATATAAATGGATGTTAATTTTTTTTTTTTTTTTTTTTAATTTTTGTGACAGGTTTGCAGGTACATCCATGCTATTCTAGTCGTGCTGTGATATTACTTTTAAAAACAAGCAATATCATTATTGCCAGTTACTCTGTTTGGAACTGTGTAGCAAAAATAGAGAAAGCTGAAGTAGCAATTCATACTGTGTGTTCAAGAAACATACAGTGTGAATGTTTTTAAACAAATCGTGTTGAGTTAATATTTTAATTGCTCACTTATAAAGACAGTTCTTTCCAACTACTGGCTTAACATTGTAACCTGAAGAAAAAAGTTGCTGAAAAATCCTTAGCAATTATGCGCAGGCTGTTGGCCTGTTATGGTGCAAACACAGATAAAAAAGATGAGACAAACAGTCTAGTGTGTACATTAAACTTCACTTACACATATATAATGAACCACTTGAATACACAGTATGAAGTATTCATACATATACAGTCAGGTCCATATATATTTGGACACTGGCACAATTTTTATTATTTTAGCTGCTGACCAAAACATATTCAATTTACAGTTGTATAATGAATATGGGCTTAAAGTGCACACTCTGAGCTTTAATTTAAGGGTATTCTCATCAAAATTGGAGGAAAGGTTAAGGAATTACAGGGAATTTAATATGTACCTCCCCCCTTTTTCAAGGGACCATAAGTAATTGGACAGTTGACTCAAAAGCTGTTTCATGGACAGTTGTGGGCTATTCCTTCATTTTTTTCTACATCAATTAAGCAGTTAAAAGGTCTGGAGTTGATTCTATGTGTGCCATTTGCATTTGGAAGATGTTGCTCTGAACCCACATCATGTGGTCAAAGGAGCCCTGCATGCAAGTAAAATAGACAATTGTTAGGCTTCAAAAACAAAAGAAATCCATCAGAGAGATAGCAGGAACATTAGGAGTGGCCAAATCAACAGTTTGGTACATTCTGAGAAAAAAGAACACACTGGTGAGCTCAGCAACATAAAAAGGCCTGGACGTCCACAGAGGACAGCAGTGGTGGATGATTGGACGATCCTCTCCATGGTCAAGAAAAACCCTTTCACAGCATCCAGCCGAGTGAAGAACACTCTCCAGGAGGTAGGCATGTCACTGTCAAAGTCTACAATCAAGAGAAGACCTCAAGAGAGCAAATACAGAGGGTTTACCACAAGGTGCAAACAAGGCCAGATTATACTTTGCCAAAAAACATTGAAAAAAGCCAGACCACTTCCGGAAAAACATTCTTTGAACGGCTGAAATTAAGATCAACCTGTACTAGAATGACAGGAAGAAAAAAAGTATGGAAAAGGCTTGGAACAGCTCATGATCCAAAGCATACAACATCATCTGTGAAACATGGTGGAGCAGTGTGATGGCATGAGCATGCATGGCTTCCAGTTGTACTGGGTTACTCGTGTTTAGTGATGATGTGACAGAAGACAGAAGCAGCCGGAAGAATTCTGAAGTGCACAGGGGATATACTGTCTGCCCAGATTCAGCCAAATTCAGCAAAGTTGATTGGACAGCGCTTCATAGTACAAATGGACGATGACCCAAAACATACAGCAAAAGCAACCCAAGAGTTTTTGAATGTAAAAAAAGTAGAATATTCTGCAATGGCCAAGTCAATCTCCTGATCTCAACCTGATTGAGCATGCATTCCAATTGCTGTAGACAAAACTAAAGGCAGAAAGACCCACAAACAAATAACAGCTGAAGTCAGCTGCAGTAAAGGCCTGGCAAAGCATCACAAAGGAGGAAACCCAGTCTCTGGTGATCTCCATGAGTTCCAGACTTAAGGCAGTCATTGCCTGCAAAGGATTCTCAACAAAATATTAAAAATGAACATTTTATTTATGATTATATTTATTTGACTAATTACATTTGAGCCCCTGAAAATGGGGGGACTGTGTATAAAAATGGTTGTAATTCTTAAGCATTTTATGTTATATTTTGTTCAACCCCTTGAATTAAAGCTTAAAGTCTGCACTTCAATTTCATCTTTATTGTTTCATTTTGATTCTATGCTGGTGGCATACAGAGCCAAAATTATGAAAATTGTGACAAATACATATCACTGTTGTGTGTTTCAAAAATTATTTTAAGGACTGATTCTTTTGCTCTTTTTTAAGGGTGCTTTAAATATGCACTGGCTGATGATACATAGTGTAATGATCTATAGGTGTGCAAATATTAAAGTTTACTGGACCACTTTTTTTTTTTTTTTCCCAAACTGTGTGTTTTAAACATCTTATGGAGTTTTTCAAGTTTTTCCAGTGTTTCTTTTGGTTTGCTCATTGGTGGTTGTAAGGCTTTATTTTATTTTCCTTCATGTGTGTTGACCCATATCAAAGCCCTTTGACACTCACACAACAGCTGTGTCCCAAAGTTAAGGGAGCACAATTTGAAGGCCGCAGACTCCAAAGGCCACACCAAGACCATGGCAGGTATGTTACACTTGTTTGTTGCTTCCCAATTCAGAGGATGCTTCCTTAATTGCTGGATTACAACTTTAAATGCAAGTATTGGGTTGGAACTTGAATAATGTAATTATACATTTGAAAAAGGTTGTTTTTTTTTTTTGTTTTTTTTTCCTCACAGGACAGCAACACTATAAAAGTATGGTCATGATGCATTGTTGTACATTAAACTACCCAACAGTATATGAAGTAGGCTACTTTAAATTTAGCAACCTTGAACATATTCAGACGTAAAATGCAACATACACAGTAGTGCAGCAGTAATATTAATGCAAAACCAGTTCTTTTTCAAAACAATACTGTACATGCCTTTTCTTTTACTCTTGATACCTTAAGTATATTAGAGTATGCAAGATAATACTTTTACTTAAAGGGACAGTTCACCCAAAAATGAAAATTCTGTAATTATTTACTCACCTTTAAGTTGTTCCAAACATGGAACACCTTGAGGGTGAGTAGATGATGACTGTTTTGACACAGCCTGATTTTTGGGTGAGCAGGGAGGCCCTTACAGTGTTGCTGGATCTTTTGAGAAGTGAACGGCAACACATATGGGGTGCCACAATCAAGACCCTGGTATTTCTTTTCTGTCTGGCCAGTGGTACATCATACAGAGTGGTCTCCAGAGTGTTTGACATGCCTTGTTTCACTGTCCACCGCGTCGTTGAGGAGGTGGTGGCCATTCACCAAGTGATTCACTTCCCAAAGACCCCAGAAGACCTGGAAGCAGTCTGCCGTGAGATTGCAGGGCAGGGTTTAAAATTGTATGTTGTTTTTCTGATGTTAAACCCAAGTTATGTTGTAAATAGTTGTAAAAAGTACTTTGAGTAATGTATAGAACGATTTGTTTCAATGTGTAAAAAAATAAATAAATAGAAAAATGGTTTGTGTAAAAATTATAAGCTGCATTAAAAAAAAAATGAACAATGTACATAACTTCTTTTATTTACACGTGTACATGCATAACAAAAAAAAAAAAAAGGAGTACAGAAAGTACTCAGGCTCATTTACAAATAAATTACATTACAAAAATGAATAACGTATACAACATACTCATTTAACTTGCAATCACAAAAATAAGCTACAGAAATTTGTTTGTTTCATTGACATTTAAAAAAAAATAAGATATCAAACAATTTTAATGTACCCATTTGTTCCACTCTTTTCTCTTTTTGAGAGAATGGTTAATAAATAATTTATTTGTTAACCATTCTCTCAAGAGGAGAAAATAGTCTCTCCATTCTCTCCTGTGCTCTTCTCTCCTCTTGTCGCTCTCTGGAATTTTATGTCCTCGAGTAGCTCCACCAGCTCACCAGCCTCCCACTCACTCCCTCACCTGTCCCAGGACACTTGCAATCCTAAGGCAGAGCAAATAAACCGTGCCTGTTAACAACAGCACAATGAATTTCAGCAAAAATGTGTGTATTAACTTGCTTGCTTTGCAAGCTTGCTCCCATCTTTTTGGCCTGCAAGGGAGTAACCTTCGCCAGAAGGCCCATTTTCTCCAGATTTGTCCTAAAACAAGAGAAAACAGAAACACTTATGAAAAATATTAAGATGGGGTACAAACTTAACATTAGAAAAAAAATGACACAGCATGGCCAGCATACAAAATACTGAAGTTCTCATGTTTGGTTAAAACATTTGTAGACATCTTGCATGACAGCACTACAAAAACACAACAAAGTGAAAGACTATTGCCTTATATACTGGTTGTATTTTTGTTTGTGGGCGCTGTGTGCAGACGGTGATGGTTATAATACACAAGAGAGCCAAGTGAAAATATTACAAATGGGTTGTTGCCTTACCTCCAAGCCACGCTGGCCGAGTTTTTGTCCCCGGTAAATAAATGGTCCTTTTCATCCCTCATTTTAATAAACTTGAGCTGTCTGCTCGTTGCTCCCTAAAAACAATTGAAATATTAGAAGAGGTTTTGCCTCAGACCATCTAACAAATGAAGCTGCGCAGTGGTAATGTCAGGCTTGTGTCTGTCATGTGTTGTGGTTTTCCTCCTTATGTGCTCCAAGTTTTCCCTCTTGTGTCATTATGGCCATATTTCGTTATCTTCCTGTTCCTGTCCTCATTGTTTTTAATTAGTTTCCACCTGTGTTGAGTAATTATCTCATTGAGTTCCTCGTTATATTGTGTATTTATAGTGTGTTCTGCCCCTTGTTTCCTGTCTGGTATTAACGTCGATGTTGTGTTCCTGTGTGTCTCTGCCTGCCTTTGTTTTACCTCATTTTGAGAAGATTAAAGACTGTTTAGTTTGAGTTTACTCTGGGTTCCTTGTTTCGAGTTTGTTCACGTTTAAAAAAAAAAAAAAAAAAAAAAAAAGTTTTTTAACACTTGTTTTTTTTAGGTATTTGAGTAAATTTCGGCCGCCACAGAACTCTTACCCTCCATGTACTTTGAATATACAGGTGCATCATAAATTAGAATGTCGTGGAAAAGTTCATTTATTTCAGTATTTCAACTCAAATTGTGAAACTCGTGTATTAAATAAATTCAATGCACACAAACTGAAGTAGTTTAAGTCTTTGGTTCTTTTAATTGTGATGATTTTGGCTCACATTTGTAATGAATTTAGCTCTGATTTAAGCTTTTGTTTTGAATTTTACCTTTAGGAAATTGAATCGTAAAGAGTAGATATTGATTTGATTAATTGATATTAATCAAAACGTATAATTTATACTTTTATTAACGACTCGTCAAGCGAGACATTACAGTCAGTATATCTTAATTTTGTTTATCTTGCTTTGTGGCAACAATAAAACAAACAAAATAGTAATTTATCAATTTTGAGCAAGGTAGCAAAGGGTCGACAGCACAAGGCAGTAACTGATCAAATACAAAACACAGACACTGCTCTGTACAATGAAACAAGTTTATTGAACTACTTCTAAGATTACATGAGACTAAGACTACCTAAAACACACACACATACATACACACGGTCGTGCACCGTTATTGCAATCTGAAGAAAGTTTGAGGTTCTAATGCTCTTTTCCAAGAGTTCTGTAAATTCGACCTGAGGAAATCACAAAAGCAGAGATCTGGCTTGTCTTTAACTGCTTAAAGGATTTAGCACCGGTTCAGCAAGAGATTGGAAACTTTTGTTTGGGTTACTTGCGATTTGAGTTGGCTGCTCAGCCGATCGGGCCGTCTCCTTGGCTCCTGTAAGGCTGAAAAGGGAATCCCGGCTCGGATTGGCTGTCGTTTAGGTGACGTCTCAGGATAGTCCTTGTCGTGATAGGTTGGTTGCCTGGTTAGGTGAGAGTTTTGAAGTAGAGACCTGCACTCCCTTGGGAGTACCGCGGGACCCAACCCAACAGGGTGCGGCGCGGGACAACTCTTGATGGGCGAGGGCGAGGGCGAAGGCGGGAAGATACTTGTGTGTGTGCAGGATGCGGGAGAATTAAATTATTCACGGGACTCCCGCAAAATAGAAATTATCTAAACATAAAATGTCTAAAACATATAAATTGTTATTTATCTGTTGCACAAAAGTAAAAGGAACAACTAATATTAACATTAAAATGATTAACATGCGCAAGCTAGGCAGAGTTTCTATTTATAACACGTGTTTAAAGGGTTGCGCAAATGTAGCCAGTCACAGACTCAGCTGTTGATTTCTGGAATGCAATGGTCAGTCAGAGGTGACTCTCCACAGTGCTGAAATTGCGTGCTCACGAATCGTCTCATTTTAATACATGAAGTGTAGACATTGGGAAAGATTCATTGTGCATATGTTCATTGTGTTATAACAGAGCTTTATGAGATCCCGATGAAATGAGATGTCAGATTTTAGTGATAATAAAGGAAGCTGCTCGCATTTTGCCATGCCTAACAATGCTGGCAGCAGCCCATGCTTGCTTTTCTGTTAAAAATAACAGTGGTTTGTGAATGCTGATGCTTAGCCTAAAAAACAAATATTTTACCAGGAGCATTTATGCTGGGATGTTGTGGAGCTTAGGAGATGTTACAGAACCATTTCATGTAAATTTCTTCGATGTACAGAAAAAAAATCTATATAGATTACTTTTATGCGGGCGGGAGCGGGACAAAACATGAATGTCGCGGGTGGGAGCGGGACCAGATAAGATATATTTCTGCGGGAGCGGGCGCGGGTCTCTATTTTGAAGTCCCTCTGAGAGTCTGCTTGTGCGGCTTTAGGCTTTGAAGATTTCCGCAGAGTCACGAAGTTTCAACGTGTTTTGAGTCTGGAGGCCGCTTTGGTTCATCCCAGAAGCGAGTGTCCCAATCAGATGCTGTTGCAGGGCTTAGCCACGCCCCGTACTGTCATTGTTTGGACACAAAACTTAATCTGATCTGCGATCTCCCATATGGGGAACATCTCTGGAGTTTTAATAACTTATAAAAGTATCATCATTCGTATGATGCTGAAAATCGACATATAATTCACACGGAATTGTTGCATTTATCATAACAATTCATACAAAACCAAACTCAACATATTTCACACACGTTAATAGCTTTTCCTGCTAGAATAAAAAGGATCACAAATTAAAGATTAAAAATAACACACATCATGCATAAAACAAAAGGCATAGAACACAATTGTTAGTAAGCATATTGCTTCCATACTTTAAATGATTTTAAATGATTGTCCTTTTGAAATCATTTATTTGAAATTTGTTCTGTACATTAAAGAAGAGTGGAGCACGCAGGAGAACAGGGAGTGTCATGAGACAATCACATTGCAGATCCCGTGTTGCAGGACAACGATCTATTGTGTTCTCTTGATTGAATAGATACATCAGTTCATAATCAATACATGCTGATTAGATCACGAGGCTTCCACGGGTTGCGAGAAAGACCCTTGCAGTTCTGCATACAAAAGGTTCTTTGTATTTTGTTGATTGAGTTAGTCATTATCACTCCTCTGATACAGGGTGAGACAGGAAACCAACTCAGGATATCGACGTCAGTGGTAGTAATAATTAACTTGGACCTCGTGACGAGTTGATTCGATGGCGTATCTGTGTCCGTTTCAATACAGGAGTCTTACACATTTAACAAAAACCCACCAATTCACTATCGCAACAAATTAGAATATGGTGGCATGCCAATCAGCTAATCAACTCAAAACACCTGCAAAGGTTTCCTGAGCCTTCAAAATGGTCTCTCAGTTTGGTTCACTAGGCTACACAATCATGGGGAAGACTGCTGATCTGACAGTTGTCCAGAAGACAATCATTGACACCCTTTACAAGGAGGGTAAGCCACAAACATTCATTGCCAAAGAAGCTGGCTGTTCACAGAGTGCTGTATCCAAGCATGTTAACAGAATGTTGAGTGAAAGGAAAAAGTGTGGAAGAAAAAGATGCACAACCAACCGAGAGAACCGCAGCCTTATGAGGATTGTCAAGCAAAATCGATTCAAGACTTTGGGTGAACTTCACAAGGAATGGACTGAGGCTGGGGTCAAGGCACAAGAACCACCACACACAGACTTGTCAAGGAATTTGGCTACAGTTGTCGTATTCCTCTTGTTAAGCCACTCCTGAACCACAGACAACGTCAGAGGTGTCTTACCTGGGCTAAGGAGAAGAAGAACTGGACTGTTGCCCAGTGGTCCAAAGTCCTCTTTTCAGATGAGAGCAAGTTTTGTATTTCATTTGGAAACCAAGGTCCTAGAGTCTGAAGGAAGGGTGGAGAAGCTCATAGCCCAAGTTGCTTGAAGTCCAGTGTTAAGTTTCCACAGTCTGTGATGATTTGAGGTGCAATGTCATCTGCTGGTGTTGGTCCATTGTGTTTTTTGAAAACCAAAGTCACTGCACCCGTTTACCAAGAAATTTTGGAGCATTTCATGCTTCCTTCTGCTGACCAGCTTTTTAAAGATGCTGATTTCATTTTCCAGCAGTATTTGGCACCTGCCCACACTGCCAAAAGCACCAAAAGTTGGTTAAATGACCATGGTGTTGGTGTGCTTGACTGGCCAGCAAACTCACCAGACCTGAACCCCATAGAGAATCTATGGGGTATTGTCAAGAGGAAAATGAGAAACAAGAGGCCAAAAAATGCAGATGAGCTGAAGGCCACTGTCAAAGAAACCTGGGCTTCCATACCACCTCAGCAGTGCCACAAACTGATCACCTCCATGCCACGCCGAATTGAGGCAGTTATTAAAGCAAAAGGAGCCCCTACCAAGTATTGAGTACATATACAATAAATGAACATACTTTCCAGAAGGCCAACAATTCACATTTTTTTTAGTTTTTTAATTGGTAATTTGTTGAGATAGTGAATTGGTGGGTTTTTGTTAAATGTGAGCCAAAATCATCACAATTAAAAGAACCAAAGACTTAAACTACTTCAGTCTGTGTGCACTGAATTTATTTAATACACGAGTTTCATAATTTGAGTTGAATTACTGAAATGAACTTTTCCATGACATTCTAATTTATTGAGATGCACCTGTAAATTCCGTCTTCATCTGCATGCAACTGATTCTGGAATAGGGTAGGGTGCGAAGTGTCCATCAGATGTACACTTCGGCTGTTTCTCATCAGAGCCAGCGGCAAATGTCAGAAAGAATAGACGAGTTAAGGCTACTCTCGGCAGGATACATGAGCACTGAGATCCTGGTGATCACCTGGAGCTCACATCTCCGAAATCAGCGAAGCAAATTTTCAAACCGCAGATTTGAGTTTTAAACAACTACATTCTGACCTGAAATACTCTTAAAACTACATTTCATGACACAATAACAGTAATATTTTGAAAAATTATGCAGGTTTTCTCCTCCGCCATTAATGCTCACTGGTTGGTGTGAAATGCATTCTGGGATACCTGGCTGCCTCAAGTTAGCACAAGCCACCTCTTGATGCATCCTTGATAAAAGGGGCGGAGCAAGAACACATCCGGCGATTAGAACTGTACTTGGCTAGATGTGAACTTTGAATTGGAACAGTACTTGGGCAACAACTGATGATGGTTCACAAGTCCACAAGTACAGACAAGAACGCATATTGAGAAACGGCCTTCATTTTCCTGTAAAACGAAGAGCACATTTGAAGTCGCTTTCGAATAGCGGCAGCCTTCGTCGTGCAGTGGTGACGCAATCGGCCTTCGAATGTGGTCTTCGGAGGCTGCATCCTGAATTGGGACGGTCTTCGTAGTGCCGCTATAATGCAATTGCACTTCACATGCGGCCTTCGAAGTGCGCAGCCTTCACATTGGGACAGCCTTCGTAGTGCCGCACACTTCAAATGCAGTCTTCAAAGTGTGCACCCTTACCTTTGGGACGCAGCTAATCTAAAGACATTCTGGTGTTGAATTACAAAATAAAAGCCCTCCAAAAATTCATATACTGTATAACCTCCCCTTTTTATGTTCTCTGTCATATCCACTGTTTTGTGCATCTTGCCCAAGACTAATGCCCAATGCATCAATGCCCAAGACTAATTAGTGTTCAGCCACTATATCATTCTGAAGTGAAACTGGTCTGTTGAAACCAATTTCTATCTAAAATTATAGAAAACCATGTACATGAGACAATTTCTGGGAACTTTATTTTGTAATTTAGCATCAGAGAGTCCTGAAATTTTGTGAGTGATACTCTGAGGTCGTTGCACTATCATTCTGAAGTGAAACTGTTCTGTGGAAACATGATTTTTTGGGCTCATATATGGGTTTTATTTTGTAATTTAACATCATATTGTGTTGTTGTGCTGTTGAACAGACTACAGCTCTACATTTTTTCCACACCTAATTTCACAACGTTGTATCCCAATCTCCAGTGAGAAGGACCTGAAGGCTTGCTTAGTTGGGTTTAAGACTATTAATATTGAGTAATGTCAGTTCGACTGCACTGACAATGTCAGTTCAGAAAAATAAAAAAATAACAACAATAACTGAATTAAGATGGATAATGACAATATTGCCTTCTGTAAAGCTGCTTATAGCTGAACTGAATTTGTTCCATAATTGACATTCTTATTGAACTAGTTTGTTAATAAAATAAAATTAACTTTTTCAAATAAAATGTGAACATTTTACATTTCTTGAAATAATCATTTCAGAACATTGAACATTGACTATCAGTTTTATTCACCTGTTTCTCATGATTTCACATTAAAATGCATGAAAGTAATTAATGTAAATTACATTGGTAATGTCATAGAATAGCATAGTTCCCTTTCAAAAGGGAACTTGGGCTGCGTCCCCTAAAGGGCGCTACGGGGAATGCCTCCAGCATGATCCAAGATGGCGGCGTGGTTTTTCGATCCAAGATGGCGGGGCGGTCAGATGCAGCGGCTACTCCCGGTCCCAAAGATGGTGCTTTTATGTCTTTTAATGTCGTCTGTTTGTCTCCAAATAGTGTCAATTTACCGCTAATTCATAAGAAAATCACTCCAAAATACATCTATGATCGCCAAAGCCTTTTGGATATTGGCAACACATACAAACACCAACTCTCGCCGGCGGCTACTGAGAAGCTACGAGGCCTTTGTTTACTGCTGAAGCAGGACCTCGAGACCGCGGCCTCGCCTGCTGATGCTACCCGCACAAGGCAGCATCGCAAGCGGTGTGAGAGAGGACGGAAAGCGCAGTAAGCGCAGAGGTATATGAGCTATGCTCTCAAACGTTCGCTCTCTGGAAAACAAACTGGACTTAAACTCAGTCGGTCTACACAGCATGAGACAAGGGATTGTTTGTTTTCACTGAAACATAGCTAAACGACAACATCCCGGACTCCGCCATTCAGTTGCACGGACTAACTTGCTACCGAGCGGATAGAGATTCATCACTGTCTGGTAAGGCTCGCGGAGGAGGCTTGTGTGTGTACGTCAACAAAGAATGGTGAAACAATGCTGTGGTAGTGACAAAACACTGTTCATCACTGGTGGAGTTTATGTTTGTGAAGTGTCGACCGTTCTATCAGCCGCGGGAGTTCACAGGCCATTGTTATTGTCGCGGTTTACATTCCCCTGTGTGCAAACGCTAAGCACGCTTCGTGAACTGTACAGCACCATCAGTGAACAACAAACAAATAACCCCGACGGCTTTTTCATCATAGCCGGTGACTTCAACCACGCAAACTTAAAGACAGTTTTGCCAAAGTTCTACCAACATGTGAACTTTGCAACAAGGGGAAACAACACACTGGACTTTGTTTACACAACAGAAAAGAACGCATACGAAGCTGAACCCCGCCCCCACCTCGGGTACTCGGACCACATCTCTGTTATGCTAATCCCAGCATACAGACCACTTCTCAAACTTGCCAAACTGGTTCAAAAGCAGATCATGGCATGGCCAAAAAATGCTACCTCACCACTGCAGGACTGCTTCCAGGACACAGACTGGAACATGTTTAAAGAGGCGGCCACCTACAACAACCACAGACCTGCAAGAGTACACTGATACTGTGACTGCTTACATCAAAAAGTGCATTGATGATGTGACAGTCACCAAGACCATCACCACACGTGCAAACCAGAAGCCGTGGATGACAGCAGAGGTTCGTGGGCTGCTAAAGACCAGAGATGAAGCATTCAGATCAGGAGATAAAGCAGCCTTCAAAATAGCAAGAGCCAATCTGTCCTGTGGCATCAAAAATGCAAAACGCTCATATGCTCAAAAAATCAACAGTCACTTCACAGACAGCAGAGACACACGGAGCCTGTGGCAAGCCATTCCGACCATCACTGACTTCAAGCCCCCGCCACAGGCCTGTGATGATGACACATCCCTCCCAGATGCACTCAACCACTTTTATTCACGGTTTGAAATGCAGAATGACACACCTGCACAAAAACTGCCCACGCCTCCCAACGACTAGGCACTCTGTCTGTCTCCAGCCGACGTAAGGAAGACCCTATCCAGGATTAACCCACGCAAGGCTGCGGGTCCTGACAACATACCTGGCCGTGTACTGAAAGACTGTGCTGAACAGCTGACAGATGTCCTAACAGATATCTTCAACACCTCGCTGAGCCAGGCAGTTGTCCCCACATCTCAAATCCACAACAATCATACCAGTACCAAAGAAATCACCTGTGTCCTGTATAAATGACTACCGTCCCATAGTACTGACTCCAAATTTGATGAAGTGCTTTGAGAGGTTAGTCATGCACAACATCAAAACCAGCCTCCCCAACACACTCGATCCGCTGCAGTTTGCATACCATCCAAACCGCTCTACAGACGATGCAATTTCCTCCACCCTCCACCTGGCTCTTACCCACCTAAAAAATAAAGATTCCTATGTTAGAATGCTGTTCATTGACTTCAGCTCAGCATTCAACACGATAATCCCACAACAGCTCATTAATAAACTAAACCTGCTGGGCCTTAACAATTCCCTCTGTAATTGGATCCTGGACTTTCTAACCGGAAGACCTCAGTCAGTCCGTGTCGGCCACAACACCTCGAGCACTACCACACTGAGCACAGGTACCCCACAAGGCTGTGTGTTCAGCGCGCTGCTCTTCACGCTACTGACCCACGACACCAAGTCCAGCTCCAACCACATCATCAAGTTCGCTGATGACACAACAGTGGTAGGTCTCATCAGCAACAATGATGAAACGCACTACAGAGAGGAAGTGGCACAGCTGACTGAATGGTGTGGCACTAACAACCTGTCCTTCAATGTGGGGAAGACAAAGGAGGTTGTGATGGACTTCAGGAGAAACTCCGTTGACCACCCCCCACTGACCATCGACAGCACGACTGTGGAGAGAGTCAGCAGCACTAAATTTCTGGGGGTGCACATCACAGAGGTTCTCACCTGGACCACCAGCACCATGTCACTCTCCAAGGCACAACAGTGCCTACACTTTCTCCGCGGCTGAAAAGAGCAAGTCTCCCTCCACCCATCCTCACCACTTTCTACAGGGACACCATTGAGAGTGTGCTGACCAGCTGTATCACTGTATGGTACGGGAACTGTACTGCAGCAGACCGCAAGACCCTCCAGCGGACAGTGAACACAGCTGCAAAGATCATCGGTGCCCCTCTCCCCTCCATCCTGGACATTTTCCTTACACGATGCTCCAGCAAAGCTAACAGTATCATGAAGGACTCCACCCATCCCTCCCACTGTCTCTTCCAGATCCTACCATCAGGAAGACGGTACCGGAGCATCAGAGCCCGCACTGCCAGACTTCTCAACAGCTTTTTCCCCCAGGCTGCTCCCCCCCCCCCCCCCCCCCCCCCGATGTGGTAACACCCCCCAACCTTACCACATCAAAGTAAAAACCATATGAAAACATTTTTGTGCAATTCGAAGTGTGCTACACACAGGTGAGTGGGCCTGTACAAACCACCTGTAGTAACACACTCTCCTCCTCTATGTGCACTAGACACTTTTCCCTCCCAAGTGATGTGCTGTCACTTACATCCTCTGATCCAGCAGGAAGTGCTCTGCTGGCTTCCAGCCAAGGTGAGCAGGATTTGGCTGATGAGTATGAAGAGGATATTTCTGAGCCTTTTCAGCCTGCCTGCCCCGAGTATGATGACCTGCTGGAGCTGCTAATTATGCTAATGTCGAGGGGATGTGTGAACATGGATATGCGTCAATGCCCCCTATCAAAGAGATGCTTGCGAGCTATCCCTCAGCTGAGGTGACGACCTGGCCTATCCTGGCCCATCCATGTTTTGCTTAGTTGAGTGTCATTAGGCTTCCTCTCGTTTAGGAGAGTCATTCTTTTGAAGCCTCCACTCGCCAGAGCTTCACTTAAGCAGTACTACTAGCATGTAGGCTCATTCTCATAAGAGCTCCTCAACTAGGGCTGAGTGTTTTTAGGCTTCCTCTCCTTTAAGAGAGTCATTCTGCTGAAGCCTCCACTCTCCAGAGCTCCGCTTAGGCAGTATTAATGTGTTGGCTCTTTCTTCTGAGCCTCACTAACTGTCTCTAGCATTGAGTGTAGTCAGGTCTCCTCTCGTTTTAGAGAGTCGCTATGATGAGACCTCCACTCTTAAGAGCTCTTCAACTAAGGCTGAGTGTTGTTAGGCTTCATCTCATTTAAGAGAGTCATCCTGCTGAAGCCTCCGCTCTTCAGAGCTCTGTCTTTGGCAGTAATATGAGTATGTAGGCTCTTTCTTTTTGAGCCTCACTAACTGCCTCTGGCGTTGAGTGTAGCAAGGTCTCCTCTCGTTTTAGAGAGTGGTTATGGTGAGACCTTCACTCTTAAAGAGTTCCCCTACCAGGATTGAGTGTTGTTAGGCTTCCTCTCGTTTAAGAGAGTCATTCTGCTAAAGCCTCCGCTCTCTAGAGCTCCGCTTAGGCAGTACTATTAGTATATAGGCTCTTCGTGAGCCTCACTAACTGTCTTTAGCACTGAGTGTAGTCAGGTCTTCTCTCGATTTAGAGAGTCGTTATGCTGAGACCTCCACTCTTAAAGGGCATATTCCAGGTTAGAGACTCCAGTGAGTCGATGTATAGAAAAATAATGTAGGAACTAGATTTTCTTTAAAATATACTTTAAAATACGCTATTAAGGCTTCTGGAGTCATTTTTGTGAGAGAATTTTACTTCCGCATCTGAAAACTACCAAAACCGGAAGTGACGTAACGAGAGGGAGGGCGGTCCATTTTAAGCATAGGAAAACAATGGATCGCAATGACAGTTCGGACGCTGAGGAAATTTTGAATGTTTATTTCCACTCGTATGACGGACCACAGATCAAATTATGAGCCTGCTATGCGGCCAAGAGAGCAGGAACAGGCCAGGATTAGACAGAACTACGGTCAGAGGAGACAAATTGAGTTGATGTGTGAGGAGAACAGGGCAGGTGTCTTCGTGAGACCAGTGTTGGCTTACAGATACACACGTTAGCTAACGATATGTAATCAGGCAATAGCAAAGCTAGTATTGGTCATCTATGAGTATTGATACTTACCAGTAACAGAAACTAATAAGCGTTGATCAGGCGTGTCATGCTCGTTAATATCCGACACTAATGTTACGTGATATAGCGGTTTCTCATCACTACAGGAGAGAGAGAGATAAACACATTTTTGTTTCATTAAGTGTTTGTGTGGTAAATGCGAGGCCATGGTCACAGCTGAGGAAAGTCAGTGCTGCAGGGAGTTAGATACATACTGGGTCTTAGTGGAGAATGTGATCCCCACACTTGATGTGCAGTGTCTGACTCTGCACCCAGGCTTCGAGGCTTGCTGTCTGAACCCGTATGTGCTACAGATAGCCTATATCCATTTCAGACAGGAGCATAGACCTCTCCAGGCCAGTAGACATGAGTGTGTTTAGGGCAGAGATCATTTATTACTCTGAGCTAAAAACTTGTATGTATAAATTAGTGCTGTCAATCGATTAAAAAATTTAATCGCGTTAATCACAGTCATGGACATTAGTTTCTGTTACTGGTAAGTCATGGACTGTGATTAATCATGATTAATCACAAATTTAAAATACTAGGATTTACCTGTAAATGTGTTGAAATGAAATGCATGACAAACTAGTTTAAGGAAACAGAACCTTTCACACCTCCGCCAGGTATGAGACAGAATCCTTATTATTCTTTTATCATTATGCATTTGTTTTTATTCAGCCATTATCAGTCTTTATACTGGCAATACAACGTTTACCAAGCCACATCGCTTCAATCCCAGTATACATTTACCCAACTATTATCAAAAGTATTTCCAAATAAATATTACAACAACATTTTCTTGCGACCTTACGTGAAGTATTATGACAAAACGCATTATGAAGAAGAATTGGACCTGTTCTGCTGGTGCATTAGAGCTAACATTAGCATCATGCTACATAAAACAATTTATGAGATTAATAGTACACTTTTGCTCAGAACTCACTTTAAACCACCATCGAGGGGTTGTAATAACTTCCTTTTACGATCACATGTGGAATTTGGTCGTTTACTGTTGTTAAAATATGCTATTTATAGCCTTTTATATCGCTGCACAAATTAGCATTTCAGATGTACACATTCATCTCAAGAAAATCACATACAAACCGTATCCTATCGTAATCGTGTGTTTATTATCTTATATAATCTATAGTGGCTGTTGTCATGTTTATTTCTGCTGTGTAAAAGCAGTAAGGTGTGCTCTGGCTGAAACTCACGTTGTTTGTGATGTTACAACCGCCTCTCCGTTCTTAAGTTGCCAGGTATACATTCCAAGTATAATACACATTAGTAAAACGATCTATTTTCATTTTTATTTGTCTTTATACACTTTGGGCGGCCGTGGTACATTATAAAAGTAACTTTAGCCCAAAACCCGCGGCTCTGTAATTTTTCCCGCGACTGTATTTTCAAAATAGCCCATGGCCACTATCACACAATGATAGATAACCTTCCGCGCTGCGATGACGCGAAGTTGGGGTAAAACATTATCACATGATTAATTTACGTTA
Organism: Spinibarbus caldwelli; assembly: GCA_039654775.1. Classification (NCBI taxonomy): domain Eukaryota; kingdom Metazoa; phylum Chordata; class Actinopteri; order Cypriniformes; family Cyprinidae; genus Spinibarbus; species Spinibarbus caldwelli. Next base: position 27,022,458 of record CM077251.1, read on the forward strand.
AAAAAATATTAACGCGTTAAATTTTTTTGATTAATCGCATGCGTTAACGCGTTAACGTTGACACCCCTAGTATAAATATATAGTAAATTAAAGATTTGAATATTAAAACCATCTGAATAATTTTGTTTTTTCAATTACAAGTTGCCTATATTTAGGTAGGTCACAACTACCTGTAAGTCACACTTTTTGATGCCATTGGTATAAGACAATCAATATCGACAGCATACAGACAAGTTGTCCGCTGGGCTTATGGCATTCTGGGCAGCCCTTACCTGTATGTGTTGTGTCAGCCATTAGAAGGCAGTTTACAGAGGAAGGAGGACTTTATAAAGGTTTTGAATGGCCCCATTTTGGTGACAATCAATAAAAAATATCACAATCACATATTGTCTTACTGTATAAAAACTTGTTTATGAAGTTTACATCAGATACACTATATTGCCAAAAGTATTGGGTCACCCCCTTCCGATGAACAGATCTGACTACTTTAGTAATTTCCATGAGTGCAAACCTTAATATTTATGCATATAATGATATTCTAGGGAATTGCGTGCTTCTAATTTTATAGTAACAGTTTGGACAGGACCCTTTTCTATTCTAACATGACAATAACTCTGTGTAAAAGGCAAGGTTTAAAAAGAAATTATTGATTCAGTCAGTGTGGATGAACTTGACTGGTCCGCAGAGAGCAAAGTCATAATGCCAGCTGGGCACCTCTGGTGTGACTTTAAATGCAGACCTTGAGCCAAAAACTCATCACCAAACACCAATGACTTGTACATATGGGTACAGTCATTTTAGACACTTCCAAAAATGTTGTAACAGAGATGGAAATACAATTAGTAAACACATGAATTATGTTTCCATCTTTGTTGCCACAGCTTTGGAAGTGCCTTTTTCTGTTCTAAAGAAGTGGGTGTCCCAATACTTTTGTCCATATAGTGTATGTACAAGTCATTGGTGTTTGGTGATGAGTTTTTGGCTTAAATAGTTGAACAGATTAAAATAGTTATTAATAAGTAAATAATACATGACTAATAAATGCATAATTACCAAACTAAAATTACATGCTCTGAATTAATTATTTATTTATTTTTTTGCATTTTTTTCTCATATTGTACAAAGATTAAACATAAGCAGTCTGAAATGAACCAAACTGCATAAAAATGCATTCCAAATTATACTAAAATAAAGTATTTTATGTATATAAACCATCAATTGAATATAAAAGCAAAAAAAAAAAAAAAAAAAACTGCCAGTCTGGGACATATATCTATAATGGAAAACACTCTGCAGTGGTCGCACCACGTGATATTTGGTCGCACCACATATTTTCAAATTTAGTCAAAATTTACAAGCACAGAACTGGACACCTAAACAAAACAAGCTAGCTTCCCACAAAAGGTCACTATGAAATTTATAATGAAAATAAATAATTGCAGGAATAACTTATTATTCATTGTTTTGTTTTTTTTTAGAGGTCATACCACATGATATCCAAATGTGGTAACTACATACCAGCCGTTAAAAAGATTCTATTTTTCCAAATTTGAAAGAGACTTACAAACCTGCCTGATGCTTCCATGGGTCCTTGGCAAATTGGTATATGATGCAAAGTCTTATCTTTGAATGGATTTCAACATAAAAGTCCCAAAATGGTAGTTTCTTGATGGTCGCACCACATGATATTTCATAAAATGGAAATCATCGGACAAAATTTTTTTATATTATGACGGAAATATAAATACAAATGTTTTGCAGTTGTATACAGTATTACAAAACACTTTGGAAATCATGCCAAATAGTGCAGAAAACTGATCTGAATAAATTTAGGGTAATTTCAAAGAAAAAAGTTATGGCCAGACGGTCGCGCCACAATGATATTTTGACACTTGAAAAGTTAGAGTTCATACATGGGAGAGGCCCTTCATATATATGGCAACCTTTTTATGCATGTAAACCCATTTTTAACTGAAAAAATGCAATTGGACAGAAAATTTAGGCGTCACGTCATTGACCCATATATATATATATATATATATATATATATATATATATACATATATACATATATATATATATATATATATATATATATATATATATACATATATATATATATATATATATATATACATATATATATATATATATATATATATATATATATATATATATATATATAGATAGATAGATAGATAGATATAGGTATATATGCACCAAACATATACTACCAAATGAAAAATATACCATCTGACCCATTTAAAAACATTTAACAATCTTTCAGTCTGGATATCACACTAATGTGTTGTTAACGTGTGTTAAATCGTGAATGTTGTGCTAGATACACGCCAACAGCCTCATCTTGTTGATCTTCTGGAGGGATCTGGAAGGAGGATTAGGTGTAGTGGAAGACAAGACTGTGGAGTCTGTGGTGACCTGCAGTATTCCTCTCACAGAGACTCCATGAGGCCTGATGGATGATGCATATGCTGGGAGAAGCAAGCAAAAGTTTAGATCACATTCACTGCTGACCATGCTTTTCCACTTGACCTCCATCACATCTGCATCTCCATTAGGAGTGGAAGCTGCAGTCCAGTAGAGGTGGTTAATAACAGCTGGCCTCCACTGCTTCAGATCTTCACACTCCCGTCTTCCAAAGCCTTATAAACACACCACATGACAAAAAAATTACCAATTAGCTGTGCAAATTATGTCACTAAACTTGATGGATATAATATTAGCAAACTGAGGTTAACTTACCAGCTATGCCTTCTCATATGGTAACATTTTTACACGGTTATCGCTAATGCTTACAAGCTAGCTGCGGTGCTTTACAACAACTTATACACATCTCGTTGTGTCTCATTATTTAAATAATTATGTTCACTGATTTGGTAGTTAGCAAATGTTAAAAAACAAGACTTACGGTGCACAGTTGACATTTTCGTGGAGCAGCATCTCTGACGCAGACTGACGTCGGACCCGATGAAGCTGCTGTGTGCACCGAAGGAACCGCACCAGCTCGAGTCTCACTCGCTTCTTGCTTCGGTATCCCATGTTGAACTGCATCATATCGCCGGGATGATAATCCTCCGGTGTAAAGTGATCGCTAAATTACACACCACCGCGTTGTTTGAAGCATTAGTGAAGTTCCGTCTCTTAGCTGCACAAACGCACCGAGGCCCGGAAGATACAGTCCTATTTCTTGTTAGGAAACCTGAAGACTGGATGTCCTGATAGGCTGGAGTTTGTGCAACCTCCAAAACACAATAATTTACCATGACGATGATAAATTGAAATAATAATAACTACCGAAAACACACTGACTCGCGCCGCTCCCACTGAATACCAACAGAGCGCGGCACACGACTCCCTCTCGTGAGGTAATATATGACGCGATGTTGTAAAAAAAAAAGCGGTTTTTGAGAACTGTCAGGGAAAGCTTCACTTTTTCTTCTAAATTTGTGCCCTCACGTCTTGTAAAACATTTTCAAATCCTGCATTAAGGTTCATATGGTATTTTCCTACAAGGTTATATATTCATTTGATTTTTTTTTTTAACCTGCAATATGCACTTTAAGAGCTCCTCAGCTAGGGCTGAGAGTTGTTAGGCTTTCTCTCGTTTAAGAGAGTCATCCTGCTGAAGCCGCCACTCCTCAGAGCTCCATTAGACAGTAATATTGGTGTGTAGGCTCTTTCTTTTTCAGCCTCACTAACTGTCTCTAGGGTAGTGTATCCAGGTCTCCTCTGGTAAAAGAGAGTCGTTATGCTGAGACCTCCATTCTTAAGAGCTCCCCAACTAGGATTGAGAGTTGTTAGGCTTCCTCTCGTTAGAGAGTCATCCTGCTGAAGCCTCCGCTCCTCAGAGCTCCATTAGACAGTAATATTAGTGTGTAGGCTCTTGCTTTTTGAGCCTCACTAACTGTCTCGTTGAGTGTAGCCAGGTCTCCTCTCGTTTTAGAGAGTTGTTATGCTGAGACATCCACTCTTAGAGCTCCATAATTTTAGTGGGTGAGTACATAGGTGTGCTATGTATAGGCTCTCTGGGAGCTACTAATTTTACTGCGGAGTGCTGTTACACTGAAAAAAGTGAAACTACTGTGTCTTTTATTTAAAGTGTATTTTTATATTGGACTAAGTGAAAATCATGGTTTCTGGTTTAAACCTGTTTTGTTCAGTTTGCCTTAAAGCAAATAACGAACCCCCTGGAAAAAAAAATAAATAAAAAGAACAACTTTACATAAATAGTATTTTTACTTCAAACCAGAAGTTTTCATGTCATGTGACCACATGACATCACATCAACTAACTCCTCGTTTGCGCCAGTCAGAATTTTGCCATCCGCCATTACTCGCTGCGAATGTGAAGACGCTGTGGCCAAGGAAATCTCTTTAAGACAAGGTAAGCATTCAAAATTGTGTTATTTTTTTATGGGAATAAGTGTTGTTCATTTACATTTATGGTTTGTGGCAGGATGGACAACTAGGCTATTACTTAATGTGTTTGTGCAGGTGTTAGCTAAAGCTAGCCATACCAGGCTATCGCAATATATCGCAGGCTATCCTGTTTGACAAATGCAAATTAATTTTGCTGTTATTAGTTCACTGATGTAAACAAATATAGAGTGGTAGTGCAGTGTGATAAGGCTTGTTTGTCTCTAACAAAGTTGATGATTGAATAAACTATAGCTCGAGCTTTCTCACATGCACCGCAATGTCAACTAATTTAATCTAACGTTAGTTAGACATTGACCGCAAGAGCTGTAACGTTAACATTATATGAGAAAGCCAATGTCCGAATCAGTTAATATTCGATTGAACCCATGTTTGAATAGAGCCGGTGTTCTGACGATTTGTGCTACCTGCTCAGATTGTGCTACCTCCCATTAAAAAGAAAGGGAGCACAAATCTGATAGGTATGTTACCATGTTTTGTCGGTACACCGGTTATTGTTTAACACAACTCCGGAAAATAATTCTTCGGAGTTCTCAGACACAAACGGCTGAAGCGGAGCCAGTCTGGCTTGGTAGACATGTTTCACCAAGGGTGGGGCTGCTCCTCCCTCTGGGCTGGCAGTAGAGCAGAGAACAACACAAGCCCTGCGTCCCAATGTTCATACTATCCATCCTAAATAGTATGAGAGATTAGAATAAGTGTGTCCCAAAGCATAGTATGTTGAAAAGAGTATGCCAAAAGTCCCCGGATGGTCTACTTTTTCAGGTCGATTTTTGAAATGTGGATCCGTGCACACTCTAATAGCTAAAATTGCCCACAATCCATTGCGCTTTGGCGAAGAATTCGGTCCAGAACTACAATCACGAATAAAATGCGTTAAAAAAACGACAAATGTGGCGGATGTGTGCGTTCGACCTTTAGGTAGAGACGTTTATAAAAAGTGATTTGAGTTACTAATAATCAACATTTAACCTAGTAAAAAATATTTATTTATTGTTATCTGTGTTATATTTCATCTGCAACAGCAATGTGAACTTGTATAAACACCCATTTGGTCGTTAACTTTTAAATGCATCATTATACAGACAATATGAGCAGAGTTCTCAGCATGAAAGACCCGCAACTGGAAGATCAATGAGCTACTTCTTTTCTCTCCAATACGGTAGGAAATGAAATGAAATGAAATGTGGAGGATGTTAACAGTGACAAGATGATTGACAGGCCAGTTTACAGTGACAGGGTGCGTGTAACAGGTGCGACAGAGCGCTCAGTTAAAGACGCAGTTGTGTGACGTGATAGTATGTCCCAAAGCTTGCCTACTCTTCTACTACACACTCAAAAGTGTGTACTTTTTCTTCACCAAAAGAGTACATACTTTAAGGGCGTAGTATTGGTAAGCACATTGGGATGCAGCAAAGTACAGGGTGAAACTCCATTTTAAAGAAGGGACAACTGAAATGCTCCTGAATGTAAGTGTTGTAAACAACCGGAATAAAAAAAAAAAAAATTAAAAAAAAATTATTAAAACCTATTTTGACAGAGTTGGCACTGGTTTGCCACTGCCAATATATTTACAATCAGTTTGTTTACCGCGTGTAACCATTGTGTCTAAAGCCATTTCAGACATGCACCCCTTTTTAATAACCCGAAGGCAATTAAACATTTCGGCTTCATGTCTGATGAAAGGCACTTTTCACTAACAGTTATGTGTCCCTGTACCAGCGACACCCTCCAAACAGAGAATCTGATCAGATTAGCAATAAAGGGTGGGATTGATAGTAGGTGATCGGCAGTTTTGCATTAATGAAGCGTACTGAATTAGAAAATTAGATCGGATTGAAGAGGAAGAATTCATATTCCATTGTTTCACCTGTCAGCACAATGGAGTATAGTACAATATCACCAGTATGTATAATGTCTAATTAATAATTACAATCTGTAGTGATTGTTATTGATAGTGCTAACTGCTCCAACAAAAAAAGTAAAATGTGAAATCTCACATTTATGTGTGTTACAGATTTGATTTTGTTTCCTGGAAGAATTTTTGCCTGCTGAATTTGGTGAGTAAACAACTGTGAACATTATTTTCATGTATTTTTAAATAGGAATGACTAACACTAGAGAATAACTTTTATTTTATTACCACAGAAGTCATTTTTATTAAACTTTTATTAAATTACCACAGAGGTATCCTTGCTAATATAATAGAAATTACATGACAGTATGAAAAAGTAATGAAAGGTTCACTTTATGTCAGTATTTAATTTCTTAGAATTTTTTTTAATTACATTTCGAGAAGTACAAAAACAAATAACCCCAAATCAAAAGTAATCAAGAAGATACACACCCAATTTAATCTGGTTTATTTTACCAGACAGTGTACATAAATTAATAAAATGGTAAGTTATTTCATGCAGCTTTAAATTTCCTTAAAATGTATTAAAGTTATAGAGAATGAATGCAGTTATTGTGACAAAAAATAAATCGCTATGGATTTTGTGTATCACACAGTAAAAACCTATTCACTTACGTTAAATACTCTGTGAACTAGTAACATGAAATTAATAACTTCTCGCTCTAAAAGGTGTTGCTTTCCTGTTGAAGTATTGACAACAAACAACTGTTTCTATAAATGAAATGGAAATATACCATGCTTTTTTTTATCTCCTAGTCTTCCAATGAATGTGGAAATGCAAAGACTGTAGTACTTCTGTTTCACGAAGATCTGAGCTTCTTAAACATTATAAGCTTGAACACAGACATTATGGATGCCAACATTCCTATCCATGCATATATTTCAACTGTCCTTGTACCTGCAAGACTTGGAAGGCACTTTTGAGCCACTTGTCAAGAAGTCATCAGCCCTCCTCACAAACTGAACTGACCACATTTAAATGTCTTGTATGCAGTTGTAATCAACGTTCCTCTTTGAAAGACTATTTTCAACACATAGCACAGAATCTGAAAAACAACGAAACAGTTGATTGTGTGTTTCAGGGGTGTTAATACAAAACAAATATTTATGGTTCGTTTCAAAGTCATAGAAGCGGAAATCATAAGGATTGTTCAGTTAATGACTTAAAGCTTGGAATACTTGAGAAACGGGTCAAAGTCAGATATTTCTGTTGAAAGTCATATTTCTGACAGTATCCAGAGTGATAGTGTTGGTACTGAGCCCTCTGAGGATTTACATACAGAAGACTTAACTGATTTTAGTTTGGATGATCAGGTTTTAAATGATTCACCACATGATGTTGAGCTCAAAGTTGCCTCTCTCTTACTAAATAAAGCATATGTATCTTGTTTCTAGTGTGGCTGTTGATGAACTTTTGCAAGAGTTTGACTATTTAATAAGTACTGCTTCTGTCCCTCTTTTCCATCCAACCATAGCTCAGCACTTACAGAATGTTAACTGTCAAGTAGATGAAACTGTTCTGCAAGAACTAGCATCTACGCTTTGTAAGTCGAATCCTTTTTCAGCTTCATTTGTTGTCCATGGCCCACTTTCGACTGCTTGGAAGCGAAAGACGTACTACAAAAAACATTTTGATATTGTAGAACCTATAGAATATGTGCTCAACTCCAAAAACAGAAAATCTTTTTAATACATTTCCATACTAAAATCTTTGCAGCAGATCCTATGTTGTCAAAAGTTTGTGGATAAAGCAATCAACTTGAAATCTCACCATCAAATTCAATCTGATGAAATTTAATATAAATCCTTTTATAATGGTATTAATTACAAAGACAATTTCCAATTTCACTTATTTTGTATGTAGATGATTTTGAAATCTGCAATCCCCTTGGCACCTCCAACAAAAACCAAAAAAACAAAAAAAAAACATCTGTGAACTTACCTACTAGTTGTCACTCACCGCTGTCTAATATATATTTAGCTGCACTTATTCGTAGTGAAGATGTTAAGTGTTATGGTTATGAGAGTTTGCTGAAGCCCTTAGTAGATGATCTTATTACATTGGAACAAGAAGGACTGTTTATTGCCAAATTGGGAAAAAGCATTAAAGAGTTTGTTCATTGTGTAGTAGCAGATAATCTCGGGGCCCACGGTATTGCAGATTTTGTGGAAAGTTTTTCAATCAAAATTGTTTGCAGATTTTGTACAGGAGAAAATGTAGACATTCAAACCAAAGAAGTCAAGTCAGGATTTTTTTGTGCAAGAAGCAAGGATATTCATGCTTCGCATCTTAAAGCCATTAAAGAAAATTCATTGCTTAGTTATTTTGGTGTAAAAAAGAAGTGTGCTGTCAGAAAATCTGTCGTATTTCAGTGTGACACAGAGTTTCCCCCCGATATAGCTCATGATATCTTTGAAGGAATTGTCCCTTTTGAGATTGCTCTTTGTTTTACTGTGTTCATGTCTAAAAAAATACTTTACCTTAGACAGTTTGAATGAAGCAATAACAACATTTCCATTGAAGTGGACTGATAAGGCAAACCATTCGCATGTTGTGCCCCTCTCCTACACTACAAGAAAAACACTTGGAGGAAATGCACATGAGAATTGGAGCCTGTTGAGATTTCTTCCTCTTTTGATCGGAACCAGAGTACCTTCAAATGAACCAGCATGGCAAGTGATCTGTGAATTAAAGGACATTGTAGAACTTGTTGTTGCACCTTTTCACACTGAGGATTCCATTTCTTATCTTGACTTCAAGATATCTGAACACAGGACAGTGTTCCAAGAAGTTTTCCCTCATGAAAGACTTCTGTCTAAACATCATCTTTTAGAACATTATCCGAGGTTGATACGCCAGTTTGGACCCCTTGTTGCTCTATGGACTATTAGATTTGAAGCAAAACGTAGCTTCTTTAAAAGAGTAATCCATCATACAAACTGTTACAAAAATGTACTGTATTCGTTAGCTCAAAGGCACCGATTTCAGACTGCATGTAATCTACACGTGTAGATTCTCTAAGCCATCTTTGGTTCTGATCTAAGCCATCTTTGGAGGTTGCTGCTGTATCAACACTTCGACTTGATGTTATCAATGAGGATATTGCACAGTCTGTGAAACAGAAGTACCCACATACGGACACTATGGACCTTGCAAAACAAGTATCCTACAACAGCTTCAAAGATAGGATTGGAATGGTGGTAGCCCATGGGTCACTGGCTGGACTTCCAGAGTTCAGTGAAATTGTTCATATGATTGTTCTACAAGAAACACTCATATTCATTGTGAAAAAATTGGATGCCTGGTACCTGGAACATTATCGATCTTATGCCTTGGTTATGCCTACCCTCTGGTTCATTACATGACTGGTGGACAGTGCCTCATCTCTCTGAAGAGATACATACACGCATAAGTTTGAATATGGGTGTGGGGTTACAAATGTACAAATGAGACAAATTTAACTTTCTTACTTTTTATAAATGTCTATTTAATTGTCAGATAATGTATGTAATTTAATGTATGTAATATCTGTGCAATACTTTAACACATTATTTAATTCATAGCTGAATAATATGAAATTTAGAAAGTGGGCATCGAAGATGCTGTTAGATGGGTCCCTGTTAAACTGTATAAATTATACAGTATCCTGTGTATAATATTAATGGTTAGTTGGTGTAATAGTACACCTTCTAAATACCATACAAGTAAATTGAAAATATCCTGGCTCTTCCTAGCTTTATAATGGCAGTAATTGGGGGTTGAGATTTTTCTATGTAAATATTAGACTGCTAAGATAGCATAAGGCCTTTGGCTTAAACAAATATTTAGAATTTCCAAAATAATATTGACTGTGGATTTTCTTCTTTTTTCACTAGAATTGTCAAAAGACAGACTTGTTAATCAATGAATTTGTGAAGATGAATTTAATGTAAGTTATTGGCAATTTTGTACAACAACTAATACTACTGTTTCTTTTCTTTTTTTCGACTACATCTTTTTGGTTGGGCAGACATGGCAGTCAAAAAAGGCCAGCCAAGTTGCGGGTTATTCTGAATCCCGATGACACCAGGAAGCTAATTCTGCCTGATGGAATTCCAGAGTCAATGGAGCAGCTTATGGATGAAGTCAGGAAAGTGTGTGGGTTAAATGGCAATTTTAGACTGCAGTACCAAGATAGAGACTTTGGAGATGTACTAGTAAACTTGACATCTACTGCGGAACTTGAGGATTTGGCAACTGTCAAGGTCATACCAATAACTGATGATTGTTGCTAAGTAATTACTTTCACTGTCTGTGATGATATAGTGTCTACTCAATCAGATGACACAGAGCTCCTGTCCACACCCTGTAGTTCTGTCTCTACAAGAACTCAGATGTGGCCACATGAGTTTCCGATACCAACATTTTCCTGACACTGAACTACAGTTAGAAAAGGGAAATACTGTGTTTTAGTCAAACAACACAAGGTCGACACTGAGTTCAAAAACAAAGTCAGATATTTTGGAAAAGTTAGCAGAAGATATATTCAAGTTCAAAGCCTACCCAACAGATGCTGACTTCAGTGACATTGCTGAAGCACTAATCAAGAATCATCCATGCCTCTCTGAACCTGGCTCACGCAACGATTGCTACGGGTGGAAGCAGCGGCTAAAGACAAAAATGGGCAACTACCGAACTCAGCTGAAGGGCCTTGGGTGTTCTGAAGTACTTGCAAATTCACTTGTGTAAATCTCTCTAGAGGATGGATTTCCAGCAAAAAAAGTCAAGAGACCTAAGAGAGGAGAGGCCAACTACATACCTGACATTCCAACTGGAGGGACCCCAGACATATTGGAAAATGAGAGACTGTCACTTTTAAGTGAAGTAAAGAAGCGAAACAATCATGCCGTGATAAAGGCCAAAATGGACGACTTTTTCACTGCGAAGACAAGACATTGTTGCAAAGGAATTAGAAGTGGAAGAGCTGAAAGAGAGATGGCCTGCATTGTTTACAATGGATGAGGCAAGTTACTTTTTCAATTAATGGGAATAGGTCAGTAATGATCTGTAAAGTAAATTATTATCCCCTCTCATAAGACAGTTTTTTAAGCCAAAATGCATGTTTTGGCACCTGATGTCAAAATCAAGATCTCACACACCACACAAGTGTATTTACATTTGCATTTACTGTTTTATTTATTTATTTGTTTGTTTGTTTGTTTCAGATCAATGCTGAATTTAGGAGAATAACAACTGTTCCACTTCAAATGCAATTCCCAGCTTCCTTGGACAAGCACCACAGCAAGCTGATAGAGATCATCAGAAACAAGGGAGGAGTTGTCAGAGAGAAGACCCGGAATATACTGAATGTTCTTGATCAGGTATGCACTTGCACAATACATCAAAATGTATTACTTATATCACATACAGTATATAGTAACATTGAACGTAGAAGAAATAGTGTTCATTTTGTCAACAAGTTCGATTGCGGAGATAGATTAGGCCTTTTAACTTTTTTTTTCAAAGCATTTGAAATTATACAACTAATATAACTCTATGAGCACATAATTGTGTGCATTGTGTATTGTTTGCATCAGTGAAAATGCAAAATTGGACTGCATAACAATGCATAATGTGTGTGTTTGCACTCTCACCTAGAGCCTTGAGGTGAACCAAAAAAGGCAGTGTCTGCTAAAATGCCTTATTGTGTACCTTGGGGAAGATGTGGACAAACTTATAAAGGAGTATCTGGTAAGTAGTTTTGCATTAAGCCGGGCTCACACTGTGCGATGTTTTTTTTTTTTTTTTTTTAAGTCCTTTAGGATTGTACTTGTCAGACTGTACGAACATGATGATCATGTCACACTATGGGATCTCAGTTGTCATTAATGTCAGACTGTACGACAGTCGAGACAAGTTAAAAACGGGTGCATGCAAGAAAACTTGTCCGGAGTTTTACTTTATCAACCCATACACGTCCAGTGACTGCGAACTGAACTGCACGCGGGACCAAAATTTTGGATATCATGAAAAGTATATGAACGGCAGCAATACCGGCGTATTTAAGAAGAATAGTGTATGCAGCTCCACACACCCACATGAAAACAGCGGCGCAACCAGTGTTCATATAGAAAAGGCAACATATCAGATGAATTCCGTGAGCGGAGGACAGGAGCGCTGGAGTTTATGGCGGATAGAATAATTCTCTAGCATAATTCTGCTCATAGCTTGTCTTAAGAAACGGAAACAGTTTGACATTCATCGTAGGGGTAGTCACACTGCAGGACTGTGCGCCAAATATTCTGACACTGCCAGAATTTTGTCGGAGGTGAAATTTGATCACAACAGCCATTAATCGGCTGTCGGTGAACATGTCAAACCAGCGATCAAAGACTACATATTTTAGCCTAGGATAATAGGAATCTTTTAGGATTTTCAAAATTTGCCCCAGACGACCAAATCGTGGCCAAAATCGCACAGTGTGAGCCGGGCTTTAATCACTTAAGCTTTAGACAAGTGATTCAAAGTGATTTGAACTGCCTTTATTGAAGTACCGTACTTTGTCTTTGAAATGTCATCAGTAATAGTGAACTTGTCACCATTGTGGTCCATATTTGTTACTTCAGAGCAGCAGCAATGCAGATGGAGCAGTGAAAGGCTGGTCATAAAATGGATATTGTATCCAAATATTGCATTGTGGAAAGTCTCAGTCTGTATTCTGAAATTAATGGAAATATGAGTACACACGGCAGTTGTATCATTTAACATTATGGTGAATCTTGGTTGAAGTTTGTATACAACTGTATTAAACTATTTAATATTTTTTTGTCACAGCATATGTTATAACTTTTTGAAGATAGATATTATATAATACTTGTACCAATGCTTGCGATAAAGTCAAGTTACTATGAGGATTTTATTTATTTATTTATTTATTTATTTTTGTTAAGATTTCTTTGGGAGAATTTTTTGTGTACATATTTTTATATAGACACATCAGACACTGAGTTTATCCAAAAAAAACTTTGTTAGAAATGTCTTTGTCTTGTATTAGATTGTTCAGAAGGATGAAGCTGAAGGCAGTGTTTGTCTTCAAGAAAGCTGAGGATCCTCTCCAGCCACCACATCATATTGGGATTGTTATTGAAGGTGTACAGGTCCTTAATGACTTGCCATCAGTCCCACATGCATGTGCCATGTTGTTTGGCCTCATCTATATTCTAAACTTGAGCTATCCAAGTGAGCACAAATACACCTTTGATGCACTGCAGAAAATATTCATGAAGATAGAACCCAAGAAAATGGCACGCAGAGTGTTCAGTCTGAGTGTCAAGCTCTAAATATTAGATTAATCAAAGAGACATTTGAATACAAGATGTTTTATTTTGTGTTACAGATTGTATTCAAATGCATTCCAGGATAATGTTACATTTAACATTGTTAAATATAAATAAGAGAGAGAAACCAACTTTAATTCAAAACTAGATTGTCTGTTAACAGCTGTTTCTGTGGTAGAAATATTGAGGCACTGATATCAACACTGAAAATGTGAATAATGCAAAGTTCACAATGGCAGCAATAGTAATGGTGATGTTTTTCTTAAACTGACTTTTTTTTCAGTCAGTTTTTCTGACTTTGTTCATGGATTGCACCCCAAGCAATTGAATTGTAGTGTCCTTTAGTTTTTTTGTTCTCTTGATTTTGCATTTGTAATGGGGTTAATCTACATACATCCTGTTCATTTTGTCAAAGTATAGGCAAGTTTTGACTGTTAAAAACTATATTTTTACACTTCTCTTATTTTACATATCTCAAGTCTTAAAGGAGAATTGTAGAAAAGTTTTACATACCATAGTAATGTGGTTAAGGTTGATTTTGCATTTGTAATGGTTCAAAATAATGTGACGTTCATGCATTCTGGTAATTTTGTAAAAGGATAACCAAGTTTTAAGACTTTTAGAAGGTCTGTTTTTATACTGCTTAATGGTTATTACATATCTCCAGTTTCAAAGGAGAGGTGTACAAAACAGTTTTACATTAATGTGGTCAAAGTTACAGAAAGTTTACATAAGGTTTAAAAAAAAGTCTTAAAGACCATAATTTACTTTATTTTATACAAGTTTTTTTTTTTTTCTTCCCTTCAAGAGTTAGAATGTTAAACGCATACCAGCTAGCCTAACTGGCAGCAAAATTAATTTGAGGCTTTATTAATTTTGTGTTTTTTTTTGTTTTTTTGTTTTTTGACAACAGAAGGTGATGCATATTTCAAAAAGACAATAACATCATAATAAATATTAAGGTCTTTTGAAAAGAATATTCCTGTCATTTTTATCGTAAGTCAACTAAATTAAGCATTTACTGACAATGTTTGTCAGTTTGACCTGGATCGGGGCCAATTACAATCGCCCCGTGGACCTCCCAGACACCACGGGACTAAACTGGAGGGAAGGGATCCACCGGTGTCTGGAGAGCGTCCGGCCCCGATCCAGAACCAGCCCGCTGGCCGCGGCTTCCACAAGTCCGCTGGCCGCTCCGAAGTCAAGTTCGCCGGCCATTCGTCAGTCAAGTCTGCTGGCCTTTAGGGAAGTCGTGGCCTAATGGTTAGAGAGTCGGCCTCGTACCCTAAAGGTTGCGGGTTCGAGTCTCGGGCCGGCAGGAATTGTAGGTGGGGGGAGTGAGTGTACAGTGCTCTCTCCACCCTCGATACCACGACTGAGGTGCCCTTGAGCAAGGCACCGAACCCCCAACTGCTCCCCGGGCGCCGCAGCATAAAAATGGCTGCCCACTGCTCCGGGTGTGTGTTCACGGTGTGTGTGTGTTCACTGCTGTGTGTGTGCACTTTGGATGGGTTAATTGCAGAGCACAAATTCCGAGTATGGGTCACCATACTTGGCCACATGTCACTTCACTTCACTTCACTTTCATCAGTCAAGTCTGCCGGCCCCGGCTCTCTTAAGCACGCCGGCCGATTCCAAGACAAGTTCGCCAGCCGCTCCGAAGTCAAATCCGCCGGCTGTGGCTCCCCCAAGCCCGCCGGCCAATCCCAAGTCAAGTTCGCCAGCCACTCCGCGATCAAGCCTGACTTGGCCGCAGCTCTCTCCAGCCCGCCGGCCATTCCTCAGTCAAGCCCACCAGCAGTTCCTCAGTCATGCCTGCCGGCCGGTCCCAAGTCAAGCCCACTGGCCGCCACTCCTAAGCCGGTGCCTGCTCCTCAAAAGCGCCTTCCAGAGCCCGCACCTCCAGAGCGCCCTCTAGTGCCCACTCCTCGAAAGCACTCTCCAGTGCCCACTCGTCCTGAGTTCGCTCCAGTGTCGGTTCCAGCCCCAGAGTTCGCTCCAGTGTCGGCTCCAGCCCCAGAGTTCACTCCCGTGTTGGCTCCAGCTCCAGTGTCAGCTCCAGCCCCAGAGTTCGCTCCAGTGTCGGCTCTAGCCCCTGACCGGAGTCAGGAGATGGCTCTAGCCCCTGACCAGAGTCGAGAGATGGCTCTAGCCCCTTACCAGAGTCATAAGAGGGCTCCTGTTCCTGAGTTTAACCCAAGGAGGGCTCTTGTTCCTGAGTTTAGCCCACAGAGAGCTCCTGTTCCTGAGTTTAGCCCACGGAGGGCTCCTGTTCCTGAGTTTAGCCCACGGAGGGCTCCTGTTCCTGAGTTTAGCCCACGGAGGGCTCCTGTTCCTGAATTCCTGTTCCCCCCCCACCTCACCTTTGGATGTTGTGTGGCGCATGGACCCGCCTTCCGGGAGGGGAGAGTATTGTCAGGAGTCTGGACTGTCTGTGTGTGTGTTTCGCTCCCCACGTGCTCCCTGTGTCCCAGTGTTTATGCCCATATTTGGTTTTTCCTGTTCCTATTCTCATTTAGTTCCATTAGTCTTCAGCTGTGTTTAATTAATTATCTAGTTTACTCCTGTGTTCTTAACCCCTGTGTTTCCATGTCTCCAGCTTCTGGTATTGTTTGTCTTACCCCCGTGCTATGTGTGTTCCTGCCTGTTCAAAGCTCTGCTTTATTTGGAAATCTCCTACGTCTCCGCGTCTCCTCGCTACAGCACAGTAGGCATGCATGACAGGAATAGTAAAAAATAGGTTTTTCCAAAATAAAAATTTAAGTTGTACCAAAATAAAAAAATAAAATATTTATGGTCTCTATAATAAGCAATATTTTAACTTTGTGTGAATGTAATTTTTTTTTTTTTTTTTATTGGGCAGAAGAACTATTTTGATTAACATTAAATTAAATTTTAAAGTTTCAACCAAACCAAAAATATAGTTTGAGAAAAACTAATAAATTTAGCTGTAACAAATTACAGTATTTTTTTTTTAGGTTGGTCCAAAACATCATTTTTTTCAGTATAGGCCTCTTACTACGGGAGTGTTTGTATTGAGGCCTCCACTCTGCAGGGCTCTAGAACATGGTTGGCCTTGTTTAGGCCTCTGTTTTTAGGAGCTCTGGTCTATGACATTGGCGAGCTTTTGAGCCTGCCTGTAAGAGGCTTTGTAGCTCGGGCTCTGGCCACAGCGATTTTTGCTGAGGCAGGGATGATGTTCCTTTGAGTCTTTGACTTAGGGAATCCAGTTATTTGGGCACTCATCCCTCAGCATGGCGGCGTTGGTATACCGTTCCCCATAGTGCCCTCCAGGGGACGCAGCACGAGTTCCCTTTCGAAAGGGAATGTCTCAGGTTACGCATGTAACCATGGTTCCCTGAGAATAGGGAATGAGATGCTGCGTCCCCTTGCCATGCTTCTGGCATTCCTGTCTGCGTCTCCTTCAGACAAAGAAGTGGAAGACATATTCCACAGGTACTCTTTTAGACCCGCAGTCACTCTATTATTTACATCATAGGCTGCCGCCTGTCAATGTCAAATTCATTGTCGTTTTTTCATTCTTAACTGTTTTATGTTGTTGAGAAGTGGTTAGGTTTAGGAAATGGGTGAGGTTGGTTGCTCCAAAATATCTACTGTATGAAGATAAAAATGTAAATAAAATTTATATTTTTACAAATGCTTCTAATAATTAAATGCATCTTGACCTGACGCATAAGGCAGAAAGCAATGGAGTACCCTGCATGTCAAAATGTGATGCTAAAGGGGTACCCTGTGCATTGAAAAGTGACGCAAAGTGGCCCTGACCAAGCATCAATATGTGATGAGTTGGGAAAGAGAATGTGTTGGCACAGAAGGCATCACAATCTTTGTCAAAATTGCCTGACACTTCAATTAAACCATTATGTCCTTCTTTAGAAATATAATGACAAAATCAAATTACCTCCTTCTATCGCGAGAGTTTTTTGACATCAGCATGACATAAGAGCAAGTCGGACACACATTTCTAACTTGCATGTATCTCACAGCAATCACAGGTGATTGGTTCTGCACAGAGCCTAGTGTATCATTACATGGACGCCAAGTGTCAATATTTTATTATAGAAATACATAGAAATAGAAATTAATGCAAACATTTATTCAATAGTATGTAGGTTAAACATCTAAATTAATCCACATAAATAATTTGAGAATTAATTAATTTAGAATTTATCAGTTTTTATTAAATTGTTCTTTAGTGTTAGTTAAAGTGTGAGGGTGTTAGTGTTAGTTTAGTGTTAGTTAAAATGTGATTTAAAGCAATCAATCTAAAAGGAAGACACATATTAATAAAACTACTTGTGTTTTAACTAAAAGAAATCATATCAGAAGTCTGAGGACAGTTCAACCTAACTATTGCAGGTTTGAAATTCCCTGTATGACATGATGTAAAATGAGGAATCTGTTGTTTGATTGTTGTTGTGATTGTTGATGATTATGATGATGATGATGATAAATTATTATTATTATTATTATTATTATTAGTGTTATTATTATTATTATTATTATTATTATTATTATTATTATTCAGAAGTGTCATGTTTTCAAATCGAGCATTCAAATCGCGTTCCCTTCCTTTTTGTCCAGTCTGGCACCTCATACAAATGATGCTCAAGTATGCTGTTTTAGTTCCGTTATATTTGAGCCTTTCATTTCTTCGTCAATGGAGGAAACGGGGTTTTAACGAGACCACTTTATTTTTAAAATTAACGCCTTTAAGTATATTGTTAATTGCTAAATACAGGAATTTTAATGTCAGTGGCAAATGCAAAACAGACGATTCTCAATCCGGTAAGTCATCGATTTATGAATTTAAGACGACCTTGCAAATGAGTATACGAAATAACATGCGAAAAGAAAACAAGTGTTTATCTGTGGATTTGTAATCATTCTGTTTCGCTCATCATAACAGTAACCTAGACTGAAAAATAATGCTGATGGATTGTGTTTTGAACGTTATGAACGTGTTTTTTTATTATGATTTTTATCAGACAATCCCCTTCACTGAGATTATACCGGGTGGTCTTCACCCAGGAGAGATGATTGTTATACAGGGATGTGTTCATAATGATGCGGACAGGTAAAATTCACTAAATACAAATCCGTTGGTTTATTCTCATAAAGTACATAAATGCATTATAAAGGTTTTTAAAGGCCCTATGTCCTTCTGTGACCCAGTTTAATTTAATGCTCATTGTACTGAATACTATTTGCCTGCTGCTTAAGGAACCGTCTGGATTTTCCACCCACAGTGCAAAAACGTAAGCGATGTTCTGTCATTAATTCAAATGAGTTTAAAATACAAAATCACTATAATTCACCTACAATTGAAGTCAAAAGTTTACATACACCTTGCAGAATCTGCAAAATGTTAAATATTTTACCAAAATAAGAGGACCATACAAAATGCATGTTATTTTTAATTTAGTGCTGACCTGAATAAGATATTTCACATAAAAGACACTTACATAGAGTCCACAAGAGAAAATAATAGTTGAATTTATAAAAAAAATAAAAATAAATAAAAATTACCCCTTTCAAAAGTTTGCATACACTTGATTTCTTAATTCTGGGTTGTTATGATCCACAGCGGGGTATTTTTTTATTTTTTTATTTATTTAATTTTTTTTTTAACAAAATATTCTGGGGGGCCATGACATTTTAGAGAAAATCATCAAAAATGCTGGCGGTGGATGGCAGCTTTTTTCAAAAACGCTGGCAGGGAAAGAGTTAATATTCATATTTGTAAGTTGAAATTTACACTCACAACTCTGATGTGAAAAGCTGAATCTTTCAATTTGCACACACGGACAATGATCAAAACACCCGTGTTTTGAAGTCGAAGTTGCAGATTAATAGTTACAAATGTGTATAATGACATTCACATGACATACAAATGTTTACGACATATTTACTTTTGTATTTTACTTCAGTTTTGCTGTACAAGAAGTCGGCACTTAGAACCTCTCAGGTCTGGCAGTACAAGTTCAAATCCTAGTGCTTTGACTCATGTGACTCCTTTTGCGGTATTCCTGTTGCAAAACTCGATGGAACGATTTTCCGGACTATTTTCAAATAGAATTGCAAATTGTATTTTCAATTGCGTTTTCCATATGTGGACGCATAAATTGTGACATAATCCAAATGCAATTGCAAATCTTGCATTACCGTTTGCATTTTCGCTTTCGCGAACGCACAGTGACTGCCAAATTTCAAATGAAAAAGCAAAGTCTATTTGCAACTGTATTTCTCATGTCTTACAAGTTATGAGCCTGTCAAATTTAAATAGCAATATTAATTACCACATTTGCTTTTTCACTCTCTGCGCCGCGCATATAACCTGCCAAAACTCAAATGGAATCGCAATTCCTTTTGCATTTGAATTTCCGATGTCTACGCTGAAAGCTGTCAATCAATATGAGGGGGCGGGACTAAACTAGGGGGCGTGTTTGTTTTGGGGGGTGACGTCACTCACAGATGAATATGCATATTATCATATTCTTGTTTTCTCGTGATCATGACTTAATTTAGTCTACTGTTGCTATAGTAATAAATGCAACCTTGACAGGGACATTCTAAAACGCTTAACCTGGCTTAATGTGTTAATTGAGAGTGTTTTTAAAAGACCAAACTCAGCGTAAATGATCGATAGATGACCGTGCGCTCTTCTTGTGGAGATTTCAGCAAATGTTGCTTCACTTAGAAATAACGTCTACAATAAATAAAATAAATATAGGCTAATCAAACACTGCTGAATTTGTCCAGAGTTAGGCTACGCTAAACATTTTATTTGTGTAATTAACATGTTTAAATGGTCTAAAAACAATGCATTCAACACCGCAAACGCAGGCGGAGCCCTTCAGAAGAATGCAGAGAAGAGCCTATTCTAAAAAAATCTTAAGCTGCTTGGATTCAACTTACTTTAATTCAATTTACTCACTTTGTTTAAAATAAAATTATATATAATAATATATTATAATAATTTGTTTGTGATTTTTATTAGTCATGTAGGATAGGCTGTGATATCGTGTGCGTTACAAGTTTGGAATGCTGTTGTGTGTGTGTGTGTGTGTGTGTGTGTGTGGTTTCCTACAAAGAAATGTAGAAAATACAAAAGATAAGGCTACAACACTGTATAACATCACTGAACTAATGTTTAACATTTCTAAGTTAATTAAATGTCAGTAATAAACTGCATAAATTATAGCGATCACGAAGAAGGTCCTCTGTCCCAAATGCGTACAGTAGGCTATAGTTGATACAGTATACAACTCCCCATGCTGGCGCAGTTGTGTAACTTAGAGAGCAACTTTTGTTATGTTGAGATCACCAGAAAAATAAGTTGTGATAACGAGAAAGCAACTTTTTGTTATGTAGAGATCACGACAAAAATAAAGTCTTTTTGGTGCCACGGGACGCATGCTCCATAACGGATTAAAACTGTTGAATAAAATATAAAGTAAGGTGGAAAATGGGTACATAAATATAGATTGGCACTTTTTTGTTTGCTTACGAATAAAATGTACTGTAATAAGTGTAGAATTGCACAGTCTGTTTTCTCACTTTCTCTCAATCAGAGTGAGAGAAACAGTGAGAGATGTTGAGACAGGTGAAAAGCGTTTGGGTAATAGTGAATTTTGACCTATTGTGCGTACCGTTTGTGACTCTGTTATTAGGGGATAATCGCTGTATTTGGGGTAAAAAGACAGAATTATGTATTGTGCCAAGAAGGTTGCACTGTCTGTTCGTTAACACAGGCACGAACTGATTGGCAGCTGCCTTTAGCGGAGGCTTTACCGATTACCTCCATTGATCAAAGCATTCGGCACGGTCGTCTGTGAGTGAAAACAAGAATATGATAATATGCATATTCATCTGTGAGTGACGTCACCCCCCAAAACAAACAAGCCCCCTAGTTTAGTCCCGCCCCCTCACATTGATTGACAGCTTTCAGCGTAGACATCGGAAATTCAAATGCAAAAGGAATTGCAATTCCATTTGAGTTTTGACAGATTATATTCGCGGCGCAGAGAGAGTGAAAAAGCAAATGTGGTAATTAATATTGCTATTTAAATATGACAGGCTCATAACTCGTAAGACATGGGAAATACAGTTGAAAATAGACTTTGCTTTTTCATTTGAAATTTGGCAGTCACTGTGCGTTCGCGAAAGCGAAAATGCAAACGGTAATGCAAGATTTGCAATTGTATTTGGATTATGTCACAATTTATGCGTCCACATATGGAAAACACAATTGAAAATACAATTTGCAATTCTATTTGAAAATAGTCCAGAAAATCGTTCCATAAAACTCACTTGTAAATGTAAATGTGAATGCAAATGTGAGAGAACCGGGGGGTTGGGCTGGGGTGCGAATGAAGCCATTTCATTGGTCGATGCCTGCCTGACCAATGAACAACGCCAGCCATCGCGACTTGCCGTGCAGAAAGCAATATTTTTATGCATAGGCCTTTGTATCAGTTATTTGTAAAATGCTGTAAACTATGTATATCCTTAGCTTTTACAGGATTTTAAGACACTGCATTCATCTTGTCATTCAGGTTTTATCTGGTAGACAAATAATGTAACATCTTTCACATGTATATCATACTGCATATTGCAGAGTAATATCGCTGTACCAGAGCTGCTGAAAAACAGGATTGCGACATGCTTTGATCTCACCCCATGCGATCACGTGGTTCATGGAGGTCTCAATAGTTCCAAACAAATCTGCACTGTCAATATGTTTGAATGGGATTAATCGGGACAGACAGCAGTTTCACTGTATTTGCAGCAATTTCTAGTAATTATTAACACACAATGTGCATTGATTGTGCTGACTACGCTGACTAACTATGCTGACTACGCTTTACAATAGCAATTTATTCTGGAGAATGAGACAGCATTAATATGTTCTCATACTCCTTGGCAGTCAAATGTGACCAAACACCTTAAGTGTAACTTTTAACCAATAAAATAATTGTACTAAATTTTAGCTCAGTGCTGTTTAGTTAATATTTTGAGGAGACTGAATAATATGTGCAATAATTATGATCAATGAATGACCACTTAAAATATAACATTTTCTAATATGCTTATTATTTTTATTACAATTACTGTAGTATTTAGGTTTAAAATAGAGATTTTTTTTTTTTAAATTCCTGTGCAAAGAGGCAAATTAGAGGCATTTGGTGGCCAGAAAGATAATATTCATACATAATGTCATGGTTTAACCACTAGATGCCCTAATGGCTGTTTAATAAATACAACCCCTGGCAAAAAATTATGGAATCACCACATTTGGAAGATGTTCACCCAAATTTTTGATTTTACAACAAATAAACAAATCACAGAAATGACACAAAACAATTTTTGATTGATAATTCAACACTTTGTTTATGTGAAACATACTTCAAACCAATTAAATTAAAATATTGTAATTAATGGAAAATTCTTTCCCCCCGAACGTAAATAACGCTGATTATGTCAAATACGTTCTTGGGTACTCTCCAAAATGGCAGAAGACGTAACTCAGGGGAGAAGAATTGTTGAGTAAATTATGTTATTTTTGTTTTCTTTGTGCAAAAAAAGTACTCTCGTACCGTCGCAAACGTCGCAAAACTGAAGCTGAGCCACGGATGTCACATGGACTGTTTTACTGATGTATTTACTACGTTTCTGGACCTGGGAACATTTCAGTTGCATTGCTGTCTATGGAGGGTCAGATAGCTCTCCGATTTAATCAAAAATATCTTAATTTTTTTTCCGAAGATGAATGAAGGTCTTGCGGGTTTGGAACGACATGAGGGTGAGTAATTAATGACATAATTTTCATTTTGGGGTGAGCTAACCCTTTAATCTAGATTTAAACTGACAGAGTGTGTCTGCTTCCTGAACAGTGTTAGGTAGATTGTTCCAGAGTTTGGGCACTAAATAGGAAAACGATCTCCTGCCCGCAGTTGATTTTGATATTCTAGGTATTATCAAATGGCCAGAGTTTTGAGATCACAGCGGACGTGAAGGACTATAATGTGATAAGAGCTCACTCAAATACTGAGATGCCAAACTATTCAGGGCCTTATAGGTAATTAGCAAGATCTTAAAATATATACAATGTTTAATAGGGAGCCAGTGCAGTGTTGACAGAACCGGGCTAATATGGTCATACTTCTTGGTTCTAGTAAGGACTCTAGCTGCTGCATTTTGGACCAACTGTAGTTTGTTGATCAAGCGTGCAGAACAACCACCGAGTAAAGCATTACAATAATCTAGCCTCGAGGTCATGAATGCATGAATTAATGTTTCTGCATTTGACATTGAGAGCATAGGTCGTACTTTAGATATATTTTTAAGATGAAAAAATTCAGTTTTACAAATGCTAGAAACATGTTTTTCGAAAGAAAGATTGCTATCAAAAAGTACGCCTAGCTTCCTAACTGATGACGAAGAATTTACAGAGCAGCCATCAAGTATTAGACAGTGATCTAGGTTATTACATGCAAAGGTTTTTGGTCCAATAATTAACACCTATGTTTTTTCAGAATTTAGCGGTAAGAAATTGCTAGTCATCCAGTTTTTGATATCAACTATACATTCTGTTAGTTTTGCAAATTGGTATGCACAACGAAACAAATGAAAAACAAATGGGCAGAAACAGGCGTCAATGTGTGTGACAGAACTGTAAGAAATCGGCTCAATGAAATGGGATTTAAATATAGAAAAGCCCAACGAAAACCAGCACTAACACCTAAACAGAAGAAAACAAGGTTACAGTGGGCTAAAGAGAAGCAGTCATGGAGTGTGGATGATTGGATGAAAGTGATATTCAATGATGAATCACAAATCTGCATTGGACAAGGAGATGATGCTGGAATTTTTGTCTGGTGCCGTTCTAATGAAATGTATAAAGATGACTGCCTGAAGAAAACAATCAAATTTCCCAACTCATTTATGATATGGGGTTGCATGTCAGGTAAAGGACCAGGGGAAATGGCAGTCCTTACCTCAACAGTCAATGCACAGGTGTACATTGAAATTTTGGACACTTTTCTCAGTCCATCAAGAGAAAAGAAGTTTGGTGATAATGATGTCATTTTCAGGATGATAATGCATCTTGCCACAGAGCAAAGAGTGTTAAAGCTTTTCATCAGGAAAGGCATATCAACTCAATGACAAGGCCAAAAACTGGTCCATGACAAGGCTCCATCTTGCAAAGCTGATCTGTCAACCGCTATTCGAGAAAGTTGGAACCAACTTGATGAAGAATATTGTTTTTCATTTATTCGCATCCCAGCCCTTGTTCGCATCCTTGGTTCTACTCTCTCGCATCTGCATTTACAAGTGCACAAGTGAGTTCCCTGTCAATACTTCACTCGTACTGCGTCTTGTTAAAGACGCTATGGGAAAAGCCTTTTTTCTCCTGAACTGAAGCCATTTTCAATCACGCAGTGAAACTGCATGGCCATTAGTTTGTGCAGTCTATTAAAAACGAACCAATGGTTCGGCAGCGGAACTACACAAGCCTATGGCAACAAAGCCCGCCAGAATGGGTGGAGCCATCTGGCTATATTAGCGGTCGTTTCGCCACAGGATCCTCAGATTTCTTCTCCTTCAGCGACGATGATCTTCTCTTGCTGACCCACGAGACTTGAAGCCGCTCGCCGTTGACACTCCTCGCTGCGGACAGAAGCTGATTCAGCGACCTGCGCTGCTCTGCTGTTCTCGCTCCGCTCTTCCAGCCCAAGCAGCTTTCAGCACCCGCGCAGCTCTCAGCTCATCCCCGGCTCCTATCCGGTGAGTTCTAAAATAGCACATTTCTAGCGACGTTGTTGCAAATGTCGCAATGCGAGTGTGGCTTGTGCAGAGAATCCTGCACTATGCAGAAGGGCAGTGAGCGCGTCGCCTGTCTAGTTAACGCCCACACAGAGACTGCGCGCTCACTGAGACTGAATGCTCACTCAGAGTATGAGTCTCGCTCTTCTCCACTCGCTGACCGCCTTCAATGAAGGCAGCTCTACTCTCCCGCTTCTCCTCTCTCAGCAAGCTCGGAGAATTAAACAACAGAGCCACAGAGCTGAGCAACCGGTCTTGAGTGATCCCACGCCAGCACAAGCTTGCGTGCTCACTCTTCCCGCAGCACTCTGATCCACCGGTGTTTTACACATGAGAATCAGCGCCCCTTGTTACATTGAGCGGCTCTATCCTCTTAAGCGGATTGGAGTTGAAGCTATCTTTGACAAGCTTTGCATCTGTGTGGGCATCGCAGAAGCTACGCTCACACAGACAGGCTGCTTTCACCGAAAGCCGGAGTCTGTCCCTGATTCGCTCGGGGACCCTCTATGAAGGGCCCGCCTCCCCCGCTCTCATGTTTCTCTTCTCCCAGTCACCTCGGAAAAAGGAAAATGAACTCATGCGATCAGGCTTGAGTGATTGCACGCCGGCATATCCCACTTGGTCACTTTGATCTGCCAGCATGTGTTAACATGTGAGGATTAGTACCCCTCATTACACTGAGTGGCTCAATCCTTCTGGGCGGATCGTAGAATGCTGCGCTGGGCGGCCCGCCTCCCCCACTTCCATGTTTCTCTTCTCCCAGTCACCTCAGAGAAAGAGACGGTAAAATTACGGGGCTGAGCGATCAGGCTTGAGTGATTTTTCGCGCCGGCATAGCCCCGCGTGTTTCACTCTGCACATAGTGCTTTGATCTGCCAGTGTGTTTACACTAAGGATTAGCCCCTCTTGTTTGTCCAGCGGCTTAATCCTTCAAAGCGGATGGGAGCAGCTCTTTGATCTGCCAGCGCTGCTTTCACTATGAAAGCGTCAGTCTGTCCCTGCTGCACTCGCGGTTCTCCTTCTTCGGTGAAGGTGACCCCGCCTCCCCTGCTCTCGCGTTTCCCCCCTCCCAGTTACCTCAGAGAAGAAACGGCAAACTCTCGGGTTTGAGCGATCAAGCTGGAGTGAATTTACGACGGCACAGCTCCTGCGTTTCACTCTCCACGCAGCTGTTTGATTTGCCAGAGCGAGAGTTTATGTCTCACTCTGCTTCGCTCGTGGCTCACCTTCTTGAATGAAGGCGGCCCCTCCCCTCGTCTGCTATGAGTGGATCTGAGAGAATGCGCGCACTTTTGATCTGCCGGTGTGTTTACACATAAGGATCATTAATACCCCTCTTCTAATGAGAGGTTTGATCTTTTAGGCGGATTGAAAGAAAAGGCTGTCACTATGATTATTATCACTGATAGCTTCAGACTCTAGACGCGTCTGGCCACGCCCACGGGGGCTGACTGCTCTCTCTACGAAAGCATCGAGTCTAGCGCCTCCAAACGGCCTCTGTCATGCCTCCAAGCACCCCGTTCAGCTCCGGGTGCCGACGGCAATGTGTTTGTGGTAAATACTATTGTGAACACTGGGCCCATTCAAATAGCACCCACACAACCGATCGTTGTTATAGCGAGAAAAATAAAACACAAATATTTTCAAAAAGAGAGCAAATTTCCTCTTATCACAAGCATCAGGTCCCTCCTAGGCGGCCTGTTGCTCGAACCATTCCAACCCCTCGACACACGGGCCGAGGCCTGGCAGGCCATCCCCTGAGTATCAGACTGGGTTTTTGGGATAGCAAAACAAGGTTGCACACTTCAATTCCCTCGAAGACCCCTGCGATTCAGCGGCGTGATTTCTGTCTCGGTTCAGAGCAAGGATGCACACGTCCTGCGTCCCGAGGTGATGAATTTGCTGGTGAAAGGAGCTGTAGAAACGGTTCCTCCGGCTCAGAGCGAGTCAGGCTTCTACAGCCGTTACTTCCTTGTCCCCAAAAAGGATGGTGGCCTGAGACCCATCCTCGATCTCAGACACCTGAACTGCACCCTCATGAAATGGCCGTTCAGGATGATTATATTGAAACAGATCCACTCACAAGTATGCCCAGGGGACTGCTTCTTCTCGCTGGATCTGAAAGACGCCTACTTTCACATCCAGATAGCCCCTCACCACAGGCGATTCTTAAGATTTGCCTTCAAAGGAGTGGCTTATCAATACACGGTCCTTCCCTTTGGACTGTCCCTAGCTCCTCGCACTTTTACGAAGTGCATGGATGCGGCTCTTTCCCCACTGAGACAGATGGGAATCTGCATTCTGAATTACCTCGACGACTGGCTCATTCTGGCCCAGTCGGAGGACGAGCTACTATCTCACAGATCCTTCCTCCTCAGCCGCTTAGAATGTCTGGGACTCAGGGTTAATTTTGCCAAGAGTGCGCTGTCCCCCAGCCAACGGATATCGTTCCTGGGAACAATTCTCAACTCAGTTCAAACGAGGGCGGTAGTCGCACTAGAATGTGCACTGGCCATTCAGCAGCTCGCTGCCTCATTCAAAATTGGAGCCCCTCGCCCTCTCAAGGTGTTTCAAAAGATGCTGGGCCTCGTGGCCTCTGCATCTCCGGTACTTCAGTTGGGCCTGCTTCGCATGCGGCCCCTTCAGTACTGGCTGAAACCACGTGTTCCACCCCACACCTGGCGTCTCGGACGCCTTCATATCAAGGTGAGCCAGGCCTGCTTAGCAGCTCTGGCCCCTTGAAAAGACCTTCAGTGGATTGAACGGGGCGTGCTCTTGGGAATGATCTACAGAAGGAAAGTGGTCTCGACAGATGTTTCCAACACAGGTTGGGGAGCGCTGTGTGACAGCAAACCGGCTTCCGGCCACTGGTCGAAAGAGGAGCGTCGGCTTCACATCAACTGGAAATGCTGGCAGTATGTTTGGGCCTTCGCACCTTTCTGGCAGACCTGAGGGGACACCACGTCTTAGCCCGTTTGGACAGCATGACGGTGGTGTCCTATATAAATCGCCAGGGCAGTCTCTCCTCAAAGTGCCTCTTCGTTCTAGCAGAGCGCCTCTTGAAATGGGCTCAGCTCAACTTGCGTTCACTAAGAACAACGCATGTACCAGGCAGGTTGAACCAGGGTGCAGACATGCTATCTCGGAGCAATGTCCCCTCGGACGAGTGGATGCTCCACCAACAAACGGTTCACAGAATCTGGGAGATCTTGGGCAGGGCACAGGTCGAACTCTTAGGTCGATACTCTTCTTGCGCTAGCATACTCTCTTTGGGCCTACAATGCCGCATGGGAGTAAGAGCCCACTCAACTAGAGGCGTCACCTCTTCCCATGCTTGGTCTAGCGGTGTCCATTACAGAGATCTGTGTGGTGGCCGGCTGGGCCTCGCCGTCCACATTTGCTAGGTTTTATAACCTGGATGTACCGGCCTTGCAGGCCAGAGTCCTTTCTGCTTAAGTGGGCACACACTTGCGTTATGTGAACAGTTCTGACAGAGACTCCTTGACTGTGACACGCTCAAGCTCTCTGGTTGGTTTGCTTGTATGTTTTCGGCCCAGGGAGTGCCAAAGCTGTACGAGTCCTCTGGAACAATTACCCAGGCCGGGCGTGACCTCTGTGAGTTTAGCCCGCTTTAGCTTGGAGAATATTCTTATACTTCCCTATGGGCATTGAATGCTTAAGGAGGTAAATTATGTAGTCGTTCTCTACCATAGCACGGCGTGATTATACTGGGTTCCCATAGCATCTTTAACAAGACGCAGTACGAGTGAAGTATCGACAGGGAACGTACTCGGTTACTAATGTAACTTCGGTTCCCATTCTGGCGGGCTCTGTCGGGCTTTGTTGCCATAGGCTCGTGCAGCTCTGCTGCCGAATCATTGGTTCGTTTTTAATACACTGCATGAACCAATGGCCATGCAGTTTCACTGCGTGATTGAAAAAGGCTTCAGTTCAGGAGAAAAAAAGGCTTTTTCCCATAGCGTCTTTAAGAAGACGCAGTACTCGTTCCCGTATCTCAGGGAACCGAGGTTACGTTAGTAACCGAGTACATTTTGCAACAGGAATACTTCAAAAGGAGTAGCAAAAGTCAAAGCGCTAGGATTTGAACTTATACTGCCAGATCTGAGTGGTTGTAAGCGCAGAGGTTGTACAGCGGAGCTGAAGTGCAAAAATAAATATGTCGTACACATTTGTGTCATTTTCTTTATGTGAATGTCATTCCACACATTTGTAACTATTGATTGCAACTTTCTCTTCAAAACACAGGTGTTTTGATCATTGTCTGTGTGTGCAAATCGAAAGATTCAGCTTTTCACATCAGAGCTGTGTGTAAATTTCAACTTACAAATACAAATATTAATATGACAAGTTCTCAAATTCAGATCAACAAACTCTTGAGTTTTGCTATTTTACCTTCATACATATGCAACTATTACAAAAGGTTCAAACACTCACTGATGCTCCAGAACGAAAAACGATGCATTAAGAGCCAGGGGTGTAAACTTTTGAACAGAATGATGTGTACATTTTTCTTATTTTGCCTAAATATCATATTTTTTATGTAGTACTGCTCTTCAGAAACTACAGAAGATATTTATATGTTTCCCAGAAGACAAAATAATTGAAATTTACCTGATCTTCAAATTCAAAAAGTTTTCACCCCCCGGCTATTAATGCATCGTGTTTCCTTCTGGAGCATCAGTGAGCATTTGAACCTTTTTTAATAGTTGCATATGAGTCCCTCAGTTGTCCTCAGTGTGAAAAGATGGATCTCAAAATCATTCCGTCATTGTTGGAAAGGGTTCAAATACACAAAAATGCTGAAAAGCCACAGAATTTGTGGGACGTGAAGGATTTTTCTGAAGAACAGGAGGCACTTTAACTGTTCAGGACAAACAAGGGACTTATGAACAACTACCACAAAAAAAAAAAAAAAAAAAAAAAAAAAAAACAGCTGTGGATCATTCAGGTAACAACACAGTATTAAGAATCAAGTGTAGGTAAACTTTTGAACAGGGTAATTCTTATAAATTCAACTACTATTTTCTCTTGTGGACTGTATGTAAATGTCTTTCATGTGAAATATCTTATTCAGGTCAGTACTAAATAAAAATAGCATGCACTTTGTATGATCCCTCTTATTTTGGTAAAATAATTAACATTTTGCAGATTCTGCAAGGAGTATGTAAACTTTTGACTTCAACTGTAAATGTTATATTCATATTACAAAGGTTGTAGTAGGTTCCTTGTGGCCACTAGAGATTACACTACTGACATACTACAGATAAAATTTTGCCAATATTTCTCTTTATCCATGTAAAATACTCAATTATTAGGGGAAAAAAATCATTATAATTCACCTAAATGTTATAATGACATTCCAGTCATTGTGGCAAGTCCTTAGTAGCTAGATTGACTTATCTGACTACAGATAAGATTTTGCCAATGTCTCCCTTTATATGAATGTTTAGTTAGATATTTTATACAGGTAGATAACTTGAAAATTTAGCAAGAGTTGTGTACAGGAAGCAAGGGCTACTCTGGGGTTCTATTATTGAGGACTTTCTTTCCTGTTTGTCAATCAGTGAAACTTTATTTCTATGCTTTGTTTTAGGTAATAAAAATAAAAAAGGCCTCCACGGTCCTCCATTGTGCAGTTAATTGTCATATTGTATTTTCAGTTTTGGAGTATTTGTCCTCTCCCCAAATTTGTCACTAAGAAAACACAATAATAATAATTTAATTAGAAGGGTTATATTGACCTATTATTATTTTGATTACATCTAGATTATTTATTTATTTATTTATTTATTTCTAACAAAAAAAAATTCAGAGGTTAATCCATAACAATTAAATTTTTAACAATATTTCAAGTTTAATTATGAGATTTGTATTTTGAATCCAATTTTTCTTTGTAAAAGGCAAAAAGTTGATCATACTGATTTCAAAGTTAAGGATTCATTAGTTTGTGAATATACATTGAACCAAAAACATTTTGTATCTTTATTTTTGACAAAACAACCCATGTTTTGGTAGTGACAGCACATTTTCGGTAGTGACAATAATGCTTTGGTAGCAACCACATCACATTACAGAATTTTAACTCACATACTAAAACACTACTAAAACATACTAAAATACAAAAAATCGCATAACTGTACTAAAATTTTGTTTATTTCCCCCAAATATGAGGATTATGTGTTCCCTTTAGTCACTACCGAAACAACAATGACATGTTTCGGTAGTGACTGTTTCAGTAGTGACAATTCTATAGGATAACACACACAAAAAACACTTCCGAAATTCCACCAAATGTTTCGCTAGTGACAATTTTAGATACTTTTGAACCTAGCTCAAAGATGCTAGTCAGCACATGGTTAGCTAGCACAGTTCTGAACAGTGATATACATATAAAAACTAAATGTTATGGAATAACTCCCTGAAAAGTGTGCTTAATTGCGAAAAAAAAAAAGGTGTTCAATAGTGACATTCCTTAAAGTTACACACAGACCTATCTACTCACACCTTGTAGCTATGAGAGAGGGGGACACAGGAATATTTCCTGATCATAAATTTATGGGTTTAGTTAAAATCTGTCTCAGTCAATAGACTTAATATAACTTAATAACTTATAACATACACTGTTACAGTAGTGACATGAAAAATGCGAGACACATTTTTTACACTTTTTTTTAAGTTTCATAATTTACAAAGAAAATATAAAATATATAATTTATTTTTATTTTTTTTTACTTCACTTTTTAAAAGAATCAAAAAGATACTTTTAAAAACAACAATGGAAAAAAAAATACAAAAATTTTATAGATACTAATATTTTAAATATTATTGTGGGTTTCAATAGATAATATAAGGATCTTAATAAACATCTAAGATTTGAATACTTAAATGCTTTTTAAATGTGTTTTTTGGTTGTGGGACAGCAGTTTGCACCAGTTCTGTAGAATATATATATATATATATAATTTATTTATATTGTCATGAATCCTGTCCGTGGTCTTCCGTCTGCTCGCCACCAGAGGTCGCCTTCCGATTACATTGACTCTCACACTACACAAACTGTTTCACGCCACCCTGGACTACATTTCCCATGCTCTATTGCACTGATTGTAGTCTCACCTGCAGGCAATCACACACACTTTAAATACAAGGCCCATACCACTATTCAGGGCCGAGTATTATTTAGCGTTTATCACTGTGTTAGTTGATAGCTACTTTACGGAGCCAGTTCCCTGTCTTAATTCCTAGTTCTAGTCAAAGTCTAGTCACGTCGTGTTGCCTGATTGCCTGTTTTCCTTATCATCTGCCTGTCTTGGAATACTCTTTGTCCTGCCGTTTCGGACTATGTTTGCACCTTGCCTGGACTATTGCTTGTTCATGGATTACCCATTTGCCTCGCCCTCTGGATTACGTTTGCAGTCGATTGACCCACGCATGTCTTTGGATTACTCTTTTGTCTTGCCTACAACATACCTGTTTGCCATTGTCTGACCCTTGCCTGTTTCATGACCACGTCTTTAAATAAAGCTCTGCATATGGATCCGTACGTCTCGCTCAGTTGCTCTGTAACATATACACACACACACACACACACATATATATGTATATATATATATGTATATTAGGGTAACGGTACACTAACATGACGGTTCGGTACGTACCTCAGTTTTGATGTCATGGTTCGAAATTATTTCTGTACAGCAGGGGGACAAACTAAACATAATTTTCTTTTTTCTTTTTTTTACTAAACAGAGGTTTACTGAACAAGTTGCTCTTTCTATAAATAAATTCAGTTATAATTAAAATTTTCTTAGTGATAAAAATCTACCTCAACTTATGCTTTAAACTACAGGGAGCCCTTTTACATTACCAGGTTACAATTAAAAACAGTGCCCAAACTTAAATTTAATTACTATTTATTTTTAAATATAACAATAATCAACACTCAACAATGCAAACTTGTAAATTGCATATAATGCAGTTTTTAAATGAACTTATAAATTATAAAATTTCTATTTGTTTAAATATATTCAATTACACAATCATAAGTTGTTTCCTAACAGATTCATTTAAAAATACATTAAATAATTAAGACATCACTAACAGGTAAAGTAAATTATAATGAGTATATAGTCTTAATAGTTCACGAAATGCTCTTCTCTAGACTTCATTTCTCTAGTGAATTAACGAGCTGTGGACGCTGAAGATTTGCCTGAGGTAAATGAAATGCTACGTGACTTTTTTTTTTTTTTAGAAGCTGTTTTATTGACGTCTTTCCGTGGTTGAAACACTGATTGAGTGATTACATGAAGCATGAGATGTTCATTCATGTGTATTTCACCTTAAAACTAGCAGTAAAGAGGAAGGAATGATCGCGTTCACTCGCGCTCCGCTCTGCTGTTTGAACGGACCCCGTTTACACTGCTCAAGTCTGCAGGGCATTACGGCTTTGATGCGACCACCGGAGCTGATCGCGGCCACTCTAATCAATGCTTGTGTTTATACCAGCCGTGCCGTGGCATGTTTCTGAAATGACCCAGAAGTGGCTTTCCAAGACGTTATACAGTGATCTGT
The DNA here is from genome assembly GCA_039654775.1 of Spinibarbus caldwelli. Taxonomy (NCBI): domain Eukaryota; kingdom Metazoa; phylum Chordata; class Actinopteri; order Cypriniformes; family Cyprinidae; genus Spinibarbus; species Spinibarbus caldwelli. Next base: position 27,056,589 of record CM077251.1, read on the forward strand.
CATGCTACATCAAAGACTGTCAAAACGCCATTTATTGTTTGATTTTCCTGGAAAAAAAATGCTTAAAATTTTCGGTACGAATACGTGTACCGCTACACCCCTAATATAATATATATATAAAGATGGCTCCAAAGACAAGACACTGTGCAGTGCCAAGTTGTGGAAAAGAACACTTTGCATTGCCTTCCTTCTGATCCAAACATTAGGAAAGTCAGCAAGAACTGCATCAGTAAGAAGTTGTTTTACAAACAAGGCACAATTCAACACAGGATTTTCAGAAAGATTGAAACTAAAAGATGATGCTGTGCCGAATTTATTGGATCTGACAGTAATGTTGCACCACACAAGTGTGAGTAACTGTTTTTGTTACGTGATCACTATTCTTTTGTCTGTTATTACAGGTCATTTGATGTGTACTGAGTATTTATGCATTTTTAACCTAAATCACATCAGTGTCCATCTTTGTAGGATGTCAAACATACACAACTGTTAGCTAGTCATACCAGTGGGTGTTTACTTCCGAGTCTACAATCTGCCACGCCTATTCAAACAGAGTGTTCCAATGAGGGGGGTCAAAACAGGACAGAAAATAGCCTATTACTTCTAAATTATGATATTCTTTGAGGTAAAAATCTTTATAACATTATAAGTGGACCTCAGAGAACAGTACAAAATAATAAAAAAGACTGTTCATACCCCTTTAACAATATGGGGAAACTCCGCTTCTCCGAAATACTGAAGCTTGATTTGATAACTTTGTGTAGCTGCATGAACAACTGGCATCTCAGCCTGCCAAAACAAAAAATATGTGTGGCAGATCAGACTAGCCCTCTCCTCTTCTCTCCTGATGCATCAGGATTGCTTCTTTGGCTCAGGGTCCAACATCACCTAGGGGCTAGGGCCCCTAGCGCTTGGGGATTGGATAGCGCTTAGTGGTCTGAGGATGTTGTCAGGGCTCGGGCTTTGGCTTGGGCCAAGGCTTAGTGGGCGACAGTGTAATCTTTGTGGGCTGTTGAGTCAGTGTGGCTTTCTAGCGACTTAAAACAGCCACTGAACTGGAGCACTTGGGCAGGAGTGGCACATAACTTGCCACAACTTCTGAGCTGCAGAGAAGTGTTCAGCAAACCCATCCAATGCAGGGCCAAACAGCCCAGTGTGGGCAACTGGAGAGTCGAGGAAGGTGGCTTTGTCTCCGTTTTTGAACTCCATTAAGTTGAGCCATAGGTCAAGCTGGCCATTGCCCTGCCAGTTACCTGGGCTGTCGTCTTCGTAGCATGCAGTGCCAGGTTTGTCATGCTGCAAGCTCTTTGAAAGCAGCGGAGTCTGGGCTATGGAGCGGAGGAGTTTGAACTGGAAAACCTGCAGGACTGTCACAGTATAGAGCGCAGACCCGGCCTGTCCAGCCATGGAGTAGACCCTAGCCACTAGGGCTGAGGTAGTCCTGAAGGGCTTGAAGGGGTGAACTGCCTTGGCTTTCCATCACAGGGCTTTGGGTGGGCATAGATGTGCAGTGATGGCCTCTTAAAGGGGGAGAAGCTTCTTGTACCCTCAACGATACAAGATGGCTCGGCACCGTCAATGGAGGTGAAGGAGGCGGAAGCAGAAGAGTGGACACGGACCAAGTAGGGGGCATGTCACAACTTGGTGAGTTCTTTATGAACGTCCGGAAAGAATGGTGCGATGAGCTCACTGTTCAAACTGGGCCTGACAGTATGGAGCATAACTATTCTTCTGCTTCAGAAGCTGCCAATGACATCTGACTCAGCTGTTTCTTCCTCTGAGGCTGCTGGAGAAAGAAAACGAGAGTGTGAGAGGTGGGACAATATTGTCTCTTCATTTTAATTAGACCATAGTACATTCAGTCATGTCTGGTAACTTGACAAATGTTTTTAATATCAGTAAGATATATAATAATTAAGATAGCAATTAATGGTCTTTAAGTATTTGGGGCATCAGAGGTTACTTTGCAAACAAATTATTTTAGACTTTATTAAACTTTATGAAACCATAATTATTTTTATGCACTTTTTTCTCTACAAGTCAGTCTATTTAACCATTTTCACATTTTAAACTATAAGACCTAAAAGGGGTCATCATATATAGAAATGATAATCAAAAACAAACAGATGTTTTGTTTGTTGCTGTTGTAGTAACCAAGGCATGAGCCATTCTGGAAAGGGGGCAGCAGCTCATTTGCAGTGTTGGGAGTAATGCATTACAAAAGTAATGATATTACAGTAGTATATTACTTTTTGCTGTAACGCAGTAATATAGCGCATTACTAATAAAATTTGGGTAATATTATTACTCGTTACAATCTCAGTAACGCAAGTTACAACATTTTAACTCAAAAGTAAGTGGTGAATTTACCAAGTTACCAACACCGCAAAACAGCACCAAAGAATAAATTCCGCGGGTGAAATAGTTTGTATATTTCCTGTTGCTGTAATTCGATGGTTGAGATGATGCAGAGACGGATTCTACATTTGTGAGATGGACATACTGCGGGGTCGTAGAAGAGAAAGAATGCGGAGGACGAGGGTAGACAAGCAACAGAAATTAAGTTTAACTAAAAATAATCTGTTTTTATTAAATCATAGTCTATATATAAAAGGAATGAATGCGCAAAATATATTTGACTTAATTAACAGATTAACAAAACGAAAGAAAAAAAAATGTAAAATATGCTGCTCAGTGTAATGAGGGTGAGGCTGAAGCCGTGTTAGAATCCATTTGCAGAAGTTTAATGGGTAAACAGTTCAACAATCCAAATCGTGAGGCTGAAATCTGAGTTAAGGTCACAGGCAAAGTAGTCAAAATCACAGTAAACAGTCCAACCGGCAAACAAGCAAAAGGGTAATCCAAAAGGCAAAAATCCAGAGAAACAGGTGATAAATCAAAAATGTAGCAATCAAACAAGACAATGGAAACGCTTGGTAAGGCAGCAGAACTGGCAATACTTCGCAAGGCCTCCTGGCACTCTATGAGGACGTCCCTGTGGTCGGGGTGCTGGACGATCGGGTCTGGCTTGATGAAAATCTTCGATGAGTGATGGATCCAGGATGTCGGGGGCGGCTACCCATGATCTCTCCTCAGGTCCATAGCCCTCCCAGTCCACCAGATATTGGAGCTGGCCCCCTCAGTGCCTTGAGCCCAGCAACTCATTCACCTTGTATGTTGGTGATCCATCTATATCCAGTGGTGGCGGTGGCTCTTTTATCTCATCGTTGGGGTCAGCATCCGGGTGGACCGGTTTGAGGAGCGAGACATGGAAGGATGGAGAGATACGTCTGTTGGCCTGGAATTCTTGGGTTCTCTCTGTAGATGGATATGGGCACTGTCCCACACCCTCTCACTACATCTGATCCAGTCATCGACTGCAGGTACAGACGAGGGTTCACCGGACCACGGGAAAAAGGGGGGTTGGTATCCTAAGACAAATTGGAAAGGGGCCATGCCAGTGGAGGAGTGAGTTAGGGAGTTTTGAGCATACTCAGCCCATGGAAGGAATTCTGCCCACCGGTTCTGTTAACGACTACAATAAGTTCTGAGATTACCTGCCGATCTCCTGGTTCAACCTTTCCACTTGGCCATTTGACTGTGGATGGTATCCTGATTTGAGGCTTATGTTGATGTCTAGTTGCTTACAGAAGCTCTCCAAACCTGAGAGGTAAATTGGGGTCCTCTGTCAGAAACAATATCCTCAGGTAAACCATAGACTCTGAAGTTCCGGGATGTCCTGAGCTCAGAAAGGTGTGAACCCATTGCATGACTCGGAGACACAAACCTTGAGGCACAAAGTCTTTATTTGGGGGACAGTTTGCTGGTGGTGGTTCTTGCTAATGGGCCCGTTGGATCTCTTCCATAATGTCCCATGTTACTGGAGCAATGATAACAGGTGGTGGAAGAATAGATTCAGGTGTGACATTGTCTGTTGAAGGATCGTGATGTCGGGATAAAGCATCAGCCTTACTGTTCTTGCTGCCAGGTCTGTAGGTGACTGTAAACCGGAAACGAGTGAAAAATAAAGACCAACGGGCTTGACGTGGATTCAGGCATTTGGCACTCTTGATGTATTCCAGGTTTTTATGGTCAGTGATGACTTGGAATGGATGGACTGCTACCCCATGCCAATGCCTCCACTCTTCTATTGCTGCCTTCATGGATAACAGTTCTTTATTGCCTACATCATAGTTGTGCTCAGCAGAAGTCAATTTTCTTGAGAAGAATGCGCAGGGGTAGAGTTTACCAGGTTGACCATGATGTTGTGAAAGAACAGCTCCAATCCCGCAATCAGATGCATCTACTTCTATCACGAAGGGAAAATTAGGATCAGGATGCTTGAGGATCGGGGCCGTTGTAAAGTTGTCCTTGAGTTTGGTGAATGCTTGGGTAGCTTCTTCAGTCCATTTAAGTTTTGATGGTTTGCCTTTTAACAGTGACGTTAGGGGAATGCAATCAGACTGTAATCACGAATAAAACATCTGTAGAAGCTTGCAAAACTGAGAAATCTCTGAAGTTCTTTGACTGTAGTGGATTGAGGCCAGTCTGTGACTGCTCTGACCTTGGAGTCATCCATCTCAATGCCTTGATGACTGATGTTGTACCCAAGAAAGGATGTTTGCTTGACATGAAACTCGCATTTCTCTGCCTTGATATATAGCTGGTTATCCAGCAGGCGGGAGAGTACTGTCTTGACATGTTGGATGTGTTCAGATTCAGACTTGGAGTAAATTAAGATGTCATCAAAGTATGCTACATACTGGTTCAGAAGATCTCAGAAGATTTCATTGATGAAAGACTGGAAGACTTCTGGGGCATTAGCAAGTCCATACGTCATGACCAAGTACTCATAGTGCCCCCTAGTGGTGAGAAAGGCCGTTTCCATTCATCACCTTCATGAATCCGGATCAGGTTGTATGCGCTTCTGAGGTTGAGCTTTGTGTAGATGCTAGCCTCCTGTAGTTGTTCCAGTGCTGAAGGAACCAGTGGAAGGGGGTAGCGGAACTTGACAGTTACATTATTTAAACCTCTGTCTATGCACGGCCGTAAGCCTCCGTCTTTCTTTTCCACAAAGAAAAAGCCTGCGGCAGCTGGTGAGGTGGAGCGACAAATAAATCCAGAGTTCATGGCTTCTTCTGTGTACTCTTCCTTGGCTTGAGTCTCGTTGCGTGACAGAGGGTAGACTTTGCTCTTAAGAGGCATGGCATTGGGTAACAAGTCAATAGCACAGTCCCATGGTCGGTGAGGTGGTAACTGTGTTGCCTTGATTTTACTAAAAACTTCACTGAATTCTTCATAACAGGAGGGAATCTTAGTAGTTTGAGTGGTGTTTGGGATTTCAATACTTGTCGTCAAACAGGGCTTGATTATGGCGGAGTGCATACAATGAGTTTAGCAGAATTTAGACCAATGAGTTAGCTCACCGTGATGCCAGGAAAAAACTGGGTCATGAACAGATAACCGGGGTAGCCAAGGATAATGTCATGTCTGGGAGAGTCAATAACATAGAAGGAGATGGCCTCTTGAAGGAATAGTCCAACATGGAGTTGAAGTGATTGTGTTTGGTAGTTAATGCCATCTCCTTGATGGATGGCACACAGGGTTGAGTGGGAATGTTGAATTTGCTAATGATGTCCTTGTGGATGAGATACAGGGCAGCTCCAGAATCGATCAGCGCTGTTAAATAAATGAAAGTACTTTCAGTAGATAGCCGAACAGGAAAAGTCAATGATTTGGTAGGGAGAAGAGAAAATTGTTCAACACCCGGGTAGTAATCTTGGTGTTCCTCCGGGCTTTGTGTGGACATGCTATGCTGTGGTGGCCTGTTTCACCGCAGTAGTAGCACAGATTGAGTTGACGTCGTCAAGTTCTTTCCTCCTAAGTGAGTCTCGAGAAACCCAGTTGCATGGGCTCCTGGCTAGGCATTGAAGTGGGTTGAGGAACATGGCAGAGCTGGTGTGTGACTGGAGCGCTGGCCTGTGATGGTTGGACAATTTTCCTCTTGGGAGCATTCCTCATAATATATTATATATTCAGTAAATGAACAGTTTTCACCCTTGCAAGTCAGTTCTGTAGGTCGAGGTTCAAACTTTGTCAAAACACAGCCTTTAAAGAGATGTCGTTCTGGCCACTTTGAGCTGCGAGCGTTCTAAATTCGATAGCATAATCTGCAGTGGTGCGGTTGCCTTGAGACATATGAGGCAATTGTGTAGATATAGCCTTACCCCCAGAGGGATATTCAAACACATCTCGTAACTGTTGAACAAAATACTCATAGGAGGTACGAAACAAACGGTCTATCTCCCAGTCTGCTGCAGCCCAATCGATCGCTTTACCACAAAGCAATGACATTAGAAAAGCACATTTATTTTCATCTGAGTAAAAATGTTCTACCTGGGTAGCAAAAAAAAAATCTCCACTTGATGATTAAAGCCCCGGCATTGCTCAGCTGAAGCATCAAATTTCTGGCATAGCCAGTCTTACCATCTGTGGCGTGGGAGAAGGAAGCGATCGAATGTAATGGGTCAGATGCTCATTTGCAGACTGAAACTTTTTGAGCTGTTCTTGGTAACCCTTGAGAACTTTACTTTGATAAGTAAAAGCCGCTTGAAGCTGGGAAACTTCTGCTGGATTTTCATAAGAGGCGAAGTATTCTGTAATGAGGGTGAGGCTGAAGCCGTGTTAGAATCCATTTGCAGAAGTTTAATGGGTAAACAGTTCAACAATCCAAATTGTGAGGCTGAAATCTGAGTCGAGGTCACAGGCAAAGTAGTCAAAGGCACAGTAATCAGTCCAACCGGCAAACAAGCAAAAGGGTAATCCAAAAGGCAAAAATCCAGAGAAACAGGCGATAAATCAAACATGTAGCAATCAAACTAGACAATGGAAATGCTTGGTAAGGCAGTAGAACTGGAAATACTTCGCAAGGCCTGTTTGGAAACAGGAAATGATCGTAGAAGCAGAGGGAGTGGTACCAGTCAATACTTTGGAGAGGGCTCCCTCTGCTGGCGTGGCATTACACTCAGTCTGGAGGCCTCTCAAGACAGACACAGACAGTAATACAGGACGGGGCCAACAGGACGGACAGACAGGAAACGGGCGCCATGGCGGATCAGGGATCTCAGGAGGCCATGGCGGTGCAGGGAGCACAGGGGCCATGGTGGTGCAGGGATCTCCGGAGACCATGGCGGAGCTGGGAGCTTTGGAGGCCATGGCAGATGGTCTTAGTGGCCAAGGCCTCGGTCCCCTCAGCCCAACCACTACAGCCGGAACCCCTTGGAAGGCCCCCCTTTTGAACCATTCCACGAGCCTCAGATCACTCTCGTTTAAAACCGCCCTGCTGTTAGCGCTGGCATCGGTTAAGTGAGTAGGGGACCTTCAGGCCCTTTCCATCAACCCTGCTTGCCTGAAATTCGGGCCTAACGACTCCAAGGTCGTCCTGAAACCAAGGCTGGGTTATGTGCCTAAGGTGCTCTCCACTCCGTTCAGAGCCCTGGTCATAGCGCTTTCCGCACTTTCCCCTTTGACGGATGACCAGGAATTGTCCCTGCTCTGCCCCGTCAGGGCCCTGAGGGTATACATCGAGCGTTCTGCCTCATACAGAACAGCTTTTTGTTAGCTTCGGTAACCGCACTAAGGGTCGCCCTGTTACGAAGCAAAGAATTTCGAGGTGGTTAGTGGAGCCTATCACCCTGGCATACTCCTCCTTGGGCTTGCAATGCCCCATTGAAGTCAGAGCCCATTCCAGAAGCATTGCCTCGTCCTGGGAATGGTCCAGCGGGGTGTCCATTTCAAAAATTCTGAAGCGGCCAGATGGTCCTCGTCATCCACATTTGTAAGGTTTTACAACCTGGACGTCCCTGCCTTGCAGGCCAGAGTCCTTTCTGCTTAGTTCGCCGCCTCCGGCTAGTTAAGCAGTTTTATGGGTTCACTTGACCAACATTGTTCAAGTCCCTCCTTCGCTTGGGCGGTCCATATTATATGGACACTAGGTATACTTACGGGACGACACACAGGCCACGGATGACCCTGAGGGCTCAGCCTTGTGCTTGGTGTATTCTGTTGACTTCGCTGGGTCTTCTCCCATGTGAGTCTTGGTTTTGAGTCGTTCCCCATCATAGCACGGCATGATTGTACTGGTTCCCATACAACCGTCTTACGATGCAGTACGAGTGAACATATCGACATGGAACATACTCGGTTACTTTCGTAACCTCGGTTCCCTTAGATATGGGAACGAGTACTGCGTTCCTGGCCGTGCTATGAGCTGCATGCCTCAGTCGCTTAATTCGAAGAAATCTGAGATGCAGCGGCGAAGCGGCCGCTTATATAGCCAGAGACCCCGCCCATTTCGGCGGGCTATGGCAGGCTGCATAGCCATAGGCTCGCTCAGCGCCGCCGCCGAGCCATTGGTTCGATTTTATAGCACTACACGAACCAATGGATGTGCAGTTTCACTGGGTGATTGAAAAGGCTTCAGTTGAAAAGGAAAAAAGAGTTTTTCCCATACAAGCGTCTTACGATGCAGTACTCGTTCCCATATCTAAGGGAACCGAGGTTACGAAAGTAACCGAGTACATTTGCTTCCCTTTTACCTGACATGGTGTGTCATTAATGCTGCAGGAAGCAATTGCATAATGCTGCATAACATTAGTTTTATTCTTGTGCTCGCAAAACACAGACAGTTCCGCTCATTGGTGGAAGAATGTGAACTTGCAGAATTGTTTATGTTTCAGTGCATGTGGATGGAATAACATTTCTCTGCCCATTGTCTCTGTGTGCTTCAACTCTCAATGCACTGCACACTTGTTCCTAATGTAAAACACAATGAAACGATTTGGTGGTTTGACGGTCTCACATTACGCTGCGGATTTATATGTGACGCATAATCTGAAATTATTTTAATACATTATTACTTTTCATGCAGTTAACATCTCTGAATTTATTTGACATTTTAACTTTTTGTGTAATTTTGAGGGCTGATCAGGATCTTTTTAATAATTTGTTTAATTTGCAGTCCACATTTCAAAGTGCAACGGCCATGAAAGAACCATTAATGAAAAAAAGTATATTAGTACAATTGCATTGGAGTGTTTTGGGAATACACTAAAGTAATAAAACTTATAATCAAATGTGTGAATTTCTTTCACCATTTCAAATGGTTTATTTTATTTATTTAATTATTTTTATTTGTAAGTATGTACAGGTGCATCTAAATAAATTAGAATGTCGTGGAAAAGTTCAATTATTTCAGTAATTCAACTCAAATTGTGAAACTCATGTATTGAATTCAATGCACACAGACTGAAGTAGTTTAAGTCTTTGGTTCTTTTAATTGTGATGATTTTGTCTCACATTTAACAAAAACCCACCAATTCACTATCTCAACAAATTAGAATACTTCATAAGACCAATTAAAAAAAAAAAACATTGTTAGTGAATTGTTGGCCTTCTGGAAAGTATGTTAATTTACTGTATATGTACTCAATACTTGGTAGGGGCTCCTTTTGCTTTAATTACTGCCTCAATTCGGCGTGGCATGGAGGTGATCAGTTTGTGGCACTGCTGAGGTGGTATGGAAGCCCAGGTTTCTTTGACAGTGGCCTTCAGCTCATCTGCATGTTTTGGTCTCTTGTTTCTCATTTTCCTCTTGACAATACCCCATAGATTCTCTATGGGGTTCAGGTCTGGTGAGTTTGCTGGCCAGTCAAGCACACCAACACCATGGTCATTTAACCAACTTTTGGTGCTTTTGGCAGTGTGGGCAGGTGCCAAATACTGCTGGAAAATGAAATCAGCATCTTTAAAAAGCTGGTCAGCAGAAGGAAGCATGAAGTGCTCCAAAATTTCTTGGTAAACGGGTGCAGTGACTTTGGTTTTCAAAAAACACAATGGACCAACACCAGCAGATGACATTGCACCCCAAATCATCACAGACTGTGGAAACTTAACACTGGACTTCAAGCAACTTGGGCTATGAGCTTCTCCACCCTTCCTCCAGACTCTAGGACCTTGGTTTCCAAATGAAATACAAAACTTGCTCTCATCTGAAAAGAAGACTTTGGACCACTGGGCAACAGTCCAGTTCTTCTCCTTAGCCCAGGTAAGACACCTCTGACGTTGTCTGTGGTTCAGGAGTGGCTTAAGAAGAGGAATACGACAACTGTAGCCAAATTCCTTGACACGTCTGTGTGTGGTGGCTCTTGATGCCTTGACCCCAGCCTCAGTCTATTCCTTGTGAAGTTCACCCAAATGCTTGAATCGATTTTGCTTGACAATCTTCATAAGGCTGCGGTTCTCTCGGTTGGTTGTGCATCTTTTTCTTCCACACTTTTTCCTTCCACTCAACTTTCTGTTAACATGCTTGGATACAGCACTCTGTGAACAGCCAGCTTCTTTGGCAATGAATGTTTGTGGCGTACCCTCCTTGTGAAGGGTGTCAATGATTTTCTTCTGGATAACTGTCAGATCAGCAGTCTTCCCCATGATTGTGTAGCCTAGTGAACCAAACTGAGAGACCATTTTGAAGGCTCAGGAAACCTTTGCAGGTGTTTTGAGTTGATTAGCTGACTGGCATGTCACCATATTCTAATTTGTTGAGATAGTGAATTGGTGGGTTTTTGTTAAATGTGAGCCAAAATCATCACAATTAAAAGAACCAAAGACTTAAACTACTTCAGTCTGTGTGCATTTAATTTATTTAATACACGAGTTTCACAATTTGAGTTGAATTACTGAAATAAATGAATTTTTCCACGACATTCAAATTTATTGAGATGCACCTGTATGTTTACTTTTGTAACTACTTTCTATATGTATGTAGAGCTGTTTTGCAACCATGCAAAATTGTGAAAAGCACTATAAAAATAAATTTGGAGTGTGGTTAAATTATTGAAAATGTAAAGGTAATAAAAACATACTTCATGATTATGAATTATTATTATTATTATTATTGTTATTATTATTATTTTGCAACTCAAAACATTTCCTTTTATCTATACTATTGTTATATTCAATAAGTAGTACTCAAACACAGTTCATTGTATTGTACATTTAATCATAACAGGTCAACAGAGGATTCAACAAAAATAAATTACTGGAGTATTACTTCAGTGTTTAACAAGTTAAATTGTTTTATTTGCAAATTGCTCAATGTTACATTTGCACTGTAGGCAAAAGTTGCATTTGGAAATCATCCTTCCCCAATTGCATTTGTAAAAGGCATACTATTTTACAAATTAATTTGTAGTGCAATAAGTTTGTGCTTGATGAAAGCATGAAATAACTACAATTACAGTGTATTTTCAGTTAGTACATAGACATGTCAATCTATTTTTAGTATACTTATCAAAAATTAAGTATTCAGTATATTTATTTTTTTCACTAGGGTGTATAAAGAGAGATATCTGCAAAATCTCACCTTTAGTAAGTCAGTGACAAGTCTTCGGCACAGACCCCTAGCTATGAATGCGCTATGCCAGGACCTGCTAGGACCACAGCACAGTCATCACAGCTCTGCCTTCATGTTTCAACCTGCTGGACAAAAATTTTGACTAAAACCAATCTACACATCGGACTTGTGATGCAGCTCGGAATCATAAATCACACAATGTTCATTTGGCCAGAGGTGAACTTGCTTAGTTGGGGTTAAAAGACACATATTATTCAAAAATACTGCATTATCAAGTTGACTGCACTAACAGCACAGAGTCAGGGAGGCCAGGGAGGAGGTTGTGCAGATGACCAAGGTGGAGCAGGCTGGACTAGTGGCCAGGGCGGAGCAGAAGACCACCACTGCTGTACAGACAGGGCTGAAGAACTCCATGGCGGAGCAGAAGACCACCACAGCAGCGAAGATGAGACTGGTGACCACCACGGTGGAGCTGGTGAGGCAGAAGTCCACCTAGGCATCGCTGGTGACCACCACAGTGGAGCAGGCGAAGCTGGCAGTCCCCAGAACAGAGAAGACAGAGCTGGCATTGCAGCCGGTGAACAAGAGAGCACCAAGGCCAAAAGGCTTGAGAGCGAAGCAGCTTGCAGGCTTGAGAAGCTGAAACTGGTAGGACTGAATACATAGCAGCATTGTGGGTGATGAAGGCCTTGTGATGTCAGCTGCTCGTGCCAATGTCAGTGGCGGATCTGCCACACTGGACTTTTTCTTCTCTGCCATGAGACAGGTCCAGTGGCCAGGATGGAACTGGCGGGTGGTGAAGTCTATGGTTTGGATGGAAATAACATAAAAGTCCACAAACACACTGGGAATACAAGACATGAGAATAGTACATTTAAAAACAGAGCTGTTGGCAAAATTTCATCTGTAAGTCAAGCAGCAAATTGTGCCCTACACTGTAAAAAAAAAATCCGTAAAATTTATGGTAAAAAAAATTGGCAGCTGTGCTTGCCAGAATTTTACCTTAAAAAATACTGTAGCAATATTTTAGGTTTTACGGATTTAACTTAAATTTACATTTAAATACCGTAATTTCATTAACTGATATAATGTTAATATACCAACCTACTGAAGTACTGAAATCTGTTTTGTACCTTTGTAATACGTTGATAACCACCAAAAGGAGGTGGTGATAAGAAAGTCACATGATGAACCAAAGCTCATCACAAGCAGCTTTTAAATACTAACATATATAGAAGGTGCACTGTGTCATTCACACAAACACTAAACACCATCATGGTAGAACACATGAAACTGAAAAAAATGCAATAAACATTAATTTAACAACATTAGATGTAACATACAACCCTAATGCACACAACTGATAAGAAAAAAACTAAGAAGAAACATAGTTATTTCAACGAAAAACATAAAATGTGAAATGTAACGCAGGGAATACTGGGAATGTCAATTTACGGTTATTCACTCTAAATTATAATTTTTCAAAAACTTCCAAAAACTGTACACTAGCGTAGAATTACATGTAATGTCCTATACCATTTTTCACCGTATATAGTAGGCGAACTTACCGTTAACCAATAAATAAGTTTTTACTGTAGCATTTTTACAGTCTTTTATCATTAATCACGGTCATTTTTTACAGTGTACCTACAACCTTTAGAATGTGAAAATGTTGTTGTTGTTTTTTTTTCATGCCAACATTTTAAAGTGGGTGGAAGTTTTAGACCATGCAAACTTTTGTTAATGTCTCTGAGATTTTGTATACCAGCAGGGCTGCCAGATCCTGTTCCTGAAGTTCTATCTTCTTACAGAGTTCAGTTCCAACCATGATTCAACAGACTTGTCAAGCATTGTTTAATATCTTAATTAGCTGGTTCAGTTGTATTTGTTTAGGGTTGGAACTGTTGTATTTATTTATTTATTTATTTATTTATTTATTTTAAGGTAGATCTCCAGGACCAGAACTGAGCACCTCTGGATTGTTTGAAAATTTTCTTTAGATGTATATTAAGTCCCTTCATCATATAACCAAATATTATATAGTAATAACATCAATAATAATAAATATAAATATAAAAAAATAATACAAAAACACACATTTTTAAAAATGCTTTTAAATGTTTCCAAAATACTACTTATTTTATAAAAAAGTAAATAAAATGACACTTAAGTGGCAAAACCATTTTAATTTCCTTTAGGCTATCATTTATTTCAGTGCCATACCCAATGTGCTTCCATAGGTTTCAGTTTGATTTGACTTGTGGCTGCAGCACAAAGCCACGGGCGGACGTCGCCTTTCACTTCAATCCCCGCTTCAACAGCTCTCCACAGATTGTGTGCAACTCATTGCAACGTGAAAACTGGGGAAGAGAGGAAAATGTTGACCTCATGCCTTTTAAACAAGGAGCATCGTTTGAGACCATCATCTTGGTACTTTGTGATGTTTTCAAAGTGAGTGTAAAGCATCACATCATAGGTAGAAACAAACCTGGTTAACAGCCTTCGGCCTATCTGGTTTAAAGCATTTTAACCCACATATTAATTATTATTAATAGTTGTTGTTGTAATACAAGTACTTTCAGAGAGAAATTTTAGATTTGTCAAGTGACAGGAATTTGACTCATTTACTTTCATAGGTAGCGGTTAATGGTGTTCACATTTTGGAGTTCAAACATAGAATTCCTCTTGAGATGGTGGACACATTTTCAGTCTCTGGAAAAGTAGAACTGCATGCCATTGGCTTTATTCCTGACTCAGTAAGTGACATACACTACTAGCTCGAATGTACTGTTATCTCTGTTATCTCTGACCAACTTTATAGAGTATTATATCTATACACATTTTTTATATAAGTCTACATAAATTTCAAACCTTCAAGTATCAACATAAAATCAAAAGATTTTTAAGATTGTGAAAATAGTACATTTAGTCAAATGTGTCAATATTCTCGATGGTATATATCAGATTCATCTTTTATGTTGTTGAAAAGGGTAAATAGTATGATAATAATAATATGAAATAATATGAAATAATAATTTCAACAATGACATATTTTCTCTTTTTGCACAGGGAGTATTTTCAAAATCAGGTGACCTAGTAAGTTCAGCATCCCTTCAGCTGACATCAACAAATTAATCTACATAATTTATTTTTCATATTAATATAATGAAAACATGACTCGCTACATATGCTGTGTCATTTTGCAGAGCATACCCTACAAGGGCAGTTTACTTAGAGGAGTCATTCCAGGGCAGCATATAACAATCAAAGGGCACATCAGCTTATTCCCTCACAGGTAGTTTACCAAGCTTATATTTTGTATAGTTTTACCCTTTAATTGACAACTTTAATTATTTTCTTTTGTCTCTTTTTAAGTTTCACTGTTAACCTGAGGTGTAGCCAATCAAACAACATTGCCCTGCACCTGAACTCACACATCAAATCTGGCATGCTTATCAGGAACTCTCTTCTCCGCCAGTCATGGGGCCCAGAAGAGCGTGAACTGCAATACTTTCCTTTTTCAGCTGGGAACTACTTTGAGGTACTTCTACCCTTTGTCACCTATGTAGACTATGTAGACCTATGTCATTGCAAGAGCACTGTTTTACATAACCATGGCGAACTGTCTTGAGGGTATAGAGAGAGAGAGAAGTATACTGAAGTATATTTGGAGGTTATATGGAAAAGTTGAAAAGATGTAAGTTTTGTTTCTGAATTCCCAAATTAAAGATACCACGTCAATTCGATAAACTTAATAATCCAGTCAGTCTATTCACAATAAGAGTGTCCAATATATAACAATAAAATGTATGCACTAAATTCAAGCAAAATGCTCAAAACAGAAATCACTTCTTAAACCTCAGAACTAATTGCAGCACTCAGCGTTTTCCACGCCTCCAAAGTTGAGCATTTCTCAGCTTATGGACACTCTCAACTACTCTCAATGTTTTCTCTCATCCACTGTCATTTCCACAATTGATCACGCAAACGAGAAGCTCATTCTTCCATAGCTCATGTATTAGTTAGCTGAAGAAACTAAGGGGCTTTTACACATTGTATTTGTAAGTTTTTTGCTTCTTCAGAGTTTTTGCTTGTAATAACAAGGGGTAGTGCAATGTTAATTCTGCAAGGAAAGGTCTTGAGAACCTTTTCACATGCCATTTTAAAAAAACTCACATGCAAGATGCTGAAAAGGCAGTGAAATGCCACACAGTGGTCACAGGCATTTAGTATAGTGTGCTGAACAGTTTCCAGCCAGTGGGAATTTCAGTTGGCAGGTTTTTAACAAACTTTTTTTTTTTTCAAAGAGATGAAAAGGTAAGGATAAAACTGTTCAGTGAAACTGAGAACTTATGTCTAATTTCTGTACCTGGAGTTCTCAACTTTGGCCCTCAAGGTCCACTTTCCATGTGACAAGACCACATCCTTGTTTTAGCTCAGGAAGTAGCTGTGCTTCCCCTTTCAGTCGGTCACTCCGAGTCACGTCGGATGACCGACGAAATTGGGATCTCGCCAGAGAGACCAATCCACTTCGAGTGTAACTAAACGAGCCAATGGACATTGGCATGCGATTATTGCATCCAGCTGCCGCTGATCACAGCGTGAGCATAAGAGGCAGCTGATGCACCGCATCAATTATCCTTTCGCTTCGGAGCCGAGCGGTAGTGGTTAAAGCTACTGCTCTCCCTTCCAAGAGAGTGTTCTGCGAGCGAGTGCGGGCGTTACGGCGCGGCAGCGGTGGTCACGGTGTCCGGGAGAGAAAGATCGTCTTCCTGCTGACAGCCACACTAGGAGTGTGCGGTGGCCAGCTCCCCTGCGTGCTTCAGCACTAAAAGAGCATTTCTCTGAAAGAGCAATTTCTCTAAAAGAGCAACACGGGTGATCGCGTCTTTTTAAAGATGTCTTTTCACCCGTGCGTTTCTGGGTGTGGTCGTTTCCTGGCGCCTCAGGACGGTCACGATCGCTTCCTCACGTGTCTGGGCATTCAGCACGCTGAGGTGGCTTTCGTGGATGGTTCATGTTCTTCTTGCGGGGACATGACCATCTCGGAGTGCGACTCTGCTATGTCAAACATGGCAGAGTCCCTCTGCCTGCCGTGATCCGGCGTGCACACTGGATCCGGTGGAGTTAGAGGTGATTTGAGGATTACGGTGAGGGCTTCCCCAAGTGGAGCTCCTCACCCCTCAAGCACTCCGCAGCCGGTGGAGCTGCCGAAGGAGCGCGCTGGCCACGCGTTTCCTTCGGTGCCCCCTCTGACGACCAGATGTCGATCACCGCATCGGAGGGCGGGCCCTCTCTCTCCGGGGATGACGACCCGGCTGCGTTGCCCCCTTCGGGTGTGGTAGCGTTGTCCGTGCCAGACCCAGAGATGACGGCTATGCTTTCCCGGGCCGCCGAGAATGTCGGGCTCGTGTGGAATCCTAAAAAGCCACCGTGTCCCGATCCTTCGAGGCTGGGCGAGTGGTTCCTCGGTGGGGGTGGCGCTGGTTCTCAGCGCCCCCCTCCGGTGCCATTCTTTCCGGAAGTGCATGAGGAGCTGACAAGATTGTGGAGGGCACCTTTCACTGCCCGAAACACATCTTGTAGTTCTTCCGCTCTCACCACCCTCGATGGTGGAGCCGCTTTGGGGTATGCGGGCATCCCCTCGGTGGAACGGTCTGTGGCCATGCAACTGTGTCCAACAGCCGCTTCCACCCTGCGGGGTGATCCGTGTCTCCCCTCACGGGCCTCTAAGTATTCGTCAGGTCTAACTGGCAGTGCTTATAGAGCCTGTGGGGAGGCGGCTTCCGCCCTCCACGCTATGGCGTTGCTGCAGGTCCACCAGGCCAAAGCACTGAAAGACCTGCACGAGGGTGGTCACGACCTGGCGGTTCTACATGAGCTGCGTGCTGCGACGGACCTCGCGCTACGAGTGACGAAGGTGACCGCACAGTCTCTGGGTTGTGCGATGTCCAGGAGCGCCATCTCTGGCTGTGTCTCGCTGACATGAAGGAGCAGGAGAAGGTACAGTTCCTGAATGCTCCCGTGTCACAGACCGGCCCTTTCGGCGACGCTGTCGAGAGCTTTGCCCAGCAGTTCTCGGCAGCCCAGAAGCAGACTGAGGCAAACACATCATGCGCCGGAGGAAACCTGCTGCTTCCACTCCGGCTGCAGCCACTCAGCCTGCTCGTCGCCGTGGGCGCCCCCTGCGGCCGCCCCCGCTCCCGCGCAGCCGCAGCAGCCTTCACCAGGCAGCGTCGTGGAGCCGGTCGCAGGCAGGACGCCCAGCCCGTCCAGGCCCCCGCCAAACCTGGCGGCAAGCGCAAGTGCAAGAGTCCCTGGGACGGTCGACCCAGAGATGGAGGAGACTGCTCATCGGGAGATGGTGACTGCACCACTCCCTCCCCCGGAGGAGGGCCGGGTGGAGTATCTTTTGTTCATTTTGTTCCGCCGCTGGCCCAGCAGCCAGCGGTACCCAAAACATCAGTAAAGAGCGGTCTCCTCAATCTCCGGGTCTCAAGAGGAGGAGAGTGGTGATCCGTGCATCACAGGATCACTTCCCTCCTCCTCTCTCGCCAGCAGGCAGCGGGTGGTTGCCCAAGAGCACCCCTCCTGCCCATTCGTGGAACCAGGTAAGGGCAGTAGCACTCCAGTCCCCGCTTCAAGTCGTCAAACGCCGGGCTGTCACAAGCCTCAAGCCGGGTTCCTGTGTCTCCTCCCACGCGAGGAGAAATCAGGTGAGTGCTACACTACACACCCAGACCCCGCCCCCTGCCGTCACAGGCCAGGCCGTCACAGGCCCTGGGGCCGGTCCCTGTGTTCCACCTCGCTGCCCCACCGCGGGCATGTCGGTGGGCCCGTTGGCCCCGCTGGTGCGGTCTCTCGGAGCCTGGTTAGCGCTCCCCAGCCCGTCCCGGTGGCTCCTGCGGACCATCAGACTCGGCTATGCGATTCAGTTCGCCCGGCGTCCCCCCCAAGTTCAGGGGCATCCGGTTCACTTCAGTCAAAGCCGTCGATGCCCCTGTCTTGCTCGCGGAGATTGCAGTCCTACTGGCGAAGGATGCAATAGAGCCGGTCCCTCCAGCCGATATGAGGTCGGGGTTTTACAGCCCTTACTTCATTGTGCCCAAGAAAAGCGGTGGGTTACGACCGATCTTGGATCTGCGAGTTTTGAACCGTGCACTTCACAAGATGCCGTTCAAGATGTTGACGCAGAAACGCATTCTTGGATGCGTCCGTCCCCTAGATTGGTTTGCAGCAATCGACCTGAAGGACGCGTACTTTCATGTTTCGATTCTCCCGCGACACAGGCCATTCCTGCGATTCGCGTTCGACGGTCGGGCATATCAGTACAAGGTCCTGCCCTTCCGGCTGTCCCTTTTCGCCTCGTGTCTTCACCAAAGTCGCAGAGGCGGCCCCTTGTTCCCCTGAGAGAACGGGGTGTGCGCATTCTCAACTACCTCTACGACTGGCTCATACTTGCACAGTCTCGAGAGCTGTTGTGCGCACACAGGGACCTGGTGCTCAGGCACCTCAGCCAGTTGGGCCTTCGGGTCAATTGGGAAAAGAGCAACTCGTGCCAGTGCAGAGGATCTCTTTTCTCGGCATGGAGTTGGATTCGGTCAACCAGACAGCACGCCTCACCCAGGAACGTGCTCAGTCGGTGCTGAACTGCCTCAAGACTTTATCAGGCAGGACAGCGGTCCCACTGAAACTCTTTCAGAGGCTCCTGGGGCATATGGCTGCAGCTGCGGCCATAGTTCCGCTCGGTCTGCTCCATATGAGACCGCTTCAGCACTGGCCCCATGGTCGAATCCCGAGGTGGGCGTGGAAACGCGGTAATCACCGGGTTCAGATTACACCGGCCTGCCGCAAGACCTTCAGCCCGTGGTCAGATCCTTCGTTCCTTCGGGCAGGAGTGCCCCTGGAGCAGGTATCCAGGCATGCTGTGGTATTCACGGATGCCTCGGCCACCGGCTGGGGTGCCACGTACAACGGGCACGCAGTATCAGGGGTTTGGACGGGCCCCCTTCTGCGTTGGCATATCAATTGCCTCGAGTTGCTGGCAGTACGCCTTGCCCTGTGCCGCCTCAGAGGGCGCCTTTGGGGCAGGGACGTTCTGGTCCGTACGGACAACACTGCGACCGTTGCCTATATCAACCGGCAAGGCGGTTTGCGCTCCCGTCGCATGTCGCAACTCGCCCGCCACCTCCTCCTCTGGAGTCAGAAGCATCTGAGGTCCCTTCGTGCCATCCACATCCCAGGAGTGTTCAATCAGGCGGCCGACGAGCTGTCTCGAGCGGCACTTCCTGGGGAGTGGAGACTCCATCCCCAGGCGGCCCAGCTGATTTGGAGTCGGTTCGGAGTTGCTCAGGTAGACCTGTTTGCATCTCCAGAAACCACCCACTGCCAGTGGTTCTACTCCCTGTCCGAGGCAACGCTCGGCATGGATGCACTGGCACACAGCTGGCCCCAGGGCTTGCGCAAGTATGCGTTTCCCCCAGTGAGCCTGCTAGCACAGACATTGTGCAAGATCAGGGAGGACGAGGAGCAGGTCCTGTTAGTGGCTCCATATTGGCCCAACAGGACCTGGTTCCCGGAACTCATGCTCCTCGCGACAGCCCCTCCCTGGCCGATTCCTCTGAGGAAGGATCTGCTTTCTCAGAGACGGGGCACCCTCTGGCACCCGCGTCCAGACTTGTGGAAACTTCATGTGTGGTCCCTGGACGGGACGCGGAGGTTCTAGGTGACCTGCCCCAGGAGGTAGCGCTCACTATCGCTTCAGCACGAGCACCGTCCACAAGACGGGCCTATGCGCTGAAGTGGAACCTGTTCGTCGAATGGTGTTCCTCTTACCAGGAGGACCCCCGGAGATGTTCGATCAGAGCCGTGCTTTCCTTTTTGCAACAAGGGTTGGAGCGTAGGCTGTCCCCCTCCACCCTTAAGGTATATGTTGCTGCTATTTCTGCCCACCACGACCCCATAGAGGGGAGGTCGGTGGGGAAGCACGATCTGGTCGTCAGGTTTCTTAGGGGGGCCAGGAGGTTAAATCCTCCGAGGCCTCCCTCCCTTCCCTCTTGGGATTTGGCTTTGGCGCTAAGAGCCCTACAAACTGCCCCCTTTGAGCCATTGCAGTCAGTCGAGTTGAAGTTTCTTTCTATGAAAACCCTACTCCTGACTGCATTGGCCTCAATCAAGAGGGTGGGGGACCTGCAGGCATTTTCGGTCGACGAGTCGTGCCTTGAGTTTGGGCCGGCTGACTCCAGTGCAACACTGAGGCCCCGGCCCGGCTATGTGCCCAAGGTTCCTACCACGCCCTTCAGGGACCAGGTAGTGAGCCTGCAAGCGCTGCCCCTGGAGGAGGCAGACCCAGCCCTAGCTTTGCTCTGTCCTGTACGCGCACTGCGTCAGTACGTGGATAGAACTCAGAGCTTCAGGACCTCAGAACAGCTCTTTGTCTGTTACGGAGGACAGCAGAAGGGGAAGGCTGTCTCCAAGCAGAGGATGGCCCACTGGATAGTGGATGCCATCACCTTGGCCTACGAAGCACAAGGTGTGCCCTGCCCGCTCAGGTTGCGTGCTCACTCCACTAGGGGTGTCGCATCGTCCTGGGCGCTGGCTCGTGGTGCCTCGCTAGCAGACATCTGTAGAGCTGCGGGTTGGGCGACTCCCAACACGTTCGCTAGGTTTTATAGCCTACGTGTCGAACCGGTTTCCTCCTGTGTTCTCACCTCAAACGGGTAGTGGCACTGAGAGGGCCGGCTCAGAGTCGGCTTGCGGCGTCCTTACGCCTAATTCTCCAGAGAGTTCCTTAACCAGGCAAACCCTGTTGAGTCCTCCAGCACTCCGGCGTCCAGACGCGGCGGGGCGTCCGGCGCCAGGCCTTCAGCCAATGAATTCTTGAAATCTGGTGCGAGGCTAGTGCCCATATGAGAGACCCTGTCGGGATCCCATATGTGTATTCCACGGTATTCTTATTAGAGCCATGTTTCCCCTGGCGGACCACGTTCTGCCATCTCTAAAGATGCAGCCTGAGCCATCTCAGAGACTTCCATGTGCAATAGGGCCCTTCGGGGTTACTTCACATGTTTGAATGTCACTTAACCCCCTCTGGGAGGAGGTGACTCCGCAGTGTGCCTCTTCCAAGTGGAAGGGCACGCTTCCCAGTGTTGTTATGGGAAGGGTCAGGAGCCCTACACAGGGCACTGGAAGGGGCAGCTCCTGTGGCGCTTTGGTAGGGATCCCAATTTCGTCGGTCATCCGACGTGACTCGGAGTGACCGACTGAAAGGGGAACGTCTCGGTTACGTATGTAACCCTCGTTCCCTGAAGGAGGGAACGGAGACGTCACGTCCCGTCGCCACAGTCGCTGTACCACCGCTGAGCTGCCGGGTCGCCGGCTCGGCTCCTCAGCGAAAACATAATTGATGCGGTGCATCAGCTGCCTCTTATGCTCACGCTGTGATCAGCGGCAGCTGGATGCAATAATCGCATTCCAATGTCCATTGGCTCGTTTAGTTACACTCGAAGTGGATTGGTCTCTCTGGCGAGATCCCAATTTCGTCGGTCATCCGACGTGACGTCTCCGTTCCCTCCTTCAGGGAACGAGGGTTACATACGTAACCGAGACGTTCTCCTCCCTATACATAAATCAACATGTTATCTTGTTAGTCACATGGTCCAATTTTCTTCCAGCTATTGTAGACATGATTTCTATAACAAAAATATGATGTTTTTACCAATAATTGATTGCTATCAACCTTTAAGTCATGAATTATCATTCACACATACCATACCAATATAAACCTATAAACTATTCAACAGTTATTCAAAAGGACAAAACCAATGAGTGATCAAAACATGACAGTCAAATGTGTGGGTTACAGACATGATATGGAGTTATACAATGGAATGATGTTTGGTTGTAAGTCCTCTCAGCATCATTTTTGAGTGATCTAATACATTTTAGATACAATATGTAAAAGGCAGTTTCTGTACTATTCCAAGAGTGCTGAAGAATTCAGTTCTGTGCGGAAGAGGTAAAAAGGTCAAGGGAGTCTGGTCTTTGTCCTGGGTGGGGGAAACCAACCCAGGTAAGTCTTAACTCATGATTTTCTTCATGATTCTACTCATGATAGTCATTTGTCTCATTTAAAGTTGACAATCTTGGAGGGGGTTTTCCTCATTCAGGACCATCTCCTGCAAGCACCTCTGATCTAAGCTGTTGAAGAGTCAGCAGTTGTTAGGCTTGCTTCAGACTTGCTGATGCCAGAATCCCGGACAGATTTATGGTCATCCATGCTGTCTTTTGGGCCTACTCTGGAATTCTTGCTGCTTGGTCAGTTTTAGCAAAGTTCTGATCACATTATAACAGTCTGATTCGTTCTGATATCCTACAATTGTAATATGTTGTAGATGGTTATAAGAGTGCATATTTCATCTCCCTAAGCATTTTGAATGACCAACCGGAAATAAAGCAAAGACCTTTTGAAATAATGTAGAGGGCTTTTCACACTTGAAATTGTTAACCCTGGGTCATCCTAAACCCCGGATAAATGGAATCCTGGGTTATCTGTAATAACGTTTCACACTGCTCAAACTATACCTGGGGTTAACTGTTAATCCTGGGTATTCATTAACAGACGTTTTACACTGTATATTCCTAAACCCCGGGTTAACGTTCTTATTTGCATATTTGCGGTGTCACTGTCACTGATTGGACGAACAGCAGGCAAGCTGTTTACACAGCTTTTTCCGCGTCTTGACAGTTATTAAAAAAATGTCGTCGCGTAGGTCTTTAGCTGTTTTAAGACTCATGAGATGCACAAAGGCAAGAAAACAAAGACAAAAGTACAAAAGAAAGAAAACAAGGAGCAAAATATGTGAATATTTCTTTGAATTTCTTTTAAACCTTGTGCAGTCTTCGGTCATTTCTGACCAGAGAATTTTACATTTTGAATTTTTAAAAATCACAGCTTCATCGGAATGATATGAAACTTGGTGACTTTTATGGCACTTGGAATGTGAACACAGAAAAAAAAGTGAGGGCATTATTCGAACAGGCTAAGTGGGCATAAAAATAGTCACATTAATCAAATTGATTGAAAAATAATTTGAAAAATTTTTTTTTTTTTTTTTTACTATTTTTTACTATTACTATTATTTGCTATATTTACTTCTCTCTTTTTTTTTTACTATTTTCAATGGTATTATCATAATTATTCCATAAATATTAATTAGTACCATAAAATTCTCTCAAAATACAAAGAAAAAAACTATTATTGAAAAAAAATATATTAGATTGATTTTACTGAAGAAAAAAAAGTTACATTTCATCTCAAATGAGGAGCGCACAAGGGTTAAGTGTGGAGAGACTAATGTTTACTTGTACAGTAGCGTCATTGTTTACATCCTCATCTCGGAAATTATGGGTCACTCCAAAAAGTCATCACTGGTGGTGAAGAAATCCAATCTTGATGTTTCTGTGCTAAGTAATTTTAGACCAATTTCCAATCTTCCATTTATTTCAAAAATTTTAGAAAAGGTTGTACTCACTCAACTACAGTCTTTTCTGAGTTCAAATTCATTATACGAAACTTTTCAGGTTATAGAAAATTACATAGTACTGAATCTGCGTTATTGAAAGTTACAAATGATATTGTGCTGTCTACTGATAATGGGAATGCTGTTGCTTTGGTCCTTTTAGATCTCAGTTCAGAATTTGATATGGTTGATCATAAAATTTAAATTTCTCGATTGGAAAGTTATGTAGGCATTCAGGGTACCGTTTTAAAATGGTTTTGGTCATATTTAACCAATAGGAAGTTCTCTGTATGTATTGTAAAACATACTTCTTCATTAGCACACCTCTCCTGTGGTGTTCCGCAGGGATCAATCCTTGCTCCTACACTTTTCTCTTTATACATGCTGCCACTGGGATCCTTGTTTTCTAAACATGGAGTATTGTTTCATTTATATGCTGACGACACCCAGTTGTACCTCCCACTTAAACGTAAAGATTCATGTTCTATTGAGGTTTTGCTAGCATGCCTACGGGATCTGAAATCATGGCTTTCACAAAATTTTTTGGCCTTAAATGAGGAAAAAAAACTGAAGTTGTATTGTTTGGACCAAGTGATTTTTATGATGGTGGTGATCTGGATCTAGGCTTTTTAAGTTCTCATGTTACTCCGTGTGCTAAAAACCTTGGTGTTTTATTTGACTCAGGACTTCGCTTCGATAAACAGATTAATTCTGTCATCAAATCATGCTTTTTCCATTTACGCCACCTTGCAAAAGCTAAAACTTTTCTCTCCCTCAAGAATTTTTAAACAGTTATTCATGCATTCATTACCACACGTCTTGACTATTGTAATTCACTTTATTATGGAGTTAATAGTTCATCTATTGGGTGTTTACAATTTGTTCAGAATGCTGCGGCTAGGCTGTTGACCGGTAGAAAAAAATTTGATCGCATTACTCCCATCTTGATGTCTCTGCGCTGGCTACCGGTTACATATAGAACTTTAATAAAGTTTAAAATTTTAGTGTTCGTTTATAAATCATTACATGGCTTAGCTCCAGGTTACCTTTCTGTCTTGGTACTCCCTCATAACCCAACTAGGTCACTTAGGTCTGGGGATCTTGGATTACTCTCTGTGTGCAGGACTAAGCTAAAACATAGAGGGGACAGAGTCTTTGCAAAGGTAGGCCCCAAACTATGGAACAGCTTACCAGTGTCAATTCGAACGGTATCATCTCTTTCTATGTTTAAATCTAAGCTTAAATCTTGTTTTTTATCTATGGCGTTTAACAAAAAAATACATTTTTACTGAGTGTATTTTACTTTGCTGATTGTAATTTTTTATTTTATGTATTGTTTCTAATGTTCTGTACAGCACTTTAGTCAACCTTTAGGTTGTTTTTAAATGTGATTTATAAATAAACAACTAACTAACTAACTAACCAACACAGAGTGCAGGACCATCGCTCAACTCTTTGGAGTTGGGATTTCAACAGGTGCACTGTGGTTCACCTGGTAAACAGTTTCTAAAATATTATAAGGCTTAGAAATAGATCAAGTGATGCAAAAATGTTAATGATAAAAAAAGAATGAAGCAGGTACTGCATTTTAATGTTCGCATTTACCTTTCTGAGATGAAATATGTTTAGCTGACTTCAAACCACAGAATTTTTTTTTTTTTTTTTTTTTTTTTTTTTGAATTTTCGTTTTTTGGGTCAACTATACTTTTAAAATTAACACAAATTAAACATAAAATATAAAAATGGTAACACTAAGGTTCATTAGTTAAGGATAGTTAACTACATTAACATGAACTATAATGAAGTGTTCTTCTACAGCATTTATTAATCTTTCTTTGTTAATGTCAATTTCAACATTTACTAATACATTTGTTAAAATTAGTTGATGAACTGTGAACTAAAATGAACAATGCATTTCCATAAGCTAACATTAACAAAAATCAATTAATAAATACTGCTGTACTGCTCAGTTAGTTCATGTTACTAAATACTAATGTTAACAAATGAAACCTCACTTAGAAGGTTTACCTTTCTAATAAATTTTCATACTCAGATTAAGTAATAAAGTTGATATAGAAGTGAAAAAAAATATTAAAGAATACCAGAATAGCGGAGTAGAAATAGGCAATTAACTTTATTACTGTCACACTCCGCTGGGAGCAAGGGAACGAGGAGACGAAGAATTCTTCAAATGAACAGTCTTTAATAAATCAAAAAGGTAGGAAACACAGGCAGGCAGGAACATACACGTAGGGAGTCAGAATGACATTTAACAGCGGACGCTCAAGACACAGAAACACAGGGCTTAAGAAACTACAACTGAATGAGATAATTAAACACAGGTGGGAGGAATCATAATCAAACTAAAAAAAGAACAGGAAACAGGAAGGACCAAATAAGGGCATAGAGAGCACATGGGGAGCCACAAAACACAACACAAATCTGACATAACTCCCCCCTCCCGGAAGGCGCGTCCTGCACCGCACAACTTCCAGCGGGGAGGTGGGGGGAGGGGCGCTCTGGAGGCCTCTAGGGGCAGGGTTTCAGAATGGAAGGCCTCCAGGGTGGCGCCCATTCCGGGACCCACGGTGGAGCAGGAAGCTCGGGCGGCCACGGTGGAGCAGGGAGCTTGGGGACCCATGGCGGAGCAGGGAGCTCGGGGAACCATGGCGGATCAGGGAACTCAGAAGGCCATGGCAGATCAGGGGACTCGGGCGGCCATGGCGGATCTGCCTCCAAGGCCGTGGTCCCAGCCCCCCCCCCCCAAAAAAAAAAAACTTGGGGGAACTTACAGGGCTGAACTCGGGGACAGGGCTGAACTCTGCGCCAAACGGGGAATCAGAAGCCCTCCCTGGGCTCAACTAGGGATCAGGACCTCTCCCTGGGCTTGACAGGGAATCAGGAGCCCTCCCTGGCCTTAACGGGGAATCAGGAGCCCTCCCTGGGCTTAACAGGGGACCAGATGCCCTCCGTGGGCTAAACTGGGGATTAGGCGCCCTCCTTGGGCTTAACTGGGGAACAGGAACCCTCCTTGGGCTTAACAAGGGATCAGGAGCCCTCCGTGGGCTAAACTGGGGAACAGGAGCCCTCCTTGGGCTTAACAAGGGATCTACAGCTTTTGCTTGACTCTGGTCAGGGGCTGGAGCCTGCACTGGACTCTGGTCAGGAGCTAGAGCTGATAGTGGAATGAACTCTGTGGCTGGAGCCGACACTGGAGCGAGCTCTGGGGCTGGAGCCGACACTGGAGCGAACTCTGGTGCTGGAGCCGACACTGGAGCGAACTCTGGGGCTGGAGCCGATTTAGAGACGAGGATGAGGGCTGCGAACAGTCTTTTTCTCCTCATCCCCCTCTTTCAGTTGGGGGCGAACTGGACTGCCAGCAGGCTTGACGTTGCGGCGGCCATGAGTCAGCAGAGGGCTTGAAGGAGCCGCGGACGGCAGGCTTGAGTCAGCGGCAGACGGCGGGCTTGACTAGGGATCTGCCAGTGGACTCGACAGCGGGCTGGTTCTGGCTCGGGCCTGGACACTCCCCAGACACCTGAAGACCCCTTCTTTTCAACTTAGTCCAGTGGTGTCTGGGAGGTCCACGGGGCGATGGTAGTTGGCCCCGAGCCAGAACAGAGAATTTAGGGTGGTGTCATCCCACACCGTCGCTGTGGCGAGCCCGTAGAATTCCCCAGCGTACTCATAGAAGGGAAGATCTTTACGGGCTAGGGCAAGGAATCGTACGGCGGCCATGGCCGCAGGGAAAAACAAACAGGGAAAACAAAAAACTTTTAAAAAACAGAAAACAAACACGGGAAAAAAAGGGGCCGCTCACTTTCTGTTTGGTCCGCTGTTCCGTCACGCTCCGCTGGGAGCAAGGGAACAAGGAGATGAAGAATTCTTCAAATGAACAGTCTTTAATAAATCAAAAAGGTAGGAAACACAGGCAGGCAGGAACATACATGTAGGGAGTCAGAATGATATTTAACAGCGGACGCTCAAGACACGGAAACACAGGGCTTAAGAAACAACAACTGAATGAGATAATTAATTAAACACAGCTGGGAGGAATCATAATCAAACTAAACAAGAACAGGAAACAGGAAGGACCAAATAAGGGCACAGAGAGCACATGGGGAGCCACAAAACACAACACAAATCTGACAATTATCTGCATTTCTATTATTTTATCAGGTCTGTGTGGCCATTGTGGACATCCTTGCAGAAAATCTAATTCACATCCCAAAAGAAAATGCTGCTTTGGTAGTCATACGAGGTTTCGAGACCAGATGGGGTTTTTCACATTGCTTCGGTGCAGTAGATGACACACACATTCCAATACAGGCCCCAAAAGAATTCCAGAGTGACTACTACAATCGCAAAGGATTTGTTGACTATCAGTACAAATTTATGAATGTGAACTTTGGGTTTCCAGGAAGTGTTCATGATGCACGTATGTTTGCAAACTCACAGCTTTACAAACTAGGCAGCGAAGGACTTCTATGTCCTCAAGTGCACCGACAAATTGGGGGAAAGTCTGTACCAGTTGTTATTCTTGGAGATAGTGCATACCCAGCGCTTACCTGGCTGATGAAGCTTTTCAGTGACAACAGGCTACAAACTCCATGAAGAAGGACATACAACTATTACCACAGCCGGGCAAGAATGGTCGTTGAAAATGCTTTTGGAAGATTAAAAGGCAGATGGCGCATCCTTCTCAAAAGGAATGACACCAGCATCCAAAAGTTGCCCAAACTAGTGATTGCGTGTTGTGTGCTCCGCAATCTGTGTGAATCTTCAGGAGAAGACTTCGACACACACCTGATGAATGAGGTGGACCAAACAACCGATGCTTGTGAAATTGGCAATGACAATGAAGATGCATGTTTGTTCGCAATGCCTTTGATGAATGTTTTGAGAGATAAAATCTAAATAAGCAAATCTGACATGAGAAGATATAGAATATAGATACCTTGTAAATACTGTTGTAAATATTGATTTTTTTTATTATTTATTATTATTTATTTAGCTTTGATAAACACTTTAACAAAAGTAACAAGAAAAACATCTTAACCAATAAACTGAAGTAGAAATTAATATGCATTTTATGTATTTGCGATCCAAATGGTTACTAAAAATTATATAGTTCATATAACACAAGGTACTACCATTTAAAATCTATTTCATAGTTAATCCATGCTAATCCTGCTCCATAGTAAAACTACAAATGGAAGTCAATACACAAAAACATGTTTTTTCTAAAATAAAAGCATGGTTAATCTTCATAAGGGTAGCCTACTCTCTTTTTCTCCCTTTTGAATGATTAAACAGATACGATAATTACTTACCAATGAGGACGAGGATGAATCCTCGCTGACAGAAATATCTAAAGGGTAATTCGCCTCTTTATCTTGCTCGGGGGTTTGAATGGAACTGGCGTTTTCACTGGGCAGTATGTCATCAAGTTAATCCATGCTAATCCTGCTCCGGAGTAGGGTTTCATAACCCCGGGTAAAACACCGGTTTCAAATTACAGGTGTGAAACGTTTCTTTACCCGGGGTTAAAAGCAGCGCTTAGAACGACGATAACCCGGGGTTAAGCGCAGTGTGAAAAGCCAGTGTATTTCAGGTTTTTTAGTTAAAAGGCCCACATTGTTAAGATCGTTTTTATTTCTGGATGTTTTGGATAACAGTATATTGATTACACAATATACTGTATCTGGCATTTAATTCAATGTAAATTCTTGTTGCTTCTGATATCTGAGATTTTGATTTTCTAGGTCAAGGTTCCCCTAATCCGGTCCTGGAGGGCTACTGCCCTGCAGAGTTTAGCTCAATCCCTGATCAAACTTATTTACCTGTGATTTTCAAGGGACCCTGAAGACCTTGATGAGCTTGCTCAGGTGTGTTTGATTAGGGTTGGAGCTAAAGTCTGCAGGGCATTGGCCCTCCAGGTCAAGATTTGAGGAACCTTGTTCTACTTATTACTAACTTTCAGAATACAGGACTGTAATGTAACAGTAGTAGTAATTTCTAGCGATTATTGTCAATTTGATTTCACAGATACTATTTAAAGTAAACTGAGCTAAACAATGACATCTCTGAATTCAATAATGAAATGCCATCAACTGAAAATTGAGTGTTTAATCTTATTATACATTACTGACACTCTATCCTCCAATTTGATACTGTTAAGTGCTTTGACACAATCTGTATTGTTAAAAGCGCTATATAAATAAAGGTGACTAGTAACAGTTTAAGTACTGAGAAGCTAAATAATTCAGTTTTTTTTTTTTTTTTTTTTTTTTTCGGGCAGCCACCCAGTAGTGCATTACAATAATCTAGATTTGAGGTCATGAATGCATGAGTTAACTTTTCTGCATTTGACATTAATAGCATTGTCTAATTGAAATGACAAACGACAAAGACTTAAAATCCATCATGAGTCAGACAGTATTCTAGGTTATTACATGTGGAGGTTTTTTACATCCAATGCAGTCCAATAGTTTTGTGAATTGGTAGGTTTCATCGTGCCTCAAGGAAATATAGAGCTAAGTATCATCAGCATAATCGCAGATTTCAGCTCCAACCTCAATCAAGCACACCTGAACCAGCTAATCAAGGTTTTCAGGGCTACTTGATAATTATAGACAGGTGTGTTGGAGCAGGGTTGGAACTGAAGTCTGCAGGACAGTAGCTCTTCAGGAGCAGAGTTGGAGATCCCTGCAATAGACAGTACGTCCTCATCCAGCAGCGCATTCTCATTACTCACAGAAGAATAAGAAACTTTCTCAAACTTCTCAGCAAGCTCCATCTGCGAGACTCACAACTTCAGTTTCCTGCTCACCTCAGCTGCAGCAGGTTCTGATCCATAGGGTGCAGATGACTGTCCCAATTCCCTTGAAAAAAGGGACAAATGAGAACAAAGATTCTTCAAAGAAAAACTATTGCAACAGCCCCCTCTGAGGACTGAGCATGCATGCTCCTCACCAATGTAAATAACTCCGGTCATGTGAATCATCAGGTTTCAGATACCGCTGACATGGATGAACACACTTCCTGAAACACTTACAGTAGCACTAGTGCTACCCATATATCTTAGACAAGTCACAAATAAAGGGCTACTGAAGACAAGAAGTGGGTGATGTGCTCTACAGGCACCCTTTTATACTCATGTTCACACTAGTAGTGATGTCAAACGCTGTCACTGGGCAATGTCAATTTCATTGTCAGGTTTAGACACTTGCTTCAGACACCGGTCATGCTGGAGGCATTCCCCATAGTGTCTGCTTAAGGACACAGTGCAAGTTACCATTCGAAAGAATGGAATGAATTCGAAAGTAGTAGAACCATAACTGGAATTGTTCCTTACCATTCTTAGAACCACTTGGCCCAATGGTGGAAAAGCGGCTATGGACACTGTCTTCTCCAGCAGCTTGAATCGCATTTCCCACTTTCCGGTTGCCGGGTGTTGTGCAAAATTTGCTCTCTCTACCAAATTATTACTCCCTACCTCATTGAAACCTCTACCTGATTGCCTAATCCTTACCCCATCTCTAATCCTAACCCCTCCCTTACACCTAATCCTAAACCTAAAAAATACTAGGGGTAATAATCTGGTGGTGATCAGAATTTGGCACAACACCAGTACTACAAAAATAAAAAACGTTTTAGCATATTTCCGTATATAAAGTAACAGTTATGTATACTTTATTTTTGTACATTTTTATGAAAAAAAAATTATTCATAGAAAAATTAGTCTTTAAAACAACTCTTCTGTCAGACACAGTTGAAGTACAAAGTGTTTGATAATCTCATGATAATGAAATTACGAGCATGCAATCTCCAACCCTAAAGCAGCAAGCAAAAATAAATCGTAATCCATGGAAACCATTACAGTGTTCTCTGTCGCAAGAAGTGCAAAGTCTTGCATTCAGTTACTGAAGATTGAAATAGCAGCATCTCTACTAATTGTGAATCTGTAAGCGAACAGCAACATTACTGCTTTGCTACTGAGAAATGTCATGTAGCTTTTCATTTGTGAATCTTTTGATAAAGACGCTGGGCAGCAGTGAAAATAAGTTTCTGTGTGTATGTGTGAGTTTGTGTGCAGTATGAGAGAGAGCCAGAGAAAGTGTGATAAAATTAAATTTTTTGGGAAAAACATGGAAATCTGACCCATTTAGAGGTGCTGACATTGATACATGTTTGAATGTCTTTAATCCCTGAAGAAAGACCACCCCCAAACGTGTTGCCTTTCTTATACCCCCTGTCATGTAAAACATGCTAGGTTTTTAAAGGGATAGTTCACCCAAAAATGAAAATTCTGTCATTAATTACTCACCCTCATGTTGTTCCAAATCCATAAGACCTTCGTTCATCTTCGGAACAGAAATTAAGATATTTTTGCTGAAATCCAAGAGCTTTCTGACTCTCCATTGACAGCAAGAGAACTACCACGGTCAAGGCACAGAAACATAGTAATAGTCCATGTGACATTGCTTCAAAATTTTATGAAGCTATGAGAATACTTTTTGTGCACAAAGAAAACAAAAATAACCACTTTATTCAACGATTTCTTCTCTTCCAGGGCAGATGCATTTGCATTGCATTCCTCTGCTCGTAAACAAGGCACAGCGCATGCGTTGTAGTACTCTCGATAAAGGTGGAGGACTGTCCTAGGAGAGTGTTTTCTTTGTGCACAAACAAAAAAATATTCTCGTAGCGTCGTAAAATTATGGTTGTGCCTTTGATGTCATATGGACTATTTTATAGATGTACTTTACCTTACTACATTTCTGGGTCTGTGAACATTTCAGTTGCATTGCTCTCTATGGAGCATCAGAGAGCTCTCGGTTTCATCAAAAATATCTTAATTTGTGTTCCGAAGATGAATAAAGATCTTACGGGTTTAGAATGGCATGAGGGTAATTAATGACAGAATTTTCATGTTTGGGTGAACTAACCCTTAATGGTTTGCAAGAACAAACCCACAATTCAAAGAAAAATGCCATTGAAGATTTCAGGCTGATGTTCTGTTTTTGTTAAACAACATCTTGGCCCGTATTTATCAAGCTTCTCAAATTGCCATTTTGCTCTTAAGTGCTGAGAATTCATGAAATTTACTCCTAAATTCAAACCTAAGTATAAAAGCAAGTTAAGTCAAGTCAAGTCACCTTTATTTATATAGCGCTTTTAACAATACAGATTGTGTCAAAGCACATAACAGTATCAAATTGGAGGATAGAGTGTCAGTAATGTATAATAATAAGATTAAACACTCAATTTTCAGTTAAAGGCATTTCATTGTTGAATTCAGAGATGTCATTGTCAAGCTCAGTTTAGTTTAAATAGTATATGTGAAATCAAATTAATGATAATCGTTAGAAATTAAGTGTCCCCAACTGAGCAAGCCAGAGCCGACAGCGGCAAGGAACCAAAACTCCCTCTGTGACAGAATGGAGAAAAAAAAAACTTGGGAGAAACCAGGCTCAGTCAGGGGGCCAGTTCTCCTCTGGCCAGGAAATTATTGTTTATTTATTTTTTTAC
The DNA here is from genome assembly GCA_039654775.1 of Spinibarbus caldwelli. Lineage (NCBI taxonomy): Eukaryota > Metazoa > Chordata > Actinopteri > Cypriniformes > Cyprinidae > Spinibarbus > Spinibarbus caldwelli. The sequence continues at coordinate 27,090,057 of CM077251.1, forward strand.
TTATTGTTTTAATTAAATTTTAAATTTATAAATGTATTATATTTCTATTTTTATATTGTTGCAATTTCTAACAATAATAGTATTATGTAGTTAGGTATTTTATTATATTCTTAGTTATTTTATTTTATTTTTATTGTATTTAAGTCGAGGTCTTCACTAGGGATATGTCCCCGGGGCTCATTCAGGTGTCCCGGCCTCCGCCGACGATCAGGGTTGCAGACATCATCTCCCGGCGCCAATCCACCATCTGATCCGGACATGGACTGAGAAACAGAATAAGAAAGAAACAGACAAATATTAGCGTAGATGCCATTCTTCTTACGATGTAACGAGTACATCGTGTGTTATGAGGAGTGTTCCCGGTTCTGGGTTGATCTAATTAATGCAGCCTAACAATCCTTTAACAGATTTGAATAATAGAAGTGTATTAGTGTGTTATGTGTAAACCAGGTTAAAGAAATGTGTCTTTAATCTAGATTTAAATTGACAGAGTGTGTCTGCCTCCCGAACAGTGTTAGGTAGATTGTTCCAGAGTTGGGGCGCTAAATAGGAAAAGGATCTGCCGCCCACAGTCGATTTTGATATTCTAGGTATTATCAAACGGCCAGAGTTTTGAGAACGCAGCGGACGTGGAGGACTATAATGTGATAAGAGCTCGCTCAAGTACTGAGGAGCTAAGCCATTCAGGGCTTTATAAGTAATTAACAAGATTTTAAAATCTATCCGATGTTTGATAGGGAGCCAGTGCAATGTTGACAGAACCGCGCTAATATGGTCATACTTCCTGGTTCTAGTAAGGACTCTAGCTGCTGCATTTTGGACCAACTGTAGTTTGCAGAGGTGGGTAGAGTACCCAAAAACTGTACTCAAGTAAAAGTAAAAGTACTTGAAGAAAAATTTACTCAAGTAAAAGTAAAAGTAATAGTCTGAATAATTACTTGAGTAAGAGTAAAAAAGTATCGGATAAAAAAACTACTCAAGTAGTTAGTTACTAGTTACTTTGGATCATATACTGAAAATAGTCTATTTTTATTTAGATATATAAATTTTATCTAAATCTCTCTCTCTCTCTCTCTCTCTCTCTCTATATATATATACACACACACACACACACACACACTGCCATTCAAAATACTTTTAATGTTTTTTTTGTTTTTTTTATGTAATTTATTTCAGTGATGCAAATCAGAATTTTTATCAGCCTGATTTATTATCAATGGTGTTCTTTTATAGCTTTCTATTCATAAAAGAATCCTGAACAAAATGTCACAGGTTCCAAAAAATATTAAGCAGCAAAACTGTTCCCTGTTGAAAAAAACAGCTTTTGCTGGTAAGGTATGTTTTGAAGCATGGGATGCTGGTTTGAGCTGATTTAAGCTGGTCCTTTGCTGGTTTATGCTGATCCTTAACTGGTTTAAGATGGACATGTGCATGACCAGCACATGACCAGCTTAAACCAGCTAAGGACCAGCATAAACCATCATCCCAGCTTCAAAACATACCTAACCAGCAGATGCTGTTTTTTTTTTTCAACAACACTGATAATAAATCAATATATCTGAATGATTTCTGAGGGATCATATGACTCTGAAAACTGGAGTAACAGCTGTTAAAAATTCTGATTTGCATCACTGAATTGAATTAAATTATATTTTAAAGTATATTAATTATGTATTATAAATGTATATATGTTTATAACCTCTGACACGGAGAAGAGTGAAAACTTCTCACATGACCGCTACTGAACATCTGAACATAACGAAACAAATCTTCTTCCGTCTGTTCTGCAAAATGTAAACAAATGTAGCCTTTATTTCTGCAAGCGTAAATACTGTGAAAATATCAATATTAATTGTGTCTAGGCAAAGGCACTCCTCCTGGAACTAACGCGGGTTTGGCGGGTGTTCATTTCATACTCTGTGACAGCATTTTTAATGAATAAATTATACATTGTATTTAATGTGTAAGGTACATGACATGTACAACAAACTGGTAATGTCATAGTGGTATCGTGTACTGTAATCGAATCTCTACCTGTGGAACCGACAGCACACGCGGTGTTCATCTAATAAAGATCTTCATAGCTAGCAAACCATAGCCTTTGCAGATTTGCTTTCGACTGACTGTAGATCCAAAGCCACGTCTTCAACGCTCTTGATGTTCTTAAAGTTTCTGTTACACCTCTGAGTGAGAACCGCTTCAGATGACTCAGCGCGTGCGGCAGAACTGAACGAATCATTCAAACTGATTCGCGAACCGATTCACTGCTTTGCCAATTGGTTTGATCAAGCCTTCGAACAGAATTGACTCAAAACAATGAATCATTTGCGAACGGGCATCGCTCATTGCCCAGAAAAAAGTAGAAGGCGCGTTTGGAATAAATTGAAGGATTTTTAACTTGTATTACATTAAGGTAACGAGAGGAGCGTCGCCCACAGTAACGAAGTAAAAGTACCGTTTTTTCACTAAAAATGTACTTGAGTAAGAGTAAAAGTACCCATTTTTAAATATACTCTAAAAGTATTAGTTACCCAAAAAATTTACTCAAGTAAATGTAACGAAGTAAATGTAACTCGTTACTACCCACCTCTGGTAGTTTGTTGATCAAGCGTGCAGAACAACCACTGAGTAAAGCATTACAATAGTCTAACCTTGAGGTCATAAACGCATGAATTAGCATTTCTGCATTTGACGTTGAGAGCATAGGTCGCAATTTAGATATGTTTTTGAGATGGAAAAATGCAGTTTTACAGACACTAGAAACATGGCTTTCAAATGAAAGATTGCTATCAAACAGCACACCTAGGTTCCTAACTGATGAAGAAGAATTGACAGAGCAGCCGTCAAGTGTTAGATAGTGTTCTAGGTTATTACATGTGGGGTTTTTAGGCCCGATAATTAACACCTCTGATTTTTCAGAATTTAGCAGTAAGAAATTACTCGTCATCCAGTTTTTTATATCGACTATGCATTCCGTTAGTTTCTCAATTTGGTGTGTTTCACCGGGCCGTGAAGAAATATAGAGCTGAGTATCATCAGCATAACAGTGAAAGCTAACACCATGTCTCCTGATAATATCTCCCAAAGGTAACATGTAAAGCGTGAAAAGTAACGGCCCTAGTACTGAGCCTTGAGGTACTCCATACTGCACTTGTGATCGATATGATACCTCTTCATTTACTGCTACGAACTGATGGCAGTCAGATAAGTACGATTTGAACCATGCTAGGGCACTTCCACTAATGCCAACAAAGTTTTCTAGTCTATTCAAAAGAATGTTGTGGTCGATAGTGTCGAATGCAGCGCTAAGATCCAGTAGAACTAATAAAGAGATACAACCACGATCAGATGATAGAAGCAGGTCATTTGTAACTCTAATGAGAGCAGTCTCAGTACTATGATACGGTCTAAATCCTGACTGGAATTCCTCACAGATACCATTTTTCTCTAAGAAGGAATATAATTGTGAGGATACTACCTTTTCTAGTATCTTTGACAGAAAAGGGAGATTTGAGATCGGTCTGTAATTAACTAGATCTTTGGGGTCAAGTTGTGGTTTTTTTAATGAAAGGCTTAATAACAGCCAATTTGAAGGTTTTGGGGACATATCCTAATGACAATGATGAATTAATAATAGCCAAAAGAGGATCTATGACTTCTGGAAGCAGCTCTTTTAGTAGTTTAGATGGAATAGGGTCTAACATACATGTTGTTGGTTTAGATGATTTAACAAGTTTATACAATTCTTCCTCTCCTATAATAGAGAATGAGTGGAATTGTTCCTCAGGGGATCTATAGTGCACTATCTGATGCGATACTGTAGCTGACGACTGCATGGTTACAATTTTATCTCTGATAGTATCGATCTTGGAAGTAAAATAGTTCATAAAGTCATTACAGTTGTGCTCTTGGGAAATGTTGATGCTTTATTTTTCATTAATTTAGTGACTGTATTGAATAAATACCAGGGGTTATATTTGTTTTCTTCTAGAAGAGGCGAAAAGTAATCAGATCTAGCAGTTTTTAATGCTTTTCTGTAGGATAGGGTACTTTCCTGCCAAGCTATACGAAATACCTCTAGTTTTGTTTTCCTCCAGCTGCGCTCCATTTTCCGGGCTGCTCTCTTTAGGGTGCGAGTGTGCTCATTATACAGTCAGACTGTTTTCTTTGATCTTCCTTAAGCGTAAAGGAGCAACTGTATCTAAAGTGCTAGAAAAGAGAGAGTCAATAGTTTCTGTTACATCATCAAGTTTTTCTACACTGTTGGATATGCTGAGGAATTGAGATAAATCAGGAAGATTACTTACAAAGCAGTCTTTTGTGGTAGAAGTGATGGTTCTACCATACTTGTAACAAGGAATAGAATTTACAGTTTTAGCTATATGGAGTTTACACAAGACTAGATAATGATCTGGGATATCATCGCTTTGCTGCAGAATTTCAGCACCATTAATATCAATTCCATGTGACAGTATTAAATCTAGAGTATGATTTCGACAATGAGTAGGTCCTGAAACATGTTGTCTAAGCCCAATAGAGTTCAGAATGTCTATGAATGCTGATCCTAATGCATCTTTTTCATAATGGACATGGATATTAAAATCACCAACAATTAAGACTTTATCTGCAGCCAGTACTAACTCAGACAGAAAATCAGAAAATTCTTTAATAAAGTCTGTGTGGTGCCCTGGTGGCCTGTACACAATAGTCAGTACAAACATCACAGGGGATTTATCACTAACACGTGTTTCTCTAGATAATGTTATACGCCGCACCATAACTTCAAACGAGTTATACTTAAAGCCTGCCCTCTGAGAAATACTGAGAATATTGCTATAAATTGTAGCAACACCTCCCCCTTTACCTTTTGGATGTGGCTCATTTTTATAGCAGTAATCTTGGGGGGTAGACTCATTTAAAGTAATGTATTCTTCTGGTTTTAGCCATGTTTCTGTCAAACAGAGCAAATCTAGGTTATGATCGTTGATCAAATAATTTACAAATAGTGTTTTTGTAGAAAGGGACCTGATATTCAGTAAGCCAAGTTTTATCAATAGTTTCTCTGTATTGTAAACATGTTTTATTTGTTGAAGATCAATTAAATTGTTACTATTACTTTGGTTTGGACGTTTTCTGTATTTTCTAGTACAGGGAACAGACACAGTCTCTATAGTGTGATATCTAGGTGAAGGAGTCTCTATGTGCTGAGAATTAACTGACTTCTGTGGCGTGATGTGGCTAGCAGATGGTCGGTTTAGCCCATCTGTCTGCTTCCTGACCTGGGCCCTAGTTAGTCAAACGAACGAACGAACTCTAAGACTATGTGCCATAGAACGAACTCTAAGACTATGTGCCATATTTCTAGAGAGAAAAGCGGCACCACCCCAGGAGGGATGAACACCATCTCTTTTCAACAGGTCAGGTTTGCCCCAAAGATTCTTCCAATTGTCTATAAACCCTATGTTATTCTGCGGGCACCACTTAGACATTCAGCCATTGAGTGACGACAGTCTGCTATGAATCTCATCGCCACGGTAAGCAGGGAGGGGACCAGAGCATATTACAGTGTCTGACATCGTACTTGCAAGTTCACACACCTCTTTAACATTATTTTTAGTGATCTCCGACTGGCGAAGTCGAACAACATTAGCGCCGACATGGATAACAATCTTACTGAATTTACGTTTAGCATTAGCCAGCACTTTTAAATTTGCCAAGATGTCAGGCGCTCTGGCTCCTGGTAAACATTGGACTATTGTGGCTGGTGTCTCTATTTTCATGTTCCGTACAATAGAATCGCCAATAACTAGAGCACTTACATCAGGTTTCTCAGTGGGTGCGTCACTGAGTGGGGAGAACCTGTTTAATGTTTTGATTGGAAGGGAAGAGCGGTGTTTGGACCTGCTAGGTCACCTTACAGTCACCCAGTTGCCCTGCTGCACGGACTCTAATGCCGGAACCGAACAATGTACAGGAGTCCCTGATCTAGTCGCATCCAAAGTAGTATCTACAGCCCTCACATTCTTACTGTCCTCAACTAAAGTTTGGATGCGTGTCTCTAGTTCTAAAATCTTCCCTGTCAGCCTAACTATTTCTCTGCATTTATCACATGTGAATCCCTCGCTGCTGACAGAGACAGATAAACTGTACATGTGGCAGGCGGTGCAAACAACAATAGCAGGAGAAGAAGCCATTACTTATTGTGATTGATGAATGATACCAATTTAACTTACCACTTACCACTGTTGTTTGATGAACTCGTGAAAAACGGAGCGAGAGAGAAATGAAAACGGAGCAGAAAAAAAAAGAAAACAATAATAGGCGTGAATGGAACCGCGAGTGACAAGCTAAGGAGTGCTAACGCGCTGCACTCGTGGTTTTAAAATCGAATGATCGAGTTACATTAGTTTGATAGATAATACCAGAAATATGGTGGGAATTAAGTTATATATTATCACTTTAAACAACAGAGAGTGAAAGTAAGGTAAAGATTCAATAAAAACGTGGAGCTACAATCGCAAACCTCACTGCGGTCAAGCCAGCCGCCACTCCGAAATGCATGGTCAATCTAGCCGCCGCGCTGTTTGTTGTGCGCGCATATACACTGCATTACGGCGATCTTCCGCCGGTCTTTCGCCTGCATTCACTCAGCCAAATTTCTTTTTTTTTTTTTTTGTTTGTTTGTTTTTTACTGCTTAAGTTATACATACAAACAAGAACAGGGAAATAAGAGTGAGGGTAATATATATATATATATATATATTAAGAAAATTAATTATACTAATTAATAAAGTAATATCAGATTAACTGTCTCCAATATTATTATAATAATCTCTAAAAAAATGTATTTAAAATAGGCCTTATAAAATGAAGTTGTCTAAAAGTGTTAAGTGACAGCCTAATAATTAAGGTTCAAACTAAATTATATCAAAATAACTGATGTTGAATTACAAAATAAAAGCCCTCCAAAATCTCATATAAAGGGTGTTTTACTTGGCATTTCAGATAGCTCTAAAAAGGAAAGTCACTGTTACCACAGACTAGTTTTACTTCTGATTGATAGTAGACCTTCTCAGGTTGTCTCACACCAAAAATCATGCAAGTCTGATGTTGCATTACAAAATAAAAGCCCTCCAAAATCTCATAAAAGGGTGTTTTGCTTAGCATTTCAGATAGCTTTAAAATGGAAAGTCCCTGTTACCACAGACTAGTTTCACTTCAGATTGATAGTAGACCTTCTCGGGTTGTCACACACCAAAATTCATGCAAGTCTGATGTTGCATTACAAAATAAAAGCCCTCCAAAATCTCATAAAAGGGTGTTTTGCTTAGCATTTCAGATAGCTTTAAAATGGAAAGTCCCTGTTACCACAGACTAGTTTCACTTCAGATTGATAGTAGACCTTCTCGGGTTGTCACACACCAAAAATCATGCAAGTCTGATGTTGCATTACAAAATAAAAGCCCTCCAAAATCTCATAAAAGGGTGTTTTGCTTAGCATTTCAGATAGCTCTAAAAAGGAAAGTCCCTGTTACCACAGACTAGTTTCACTTCAGATTGATAGTAGACCTTCTCAGGTTGTCACTCACCCAAAATCAGGTAAGTTTGATGTTGCATTACAAAATAAAAGCCCTCCAAAATCTCATATGCAACCAGTTTTGCTTGGCATTTCAGACAGCTCTGAAAAGGAAAGTCCCTGTTACCACAGACTAGTTTTATTTCATATTGATAGTAGACCTTCTCAGGTTATCACTCACCAAAAATCAGGTAAGTCTGATGTTGCATTACAAAATAAAAGCCCTCCAAAATTTCATATAAAGGGTGTTTTACTTGGCATTTCAGATAGCTCTGAAAAGGAAAGTCCCTGTTACCACAGACTAGTTTTATTTCATATTGATAGTAGACCTTCTCAGGTTATCACTCACCAAAAATCAGGTAAGTCTGATGTTGCATTACAAAATAAAAGCCCTGTGTATACATTAATAAACCCATAATATGAAATTCACAGAGTAAATTCACAGTTTAAACAGAGCAATTTCATCTCACATGTTCACATGTAAAAATATTTCATGACGTTTTCATTTACAAACTCTTTTCCTATCTAGGCCCGCTTTGGGTTTCATATCGAATGTTCCTAAAGTTTTTGAACAGGGACACAGACCAGAATTATCAAGACTAATTTAAAAGGAAAAAATAAATAATTTAAATAAAAAGAGATATAAAATAGATATTCAAATCCACTTTAACAAATGGATTAAAGTGTCACAATTCACATTAAAAGATGAATATGAAGGTAGGTAATAAAAAACAATTGTTTATGGTTTATGGTTTTTTGTTCATCCACATCAGACATTCCTGAAATTATGCTATCTGAAGTTATCTGAAATGCCAAGCAAAACACCCTTTTATGAGATTTTGGAGGGCTTTTATTTTGTAATGCAACATCAGACTTGCCTGATTTTTGGTGTGTGACAACCTGAGAAGGTCTACTATCAATCTGAAGTGAAACTAGTCTGTGGTAAAAGGGACTTTTCTTTTTAGAGCTATCTGAAATGCCAAGCAAAACAGGTTGGATATGAGATTTTGGAGGGCTTTTATTTTGTAATGCAACATCAGACTTAATTAATTTTGGGTGAGTGACAACCTGAGAAGGTCTACTATCAATCTGAAGTGAAACTACTCTGTGGTAACAGGGACTTTCCTTTTTAGAGCTATCTGAAATGCCAAGCAAAACAGGTTGGATATGAGATTTTGGAGGGCTTTTATTTTGTAATGCATCATCAGACTTACCTGATTTTAGGTGAATGACAACCTGAGAAGGTCTACTATCAATCTGAAGTGAAACTAGTCTGTGGTAACAGGGACTTTCCGTTTTAAAGCGATCTGAAATGCTAAGCAAAACAGGTTGGAAATGAGATTTTTGGGGGCTTTTATTTTGTAATTCAACATCAGTTATTTTGATATCATTTTGTTTGAACCTTAATTATTAGGCTGTTACTTAACACTTTTAGACAATTTCATTTTATAAGGCCTATTTTAAATACATTTTTTAGAGATTATAATAATAATATTAGACAGTTAATCTGATATTACTTTAATTAGTATAATTAATTTTCTTAATACATATTACCCTTACTCTTATTCCCCTGTTCTTGTTTGTATGTATAAGTTAAGCAGTAAAAAAAAAAAAAAAAAAAAAAAATGGCTGAGTGAATGCAGGCGAAAGCAAGAGGTCCTCGCTGCAGCCTGTAGCACGATGACGTAGCTGGATCAGATCCAATACGTATTGGATGTTTGTCGTGCATGCGCAGTATTTGATTTTAGTGCGCATGCACATAGTGGGGCTGTAATTGAAGCTAGTTTTTGATGTAAATTAAACTGTAATTACGAGATATGTGTTTCGTAGGCGTACACAAATAATATAATACTGTGATTTTAAACTTGTGTATTCAAACTTTATTTAAGCAACAATGGCGTAGTTTTGAATGAAAGAGTATGTAATGTTTATTTTTTATTTGGTTCGTTTTGGAAATAAAAATCTACTAATTACAATTTAGTTTGTTCTTTATGAAAAAAAAGGGGGTGTAACTATTGTCTTTATTTTTTTCTTCTGATAGTCTTATAGTTCTGTCAATAATTCGTTCATGAATCAAATATTATTTTTCGTTCTCACTCTCTGTGCTATACGTGACAGAGTATAAAAGTTATAGGCCTACTAAAATATGCGGACATCTTTTTTATACCGTATAAAAATAAAAAGAAGAAAAACAATCCTGTCAGTCGGGGTTCCGTTAGCCGATAGACCCGTTATCCCGGGTTATAACGGGTTTTTACAGTTAATCCCTTGTCCAACAAATAAACAAATAAATAAATGTGTGTTATATGCAAGTGAAATCCCCGGTAGATAGACTTAATGGATAAAAACATAAGCCATCCATTCCGTTTCGAGAGCGCTCTCTCTCTGTCTCTCTCTCTCTCTCTCTGAGACTTTTTTTTTAAAGTTTTTTTGTATCAGATGATAGTATGAAAATAAACTTATAAAACATTTCTTTGACCTGACTGAGGCGTTATTAGCGAGGTAAAGTCTTAATAGAAATTTAATGGTTGTTTTTTTTTTAAATATTATTATTATTGAAAATGTTTGTAATACCTATATTACAATAATATAAAATCTAAATAAACAAAATGGATCGGCATTAATCTAATATGCCCAATTAAATTTACTTTATTGTCTGTACAGAGGTTCTGGACAGAAATTCATATTTGACACTGGCATAGAACATACAATAAACAATATACAGTTACATATACTAAAACACATGGAACACACATTACCCTAATCATTTTATATAATAAATTTAAATAAACATGATGGATACAATCAAAAAAGACATTTAGGCTAAATCTGTCAGAGTGATGTATATCTGGATTAGCTAATTACAGTGCAACCTCGGCATATCAATCATGTTACAGTGCTTGTTGTATCCTTATAATAATGGATACAACACTGATATGTGCATCCTGGCGATAACATGAAATGCAGGCTATTCAAAAAAAAAAAAAAAAAAAAAACTTTGAAGTTGTAAAGATGAAAACATCGTGGATGATTTTAATGATTTTAGACATTAAAGTTTTTACATTGTAATGTAATGTAGGTCATCGCGTATTGTAATAGGTCAAAAACCCTTGCTACATAGACTGCGTTAGACTTAACTTGGACCAAGTCGTTAGACTAAGTCGCTGTGGATAAAAGCGTCTGCATAATGATTAAATGTAAATAAAAATATGAATTTACTGGAGACCGCGCATGCGCGTAAAACATCCACTACGTAGTGGATATAATCCAGCTACGTCATCGTGCTACAGGCTGCAGCGAGGACAGACTCGGCGAAAGACCGGCGGAAGATCGCCGTAATGCATTGTATATGCGCGCACAACAAAACAGCGCGGCGGCTAGATTGACCATGCATTTCGGAGTGGCGGCTGGCTTGACCGCAGTCAAACCTCTCAGCAGCACAACAGACAGGAACAGACTAATATATAACAGACTTAACAAATTTCTTAAAGCTAAGAATCACTATTACTCTCCCAGTTATTTAAGACAGCTCGAGAGGTCTCTCAAGTGGTTAGGAGTTGCCAGTAGGGGTTTGTGATGGCACTGAGGAGACAGAGATGAACTTGCCTTTTATAACGTTTCCGCTGTTCGACTGAAATACTATAGAACCCATTTTAATCAGTGAAGCTGTCTACGCTGGATACATCCCGACACGACATGACAAATCCCCGACAGTAAACTGCTGCCTCGTTCTAGTTAACAATACTGCTTGCTGAATTACACCGTGTTGAGCCGCGCCGCAACAACTAAACAACAAAAACTTTGTGTCAGTATGTCATAAATAGAAGGAGGCAGCAGTTCTATTTATGACACACAAAATTCAAATGATTTTTAACGGTCACTTTGTCTTGTCCAGTGTAGTCAGACTTTAGCTGTTGCGGCGTGGCTCAACACAGTGTAATTCAGCAAGCAGTAGTGTTTCTTCCTCCCGCCAGTTCAATTTTCTTTTGGAATCCATGGTGGCTCAGTTAACAGCACAACGGTTTAAAATTTGTAATTAAGACATGGTGGAAAACGTGTTTATCTTTCATTTCCAATGTGTATATCATAATGTATTCTCTTGAAAATTCTTTATTGTCAAATGTGTTGAATGTAAATTCCTCTTAGGAATTTCACAATTCAATGTGAATTTATCTGAGAATATTCTTAAATAAGGAAATCTATTAAGTGATTGGGCCATGCCTATGTCGTCATCTAACATCCTGATGGGCTGACACTTAAGATTTAGTCCTACACTTCACTTAAATTACGACTGAGATGGTTGATAACTAACTTTTAAGTGCAGCTTTGAGCCAAAAAATTTTTACTCTTAAGTCAATTCTTAGCAGTGTTCTTGTGAGTAATTCTCAGAGGCTTGATAAATACAGGTCCAGACCACATTGCTGGCATGTTCAAGTAAATTTAGGACATTTCTATGCTGTTTCTAACATGTTTTACCATATTTTTAATGTGGTAACATGATTCTAGCTTGTTTTAACATGTTGGTGACGCGTTGTTAGCATGTTTTACCATGTTGCTAATACTGTTATTTATATAAAGCTAACTAAGTTTGTTTTGATAACTGTATTTTGTAAGAAACAAACAAACCCACAGTTTAAAGCACTGTAACGAAGTGCCAGTGAAGATTTCAAACTAATGTGCTGTTTGTATAGGATTAAAATAACTCATATTTACTTTTTTTTTCTGAATTCTATCAGATAGTTACTGTAAGTTACTTTATTTGTCTTCTTGGGCAAGCACTGCATATTTCTAAAACTGGAAAACCTTTCTTCTTCTTTTTTTTTTTTGTTTCATCTTGTCAGATGATCATCCTATGTCAGCTTCATCAGTTTAGGATAGGAGTAAACGGATCTCACCTCCTGGATTATAGGCACAGAGTGCAGGACTTGAGCTCCATTGATCAGCTGGAGATTCTGGGTGACGTGGAACTGCAAAATGTTCAATTGTGGTGAGATGGAAAGCAACATCAGGATATTTAGAGTTTCCCTCACTTCTCTTTCCAGTGTTCCTCAGCATGCATGATTTTAAAGAACATATGTTTCTGTTATGGTGTCTCAAGTCAATAAAACAAAGTATGACACAAAGACAAATGTAAGTTGTTAACTGTAAGTTGTTAACTGTGTTTTTACCATCAGCCATCACTTAACATGAAGGGCTTGTTTCGATCAGAACCCACTTTTTTCTAATCCAAGTGTAGTCTCTTAATGCAATGAAAACAAGGATGGCAACTGAAAGCATTACAACAAAAATTACTAATTTAACAAATTTATTTGCTTGCTTGCTCTATCATTATCCAGTTATAGAGTATACTGTGACCTGTGACTGTGACCCTGAATTTCTCTTGATTTTTCTTAGATTAGGTCAATTAACTTCAAATCCTCAATAATAATAGCTTGTTCATCTATAGGCATCACTTGGCAGTAATATGATTACTATGATTACAGATTTCCCTAGAAATCTGTGTCAAGGACAAGGATGGGTACAGTGGATCATGTTAATCATTTAACTTTAATTGTCTTAGCCTTTTTTTGCAATTATGTTTACCCAGTTGGTTCTAAAGTGATTTTTAGTGGATATTCTAAATGAAGTTGCATTTATGCAGAACCTGATTTTACCAAGTGTGACGTGATCCTGGATCAACATCCCAGCCAGCAGACTTATGTGGGGCCCAGATGGGTGGCACCTGGGCCAGTTTTGTTCTCGGTTTCCATGAGGGCCCCACATGGGTCAGCCCAGATGAAACAATGAAATGAACACTGCTCAGTATGCATACTACAGAGTGCTAAAAATAAGACTGAAGCAGCAGTGCTGCTATAAAACAAACATAAAGAGTAGCATAAGAGTCAAGAGCTCTATTAAAGCAAACGTTATTCACCATAATGGTGACTTCAAACAAAACTCTTACTTTCAATAAAACATCAACATCTGAACCTCTGTATTTCTCAACAAGAGCTTCTCTAGATGTCAGAAATAACGTCAGTCTGGTTAGTAAGTGATGCTGGTAATGCTGTTTGTGGAGTTGTTTAATCCTCCTCTGCTGAGATCAGAGATTTAATGTCTTTTATTTGCAGTTGTTTTACAGGCTGTGGCTGTCAATAGTAGCTGTTGTGTTTCTGATCGTCTCTTTTTTTCTTAAGCAGGTGTTCGTCACTAATGCTCAATCAGTACTAGATTAATCACTTAATTATCTAATGAATTGCAGTGCTGCTTCAGTCTTATTTTAGCACTCTGTAGTATGCATACTGAGCAGTGTTCATTTCATTGTTTCATCTGGGCTGACCCATGTGGGGCCCTCATGGAAACCGAGGACAAAACTGGCTGGGCCCCAGTTAGATAGCCCAGGTGCCAGCAATCTGGGCCCCACATAAGTCTGCTGGCTGGGATCTTTGTTGACCCTGGAGCAATATTGTGATTAACCAATCAGATTTGAAGAACCAGTTTATAGTTTTTGTGAAGTTTAGGCTTACAATCAGTGTTTGGTGCTTGTACATCAGTGTTATTCATCTATCATTTCCTCTGATTTTAGGGATTACTCATGGTTAAGTTTAGGTTTAGGTTTAGGGATATGGTCAAGACTAAATTTTTGGATTAAAATGTTGTTCCAGGGTCAACAAAATATGTTGACCTAGGAACACATCTAACTTGGCAATATCAGGATGTGCATACAGGTGTAGTTCATCACATTAGTAAATTACTTATCTTTAGTAAAGGTATGACAAAAAGTATCCAAATGCTTCCAGTTTTTATTTTATATAGTTTATCTATTGTTTTGTCATTTAAAATCTAACAGACGCCTTTGTGAAATGTTTTGATTGAAAAGTGTAATGAAATGACATTCATGCATTAAATGTGGCTTAAACTGTACAAAATATTTATTGTATGATTATTGTATGATTTTGGGTGCACAAAGACTATTATAGCACTATTGAGTAACAAAGCTGTATATACTTTACTGTATAAGCTGTATATAAAATGACTACAAATTCCATGTGAGACTGTTTTCATGTGAGAGATTATCAATATTCAAGACAGCTATAGTTGTTATTAGCTATGCATTAAGCATTTGTTATGTAAGTTATATTGGATTTTTTGGTTATAGTAACCAATCAGAAGAGCTTAACATGACTGACATCAGCAAGTGAAACAGCAGGAAGATCTCCTTAGTAAGAAATCATTCCTGTAACACAAATAGTAGAATGACACTAGCAATTCAGTGGTCATGGTTTTGATTTCCCAGGGAATCTATGAACTGTTAAAATATATACCTTGAATGCAATGAATTTTGATGCCAAATGCATAAAGCCAGAATGCTCATCAAGCAGCCGGAGCAACCTACAGTAGGAACTAATGTAATGTCGAAGAACAAATGACCAGTCTACAACAGTTGCATTGATTTGATATTTTGTTGGGTTGCACAAGACAAAATAGCAAGTTCTATGGTAACCAAAGACATTTGATAATTTTCAGAATAGAATTTAAGTGTGAATTTGAAAGCCCCCTAAGATATTTCTGATACTTCTGCTGTAATGATACAGCTGCTAATTTTTACACTTTTTATCTATAGAAAGTAGAAGTAGCAATATATTAAAATAATTAAATATCATAACTAAAAATAGTTACAATGATTAAATTCCATAATTACAAATACAATTTTTTTTTTTTTTTTTTTTTTTGTATTTTTCAATAACTCACAGAGACAAGCTCAGCACTTAATCGGCGTTTACGCTATGTCGGATTTATTGTAATTACAAGATTCCGACTTGTAAAAAGCATTCATGTCCTCATCCATGTCCTTTTTTCAAGGCTTCTGCCCAGCTCATGTCTGTTCACTCCTTAAGTTAGTCAATGATAATCACATGAGCCAACAATAGCTCTCTTATAATTGTGTTCTAGTCTCTAGTCAAATGCGCTCAAACCATTGATACATTGAAAAATTGCTGCATGGAAAAAAAAATGTAAATATCAGAAAATTTTAAAAATGTGATTTCCAGTGCATGAAAAATCGTGAATTTAAATAAATCCTGTAAATAATTATTCTTATAGTGAAATTTGGAATAGTTTTGCTCAGTTACGGCTCAGCTCTAAAATGTTTCATTTGCATATTGCATTCTTTGTTGTTTTATAAGTCATTGTATAGTTGAGATCACAAGTTTACATCTTGCAGAATCTGCAAAATATTAAAAATTTAAAAATAAATAAATAAGAGGGGTCAGAAATTGCAAGCTGATTTTTGTTTAGTACTTCCATGAATAGATGATTTTTCACATAACAGACATTGACATGTAGTCTTCAAGACATAGGCTTCATATAAGCATTTACATAAATGAAGCGGTTCAAAAGGTCAATACCTGGATGATCCACAACTATTTTTATTTGTTTTTATTGTAAGTCCAATGTTTGTCCTATGCGGTTGAAGTCTTGAAAATTATCAAAGACCTTTGCCTTCCTGTCCCAAACTTATCTTGAGTAACAAAAGGTCCATTTGGAATTCCTGAAGGCACAGAGATGCTGATTGTGATCAAGGCCTGTAGCCCCACATGTCTATACATCGGGGGTCTGCTAATTATCACATCTTTTGCACAGTGGGTGAAGCTGTAATCTGCTGATTGGTCAGTTTGAATGCCACACATTTGGTTTGTAGTCAAGTACAATGGTCAAGGAAGGGATAAAAGAAGTTTGTAACTGTTGCTCTGTCTCTTTTCTTTGCTGGTGCTCTCTTCTGCCCTCTCTCACTCTTTTTCTCCCTCTTTTTCTCCCTCCCTCCCTCTCTCTCTCTCTCTCTCTCTCCCTCCCTCCCTCCCTCTCTCTCTCTCTCTCTCCCTCCCTCTCTCTCTCTCTCCCTCCCTCCCTCTCTCCCTCTCTCCCTCTCTCTCTCCCTCCCTCCCTCCCTCCCTCTCTTTCTCTCAGGTAACATTTTACATACATGCTGGGTACAATTAACTGTTTATGTTTTACCATCCTTCATCTGTTTTGTAACCAATACAAGTGTAACCATAACAAAATACTGTTATAACTGTATAAATTATGTGCTAAATAGTCTTGATTCAACATTAACTTTGAAGTGATACCTATTGCAATACAATATAAAGTAGTCACTCAATATTCTCCCACATATTTAGCTATTCTAACTTCGCTTATTTGCATCGTTGGTATAAGTGGCAGCGGGTGGTAATAGACAAGAAATATACAGTTTTATACCATCTTGCTGATAAAGTTTTTTTAGTCTTTCGGTAATCCTACTGTAGCAAATTAGCTCAAAAGTGAAATGTACTGTATATGTAACCTCTATTATGTGAAATAGCTTTTTTCTTTTTTTCTTTTTTTTTTTTCTTTTTTTAGTCCTGCTATTTTAAAATATGTTATGTTCCCTCCTCAGTCTAGGGTCTGGGGAGGAAGTAACAAGGACAAAAAATGTAAAGATGTGGCTATATATATATATGTAATACATATATATACAGTGGGTACGGAAAGTATTCAGACCCCCTTCACTTTTTTCAATTTTGTTATGTTGCAGTCTGATACTACAATTGTTTAAATTCTTTTTTTTTTCTCATTACTCTACACTCTGTCCTTTATAATGACAAAGTGAAAACAGAATTTTAGAAATGTTTGTAAATTTATTAAAAAGAAAAAACTGAAATATCACATTTACATAAGTATTCAGACCCTTTACTCAGTACTCAGTTGAAGCACCTTTGGCAGCCATTACAGCCTCAAGTCTTTTTGGGTATGACGCAACAAGCTTTGCACAACTGGATTGGGGGAATTTCTGCCATTCTTCTTTGCAAATCCTCTCAAGCTCGGTAAGGTTGGATGGGGACCGTCTGTTGACAGCCTTTTTCAGGTCTCTCCAGAGATGTTCGATAGGGTTCAAGTCAGGGCTCTGGCTGGGTCACTCTAGGACATTCACAGAGTTGTCCCTAAGCCACTCCTGTGTTGCCTTGGCTGTGTGCTTAGGGTCATTGTCATGTAAGAAGGTGAACCTTCGGCCCAGTTTGAGGTTTTGAATGCCCTGGACTGGGTTTTCATTAAGGCTATCTCAATATTTTGGTGCATTGAGCTTTTCTTCTACTCTGATGAGTTCCTCAGTCCCTGCCGCTGAAAAATAGCCCAACAGCATGAGGCTGCTACCACCACACTTTACTTTTGGGATGGTACTCTGCAGGTGATGAGAAGAGCCCGTTTCCTTCAAACATGATGCTTAGAATTGAGGTTCATCAGACCAGGTAATCTTGTTTCTCAGAGTCTGAGGGTCCTTTAGGTGCTTTATTGCAAATTCCAAGTGTGTTTTCATGTGTCTTCACTGAGGAGAGGATTGAGTTTGGCCACACTGCCATAAAACCCAGATCGGTGGAGTGTTGCAGTGATGTTTGTCCTTCTGTAGGTTTCTCCCATCTGCATATATGATCATGGAGCTCAACTAGAGTGACCACCAGGTTCTTGGTCACCAGTCTAGACAAGCCCCTTCTCCATCAATTGCTCAGTTTGGCTGGGGACCAGCTCTTGGAAGAGTCCTGGTTGCGCCAAACTTCTTCCATTTGAGAATTATGGAAGCCACTGTGCTCTTGGGAACCTTCAGTGCAGCAGAATTTTTTTTGTAGCCTTCCTCAGATCTGTGCCTCAATATAATCCTGTGTCTGAGCTCTGCAGGCAGTTCCTTTGACCTCGTGGCTTGGTTTTCGCTCTGATATGCATTATCAGCTGTGAGGCCTTTTACAGAGAGGTGTGTGCCTTTCCAAATCATGTCCAATCAATTTAATTTAACACAGCCGGACTCCAGTCAAGGTGTAGAAACATCTCTGCAATGATCAAGAGACATGGGAGGCACCTGAGCGAAGTTTCAAGTGTTGTTGCAAAGGGTCTGAATACTTATGTAAATGTGATATTTCAGTTTTTTCTTTTTAATAAATTTACAGATATTTCTAAAATTCTGTTTTCACTTCATCATTATGAGGTACAGAGTGTAGATTAATGAGAAAAAAATGAATTTAAACAATTGTAGTATCAGGTTGCAACATAAGAAAATTGAAAAAAGTGAAGGGGGTCTGAATACTTTCCGTACCCACTGTGTATATATATATATATATATATATATGTATATAAACTAGCCAAAGAAAAAATTGCAACAAAAATAAGCATGGAGCCAATAAAGTAAATAAACAAAGATCGGTAAACAGGAAACCATCTTAAATAACCAGATCATCAGGAGAGGGCAATGCCAAAATAATAAACAAAACAAAAACTTCCTAAATAGTTTAAATAAGAGTTTTTTTTTTTTATTTGAAACCAATATCTTTCATTTTAGCAAGCTTTGATCTTTAACATTGCACATACTGACATACTCTTACAGGGAAAAGAGCAATTCAGCATCTGTGGAACTGCGGTCTCTTCTTTCTCTCAGGAGAACTATCACAATGTCACTGTTCATAGAAACACTAAATTAAGCTATTTGAGCATAAAAGCTCTAACTTTACTTTGAGGAGCAGAAACAATCTAACACATTAAAGAAACACCTTTCTGCATTTTAAATAAGAGTTTATTTCATTTGAAACCAATATGTTTAATTTTGGCAAGTTTTGATCTTAACATTGCATAAACTGACATTCTCTTCCATGAAAAACAGGTTTTGAGCATCTGTGGAGCTGCGGTCACGTCTTTCACTCAGTAGCACTGACACAGTGCCACTGTTCATAGAAATGTTAAAATAAGCTGTTTGGGCATATAGTAGCACTAACTTTACTTGAGGAGCAGAAACAAACTAACATTATAAAAAAACACCTTTCTGCATTTTAAATAAGAGTTTATTTAATTTGAAACCAATATCTTTCATTTTAGCAAGCTTTGATCTTTAACATTGCATAAACTGACATTCTCTAACGGGGAAAACAGCTTTTAAGCATCTGTGGAGCTGCGGTATCTTCTTTCACTCAGTAGCACTGACACAATGACACTGATCATAGAAACGCTAAACTAAACCATTTGGGCATCAAACCACTAACTCTACTTGCGGAGCAGAAAACATCTAACACATTAATGAAATGCGTTTCTGCACTGCAAATAAAGCTTTATTTTGTTTGACAAAAACATCTTTCATATTGGCAAGCTTTGATCTTAATATTGCATGAACTGACATTCTCTTACAGGGAAAACAGCTTTTCAGCATCTGTGGAGCTGCGGTCTATTCTTTCACTCAGAAGCACTGTAACAGTGCCACTGTTCATAGAAATGCTAAAATAAGCTGATTGGGCATAGTAGCACTAACTTTACTTCAGGAGAAGATATCATCTAACACGTTAAAGAAATGCTTTTCTGCATTTGCAAATAATAGTTTATTTCATCTGAAACCAATATCTTTCATTTTGGCAAGCTTTCATCTTGACATTGCATGAAGTGACATACTCTTACAGGGAAAACAGCTTTTAAGCATCTATTGAGCTGCGGTCTCTTCTTTCACTGAGGAGCACTAACACAGTGCCACTGTTCATAGAAACGCTAAACTAAGCTATTTGGGCATCAAAGCACTAACTCTACTTGCGGAGCAGAAAACATCTAACACATTAATGAAATGCATTTCTGAACTGCAAATAAGGCTTTATTTTATTTGACAAAAACATCTTTCATATTGGCAAGCTTTGATCTTAATATTGCATGAACTGACATTCTCTTACAGGGAAAACAGCTTTTCAGCATCCGTGGAGCTGCAATCTCTTCTTTCACTCAGGAGCACTGACACAGTGCCACTGTTCATAGAAACGCTAAATATAAGCTGTTTGGGCAAAGTAGCACTAACTTTACTTGCGGAGCAGAAATCATCTAGCACAGTAAACAAACGCCTTTCTGCATTGCAAATAAGAGTTTATTTCATTTGAAACCAATATCTTTCATTTTCACAAGCTTTGATCTTAACATGGCATATACTGACATTCTCTTACAGGGAAAAGAGCTATTCAGCATCTGTGGAGCTGTGGTCTCTTCTTTCACTCAGTAGCACTGACATAGTGCCACTGTTCATAGAAATGTTAAAATAAGCTGTTTGGGCATATAGTAGCACTAACTTTACTTGAGGAGCAGAAACAATCTAATACTTTAAAAAAAAAACACCTTTCTGCATTTTAAATAAGAGTTTATTTCATTTGAATCCAATATCTTTCATTTAAGCAAGCTTTGATCTTCAACATTGCTTATACTTACATTCTATAACAGGGAAAACAGCTTTTAAGCATCTGTGGAGTTGCGGTATCTTCTTTCACTCTGGAACACTGAAACAGTGCCACTCTTCACAGAAATGCTGAAATAAGCTGTGTGGGCATATTAGCAGTAACTTTACTTGAGGAGCAGAAACCATCTAACACACTAAATAAAAGCCTTTCTGCATTGCAAATAAGAGTTTATTTCATTTGAAACCAATCTCTTTCATTTTCACAAGCTTTGATCTTAACATTGCATATACTGACATTCTCTTGCAGGGAAAACAGCTTTTTGGCGTCTGTGGAGCTGCGGTCTCGTCTTTCACTCAGTAGCACTTACACAGTGCCACTGTTCATAGAAACGCTAAAATAAGCTGTTTGGGCATAGTAGCACTAACTTTACTTGAGGAGCAGAAACCATCTAACACATGAAACAAACGCGTTTCTGTATTGCAAATAAGAGGTTTTTTTTTATTTGAAACCAATATGTTTAATTTTGGCAAGTTTTGATCTTAACATTGCATAAACTAACATTCCCTTACATGAAAAACAGGTTTTGAGCAGCTGTGGAGCTGGGGTCACTACTTTCACTCAGAAGGACTGACACAGTGCCACTGTTCATAGAAACGCTAAAATAAGCTGTTTGGGCATAGTAGCAGTAACTTTACTTGAGGAGCAGAAACCATCTAACACATTAAACAAATTCGTTTCTGCATTGCAAATAAGAGTTTATTTCATTTGAAACCAATATCTTTCATTTTGACATGCTTCAATCTTAACATTGCATGAACTGACATTCTCTTATAGGAAAAACAGCTTTTCAGCATCTGTGGAGCTGCGTTCTCTTCTTACACTGTGGAACACTGAAACAGTGCCACTCTTCATAGAAATGCTAAAATAAGCTGTTTGGGCATAGTAGCACTAACTTTACTTCAGGAACAGAAACCATCTAACACACTAAATAAAAGCCTTTCTGCATTGCAAATAAGAGTTTATTTCATTTGAAACCAATATCTTTCATTTTCACAAGCTTTGATCTTAACATTGCATAAACTGACATTCTCTTACAGGAAAAACAGCTTTTCAAGCATCTGTAGAGCTGAGTTCTCTTCTTTCACTGTGGAACACTGAAACAGTGCCACTCTTCACAGAAATGCTAAAATAAGCTGTTTGGGCATAGTAGCACCAACTTTACTTCAGGAGCAGAAACCATCTAACACACTAAATAAAAGCCTTTCTGCATTGCAAATAAGAGTTTCTTTCATTTGAAACCAATATCTTTCATTTTCACAAGCTTTGATCTTAACATTGCATATACTGACATTCTCTTGCAGGGAAAACAGCTTTTCAGCGTCTCTGGAGCTGCGGTCTCTTCTTTCAGTGAGGAGCACTAACACAGTGCCACTGTTCATAGAAACGCTAAACTAAGCTATTTGGGCGTCAAAGCACTAACTCTACTTGCGGAGCAGAAAACATCTAACACATTAATGAAATGCATTTCTGCACTGCAAATAAGGCTTTATTTTAATTGACAAAAACATTTTTCATATTGGCAAGCTGTGATCTTAATATTGCATAAACTGACATTCTCTTACAGGGAAAACAGGTTTTGAGCATCTGTGGAGCTGCGGTCACTTCTTTCACTCAGAAGCACTGACACAGTGCTACTGTTCACAGAAACGCTAAAATAAGCTGTTTGGGCATAGTAGCACTAACTTTACTTCAGGAGCAGAAACCATCTAACACACTAAACAAAAGCCTTTCTGCACTGCAAATAAGAGTTTATTTCATTTGAAACCAATATCTTTCATTTTCACATGCTTTGATCTTAACATTGCATATACTGACATTCTCTTGCAGGGAAAACAGCTTTTCAGCATCTGTGGAGCTGCGGTCTCTTCTTTCAGTGAGGAGCACTAACACAGTGCCACTGGTCATAGAAACGCTAAACTAAGCTATTTTGGCGTCAAAGCACTAACTCTACTTGCGGAGCAGAAAACATCTAACACATTAATGAAGTGCATTTCTGCACTGCAAATAAGGCTTAATTTTATTTGACAAAAACATCTTTCATATATTGGTAAGCTTTGATGTTAATAGTGCATGAACTGACATTTTTCTTACAGGGAAAACAGCTTTTCAGCATTTGTGGAGGTGCGGTCACTTCTTTCACTCAGAAGCACTGAAACAGTGCCACTCTTCACAGAAATGCTGAAATAAGCTGTTTGGGCATAGCAGCACTAACTTTACTTCAGGGGCAGAAACCATCTAACACACTAAATAAAAGCCTTTCTGCATTGCAAATAAGAGATTATTTCATTTGAAACCAATATCTTTCATTTTAGCAAGCATTGATCTTTAAAATTGCATATACTGACATTCTCTTACAGGCAAAAGAGCTATTCAGCATCTGTGAAGCTGTAGTCTCTTCTTTCACTCAGAAGCACTGACACAGTGCTACTGTTCATAGAAACGCTAAAATGAGCTGTTTGGGCATAGTAGCACTAACTTTACTTGAGGAGCAGAAACCATCTAACACATTAAACAAATTCGTTTCTGCATTGCAAATAAGAGTTTATTTCATTTGAAACCAATATCTTTTTTTTTCACAAGCTTTGATTTTAACATTGCATATACTGACATTCTCTTGCAGGGAAAACAGCTTTTAAGCGTCTGTGGAGCTGCGGTCTCTTCTTTCACTCAGTAGCACTTACACAGTGCCACTGTTCATAGACACGCTAAAATAAGCTGTTTGGGCATAGTAGCACTAACTTTACTTGAGGAGCAGAAACCATCTAACACATGAAACAAACGCGTTTCTGTATTGCAAATAAGAGTTTTTTTTTTTCATTTGAAACCAATATCTTTCATTTTAGCAAGCATTGATCTGAACATTGCATAAACTGACATTCTCTTACAGGGAAAAGAGGTATTCAGCATCAGTGAAGCTGTAGTCTCTCCTTTCACTCAGTAGTGCCACTGTTCATAGAAATGTTAAAATAAGCTGTTTGGGCATAAAGTAGCACTAACTTTACTTCAGGAGCAGAAACAATCTAATACATTAAAAAAAACACCTTTCTGCATTTTAAATAAGAGTTTATTTCATTTGAATCCAATATCTTTCATTTAAGCAAGCTTTGATCTTCAACATTGCATATACTGACATTCTCTTGCAGGGAAAACAGCTTTTCAGCGTCTGTGGAGCTGCGGTCTCTTTTTTCAGTGAGGAGCACTAACAAGGTGCCACTGGTCATAGAAACGCTAAACTAAGCTATTTGGGCGTCAAAACACTAACTCTACTTGCGGAGCAGAAAACATCTAACACATTAATGAAATGCATTTCTGCACTGCAAATAAGGCTTTATTTTATTTGACAAAAACATCTTTCATATATTGGCAAGCTTTGATCTTAATATTGCATGAACTGACATTCTCTTACAGGGAAAGGAGCTTTTCAGCATCTGTGGAGCTGCGATCTCTTCTTTCACAAAGGAGCACTGACACAGTGCCACTGTTCATAGAAACGCAAAATATAAGCTGTTTGGGCACAGTAGCACTAACTTTACTTGAGGAGCATAAACAATCTAACACATTAAAAAAAACACCTTTCTGCATTTTAAATAAGAGTTTATTTCATTTGAAACCAATATCTTTCATTTTAGCAAGCATTGATCTTTAAAATTGCATATACTGACATTCTCTTACAGGGAATAGAGCTATTCAGCATCTGTGAAGCTGTAGTCTCTTCTTTCACTCAGTGGCACGACACAGTGCCACTGTTCATAGAAATGTTAAAATAAGCTGTTTGGGCATATAGTAGCACTAACTTTACTTGAGGAGCAGAAACCATCTAACACATGAAACAAACGCGTTTCTGTATTGCAAATAAGAGTTGTTTTTTTTTTTGAAACCAATATGTTTAATTTTGGCAAGTTTTGATCTTAACATTGCATAAACTGACATTCCCTTACATCAAAAACAGGTTTTGAGCAGCTGTGGAGCTGGGGTCACTACTTTCACTCAGAAGCACTGACACAGTGCCACTGTTCATAGAAACGCTAAAATAAGCTGTTTGGGCATAGTAGCAGTAACTTTACTTGAGGAGCAGAAACCATCTAACACATTAAACAAATTCGTTTCTGCATTGCAAATAAGAGTTTATTTCATTTGAAACCAATATCTTTCATTTTGACAAGCTTCAATCTTAACATTGCATGAACTGACATTCTCTTACAGGAAAAACAGCTTTTCAAGCATCTGAAGAGCTGAGTTCTCTTCTTTCACTGTGGAACACTGAAACAGTTGCACTCCACAGAAATGCTAAAATAAGCTGTTTGGGCATAGTAGCACCAACTTTACTTTAGGAGCAGAAACCATCTAACACACTAAATAAAAGCCTTTCTGCATTGCAAATAAGAGTTTCTTTCATTTGAAACCAATATCTTTCATTTTCGCAAGCTTTGATCTTAACATTGCATATTGGCAACATTCTCTTGCAAGGAAAACAGCTTTTCAGCGTCTGTGGAGCTGCGGTCTCTTCTTTCAGTGAGGAGCACTAACAAGGTGCCACTGGTCATAGAAACGCTAAACTAAGCTATTTGGGCGTCAAAGCACTAACTCTAATTGCGGAGCAGAAAACATCTAACACATTAATGAAATGCATTTCTGCACTGCAAATAAGGCTTTATTTTATTTGACAAAAACATCTTTCATATATTGGCAAGCTTTGATCTTAATATTGCATGAACTGACATTCTCTTACAGGGAAAAGAGCTTTTCAGCATCTGTGGAGCTGCAATCTCTTCTTTCACTAAGGAGCACTGACACAGTGCCACTGTTCATAGAAACGCAAAATATAAGCTGTTTGGGCACAGTAGCACTAACTTTACTTGAGGAGCATAAACAATCTAACACATTAAAAAAAACACCTTTCTGCATTTTAAATAAGAGTTTATTTCATTTGAATCCAATATCTTTCATTTAAACAAGCTTTGATCTTCAACATTGCATATACTGACATTCTATAACAGGGAAAACAGCTTTTAAGCATCTGTGGAGTTGCGGTATCTTCTTTCACTCTGGAACACTGAAACAGTGCCACTCTTCACAGAAATGCTGAAATAAGCTGTTTGGGCATAGTAGCACTAACTTTACTTCAGGGGCAGAAACCATCTAACACACTAAATAAAAGCCTTTCTGCATTGCAAATAAGAGTTTATTTCATTTGAAACCAATATCTTTCATTTTCACAAGCTTTGATCTTAACATTGCATATACTGACATTCTGTTGCAGGGAAAACAGCTTTTCAGCATCTGTGGAGCTGCGGTCTCTTCTTTCAGTGAGGAGCACTAATACAGTGCCACTGGTCATAGAAACGCTAAACTAAGCTATTTGGGCGTCAAAGCACTAACTCTACTTGCAGAGCAGAAAACATCTAAGCATAATAAGCTGTTTGGGCATAGTAGCACTAACATTACTTCAGGAGCAGAAACCATCTAACACACTAAATAAAAGCCTTTCTGCATTGCAAATAAGAGTTTATTTCATTTGAAACCAATATCTTTTTTTTCACAAGCTTTGATTTTAACATTGCATAAACTAACATTCTCTTACAGGAAAAACAGCTTTTCAAGCATCTGTACAGCTGAGTTCTCTTCTTTCACTGTGGACCACTGAAACAGTGCCACTGTTCATAGAAACGCAAAATATAAGAGAATGTCAGTATATGCAGTTTTAAAGATCAATGCTTGCTAAAATGAAAGATACTGGATTCAAATGAAATAAGTAGCACGACACAGTGCCACTGTTCATAGAAATCTTAAAATAAGCTGTTTGAGCATATAGTAGCACTAACTTTACTTGAGGAGCAGAAACAATCTAATACATTAAAAAAAAACACCTTTCTGCATTTTAAATAAGAGTTTATTTCATTTGAATCCAATATCTTTCATTTAAGCAAGCTTTGATCTTCAACATTGCATATACTGACATTCTATAACAGGGAAAACAGCTTTTAAGCATCCGTGGAGCTGCGGTCTCTTCTTTCAGTGAGGAGCACTAACACAGTGCCACTGGTCATAGAAACGCTAAACTAAGCTATTTGGGCATCAAAGCACTAACTCTACTTGAGGAGCAGAAAACATCTAACACATTAATGAAATGCTTTGCTCCACTGCAAATAAGGCTTTATTTTATTTGACAAAAACATCTTTCACATTGGTAAGCTTTGATCTTAATATTGCATAAAGTGACATTCTCTTACAGGGGAAACAGCTTTTAAGCGTCTGTGGAGCTGTGGTCTATTCTTTCACTCAGTAGCACTTACACAGTGCCACTGTTCATAGAAACGCTATAATAAGCTGTTTGGGCATAGTAGCATTAACTTTACTTGAGGAGCAGAAACCATCTAACACATGAAACAAACGCGATTCTGTATTGCAAATAAGAGTTTTCTTTTTATTTCAAACCAATATGTTTAATTTTGGCAAGTTTTGATCTTAACATTGCATAAACTGACATTCCCTTACATGAAAAACAGGTTTTGAGCATCTGTGGAGCTGGCGGCACTTCTTTCACTCAGAAGCACTAACACAGTGCCACTGTTCATAGAAACGCTAAATATAAGCTGTTTGGGCACAGTAGCACTAACTTTACTTGAGGAGCCTAAACAATCTAACACATTAAAAAAAAAAAAAAACACCTGTCTGCATTTTAAATAAGAGTTTATTTCATTTGAAACCAATATCTTTCATTTTGACAAGCTTCGATCTTAATATTGCATGAACTGACATTCTCTTACAGGGGAAACAGCTTTTAAGCATCTGTGGAGCTGTGGTCTCTTCTTTCACTAAGGAGCACTGACACAGTGCCACTGTTCATAGAAACGCAAAATATAAGCTGTTTGGGCACAGTAGCACTAACTTTACTTGAGGAGCAGAAACAATCTAATACATTAAAAAAAAACACCTTTCTGTATTTTAAATGAGTTTATTTCATTTGAATCCAGTATCTTTCATTTTAGCAAGCATTGATCTTTAAAACTGCATATACTGACATTCTCTTACAGGGAAAAGAGCTATTCAGCATCTGTGAAGCTGTAGTCTCTTCTTTCACTCAGTAGCACGACACAGTGCCACTGTTCATAGAAATGTTAAAATAAGCTGTTTGGGCATATAGTAGCACTAATTTTACTTGAGGAGCAGAAACAATCTAATACTTTAAAAAAAACACCTTTCTGCATTTTAAATAAGAGTTTGTTTCATTTGAATCCAATATCTTTCATTTAAGCATGCTTTGATCTTCAACATTGCATATACTGACATTCTATAACAGGGAAAACAGCTTTTAAGCATGTGTGGAGTTGCGGTATCTTCTGTCACTCTGGAACACTGAAACAGTGCCACTCTTCACAGAAATGCTGAAATAAGCTGTTTGGGCATAGTAGCACTAACTCTACTTCAGGGGCAGAAACCATCTAACACACTAAATAAAAGCCTTTCTGCATTGCAAATAAGAGTTTATTTCATTTGAAACCAATATCTTTCATTTTGACGAGCTTCGATCTTAACATTGTATGAACTGACATTCTCTTACAGGAAAAACAGCTTTTCAAGCATCTGAAGAGCTGAGTTCTCTTCTTTCACTGTGGAACACTGAAACAGTTGCACTCCACAGAAATGCTAAAATAAGCTGTTTGGGCATAGTAGCACTAACTTTACTTGAGGAGCAGAAACCATCTAACACATGAAACAAACGCGTTTCTGTATTGCAAATAAGAGTTGTTTTTTTTTTTTGAAACCAATATGTTTAATTTTGGCAAGTTTTGATCTTAACATTGCATAAACTGACATTCCCTTACATCAAAAACAGGTTTTGAGCAGCTGTGGAGCTGGGGTCACTACTTTCACTCAGAAGCACTGACACAGTGCCACTGTTCATAGAAACGCTAAAATAAGCTGTTTGGGCATAGTAGCAGTAACTTTACTTGAGGAGCAGAAACCATCTAACACATTAAACAAATTCGTTTCTGCATTGCAAATAAGAGTTTATTTCATTTGAAACCAATATCTTTCATTTTGACAAGCTTCAATCTTAACATTGCATGAACTGACATTCTCTTACAGGAAAAACAGCTTTTCAGCATCTGTGGAGCTGCGTTCTCTTCTTTCACTCAGGAACACTGAAACAGTACAACTCTTCATAGAAATGCTAAAATAAGCTGTTTGGGCATAGTAGCACTAACTTTACTTCAGGAGCAGAAACCATCTAACACACTAAATAAAAGCCTTTCTGCATTGCAAATAAGAGTTTATTTCATTTGAAACCAATATCTTTTTTTTTCACAAGCTTTGATCTTAACATTGCATAAACTGACATTCTCTTACAGGAAAAACAGCTTTTCAAGCATCTGAAGAGCTGAGTTCTCTTCTTTCACTGTGGAACACTGAAACAGTTGCACTCCACAGAAATGCTAAAATAAGCTGTTTGGGCATAGTAGCACCAACTTTACTTTAGGAGCAGAAACCATCTAACACACTAAATAAAAGCCTTTCTGCATTGCAAATAAGAGTTTCTTTCATTTGAAACCAATATCTTTCATTTTCGCAAGCTTTGATCTTAACATTGCATATTGGCAACATTCTCTTGCAAGGAAAACAGCTTTTCAGCGTCTGTGGAGCTGCGGTCTCTTCTTTCAGTGAGGAGCACTAACAAGGTGCCACTGGTCATAGAAACGCTAAACTAAGCTATTTGGGCGTCAAAGCACTAACTCTAATTGCGGAGCAGAAAACATCTAACACATTAATGAAATGCATTTCTGCACTGCAAATAAGGCTTTATTTTATTTGACAAAAACATCTTTCATATATTGGCAAGCTTTGATCTTAATATTGCATGAACTGACATTCTCTTACAGGGAAAAGAGCTTTTCACCATCTGTGGAGCTGCAATCTCTTCTTTCACTAAGGAGCACTGACACAGTGCCACTGTTCATAGAAACGCAAAATATAAGCTGTTTGGGCACAGTAGCACTAACTTTACTTGAGGAGCATAAACAATCTAACACATTAAAAAAAACACCTTTCTGCATTTTAAATAAGAGTTTATTTCATTTGAATCCAATATCTTTCATTTAAACAAGCTTTGATCTTCAACATTGCATATACTGACATTCTATAACAGGGAAAACAGCTTTTAAGCATCTGTGGAGTTGCGGTATCTTCTTTCACTCTGGAACACTGAAACAGTGCCACTCTTCACAGAAATGCTGAAATAAGCTGTTTGGGCATAGTAGCACTAACTTTACTTCAGGGGCAGAAACCATCTAACACACTAAATAAAAGCCTTTCTGCATTGCAAATAAGAGTTTATTTCATTTGAAACCAATATCTTTCATTTTCACAAGCTTTGATCTTAACATTGCATATACTGACATTCTGTTGCAGGGAAAACAGCTTTTCAGCATCTGTGGAGCTGCGGTCTCTTCTTTCAGTGAGGAGCACTAATACAGTGCCACTGGTCATAGAAACGCTAAACTAAGCTATTTGGGCGTCAAAGCACTAACTCTACTTGCAGAGCAGAAAACATCTAAGCATAATAAGCTGTTTGGGCATAGTAGCACTAACATTACTTCAGGAGCAGAAACCATCTAACACACTAAATAAAAGCCTTTCTGCATTGCAAATAAGAGTTTATTTCATTTGAAAACCAATATCTTTTTTTTTCACAAGCTTTGATTTTAACATTGCATAAACTAACATTCTCTTACAGGAAAAACAGCTTTTCAAGCATCTGTACAGCTGAGTTCTCTTCTTTCACTGTGGACCACTGAAACAGTGCCACTGTTCATAGAAACGCAAAATATAAGAGAATGTCAGTATGTGCAGTTTTAAAGATCAATGCTTGCTAAAATGAAAGATACTGGATTCAAATGAAATAAGTAGCACGACACAGTGCCACTGTTCATAGAAATGTTAAAATAAGCTGTTTGGGCATATAGTAGCACTAACTTTACTTGAGGAGCAGAAACAATCTAATACTTTAAAAAAAACACCTTTCTGCATTTTAAATAATAGTTTGTTTCATTTGAATCCAATATCTTTCATTTAAACAAGCTTTGATCTTCAACATTGCATATACTGACATTCTATAACAGGGGAAAACAGCTTTTAAGCATCTGTGGAGTTGCGGTATCTTCTTTCACTCTGGAACACTGAAACAGTGCCACTCTTCACAGAAATGCTGAAATAAGCTGTTTGGGCATAGTAGCACTAACTTTACTTCAGGGGCAGAAACCATCTAACACACTAAATAAAAGCCTTTCTGCATTGCAAATAAGAGTTTATTTCATTTGAAACCAATATCTTTCATTTTCACAAGCTTTGATCTTAACATTGCATATAGTGACATTCTCCTGCAGGGAAAACAGCTAATTCAGCGTCTGTGGAGCTGCGGTCTCTTCTTTCAGTGAGGAGCACTAACACAGAGCCACTGTTCATAGAAACGCTAAAATAAGCTGTTTGGGCATAGTAGCACTAACTTTACTTCAGGAGCAGAAACAATCTAACACACTAAATAAAAGCCTTTCTGCATTGCAAATAAGAGCTTATTTCATTTGAAACCAATATCTTTCATTTTCACAAGCTTTGATCTTAACATTGCATATACTGACATTCTGTTGCAGGGAAAACAGCTTTTCAGCATCTGTGGAGCTGCGGTCTCTTCTTTCAGTGAGGAGCACTAATACAGTGCCACTGGTCATAGAAACGCTAAACTAAGCTATTTGGGCGTCAAAGCACTAACTCTACTTGCAGAGCAGAAAACATCTAAGCATAATAAGCTGTTTGGGCATAGTAGCACTAACATTACTTCAGGAGCAGAAACCATCTAACACACTAAATAAAAGCCTTTCTGCATTGCAAATAAGAGTTTATTTCATTTGAAACCAATATCTTTTTTTTTCACAAGCTTTGATTTTAACATTGCATAAACTAACATTCTCTTACAGGAAAAACAGCTTTTCAAGCATCTGTACAGCTGAGTTCTCTTCTTTCACTGTGGACCACTGAAACAGTGCCACTGTTCATAGAAACGCAAAATATAAGAGAATGTCAGTATATGCAGTTTTAAAGATCAATGCTTGCTAAAATGAAAGATACTGGATTCAAATGAAATAAGTAGCACGACACAGTGCCACTGTTCATAGAAATGTTAAAATAAGCTGTTTGGGCATATAGTAGCACTAACTTTACTTGAGGAGCAGAAACAATCTAATACTTTAAAAAAAACACCTTTCTGCATTTTAAATAATAGTTTGTTTCATTTGAATCCAATATCTTTCATTTAAACAAGCTTTGATCTTCAACATTGCATATACTGACATTCTATAACAGGGAAAACAGCTTTTAAGCATCTGTGGAGTTGCGGTATCTTCTTTCACTCTGGAACACTGAAACAGTGCCACTCTTCACAGAAATGCTGAAATAAGCTGTTTGGGCATAGTAGCACTAACTTTACTTCAGGGGCAGAAACCATCTAACACACTAAATAAAAGCCTTTCTGCATTGCAAATAAGAGTTTATTTCATTTGAAACCAATATCTTTCATTTTCACAAGCTTTGATCTTAACATTGCATATACTGACATTCTGTTGCAGGGAAAACAGCTTTTCAGCATCTGTGGAGCTGCGGTCTCTTCTTTCAGTGAGGAGCACTAATACAGTGCCACTGGTCATAGAAATGCTAAAATAAGCTGTTTGGGCATAGTAGCTCTAACTTTACTTCAGGAGCAGAAACCATCTAACACACTAAATAAAAGCCTTTCTGCATTGCAAATAAGAGTTTATTTCATTTGAAACCAATATCTTTTTTTTTCACAAGCTTTGATTTTAACATTGCATAAACTAACATTCTCTTACAGGAAAAACAGCTTTTCAAGCATCTGTAGAGCTGAGTTCTCTTCTTTCACTGTGGACCACTGAAGCAGTGCCACTGTTCATAGAAACGCAAAATATAAGCTGTTTGGGCACAGTAGCACTAACTTTACTTGAGGAGCATAAACAATCTAACACATTAAAAAAAAAACACCTTTCTGCATTGCAAATAAGAGTTTATTTCATTTGAAACCAATATCTTTCATTTTGACAAGCTTCGATCTTAACATTGCATGAACTGACATTCTCTTACAGGGAAAAGAGCTATTCAGCATCTGTGAAGCTGTAGTCTCTTCTTTCACTCAGTAGCACGACACAGTGCCACTGTTCATAGAAATCTTAAAATAAGCTGTTTGAGCATATAGTAGCACTAACTTTACTTGAGGAGCAGAAACAATCTAATACATTAAAAAAAACACCTTTCTGCATTTTAAATAAGAGTTTATTTCATTTGAATCCAATATCTTTCATTTAAGCAAGCTTTGATCTTCAACATTGCATATACTGACATTCTATAACAGGGAAAACAGCTTTTAAGCATCTGTGGAGCTGCGGTCTCTTCTTTCAGTGAGGAGCACTAACACAGTGCCACTGTTCATAGAAACGCTAAAATAAGCTGTTTGGGCATCAAAGCACTAACTCTACTTGCGGAGCAGAAAACATCTAACACATTAATGAAATGCATTTCTGCACTGCAAATAAGAGATTATTTCATTTGAAACCAATATCTTTCATTTTCACAAGCTTTGATCTTAACATTGCATATACTGACATTCTCT
The DNA here is from genome assembly GCA_039654775.1 of Spinibarbus caldwelli. Classification (NCBI taxonomy): domain Eukaryota; kingdom Metazoa; phylum Chordata; class Actinopteri; order Cypriniformes; family Cyprinidae; genus Spinibarbus; species Spinibarbus caldwelli. Next base: position 27,123,568 of record CM077251.1, read on the forward strand.
TGCAGGGAAAACAGCTTTTCAGCGTCTGTGGAGCTGCGGTCTCTTCTTTCAGTGAGGAGCACTAACTCAGAGCCACTGTTCATAGAAACGCTAAAATAAGCTGTTTGGGCATAGTAGCACTAACTTTACTTCAGGAGCAGAAACCATCTAACACACTAAATAAAAGCCTTTCTGCATTGCAAATAAGAGTTTATTTCATTTGAAACCAATATCTTTCCTTTAAGCAAGCTTTGATCTTAACATTGCATATACTGACATTCTCTTGCAGGGAAAACAGCTTTTCAGCGTCTGTGGAGCTGTGGTCTCTTCTTTCAGTGAGGAGCACTAACACAGTGCCACTGGTCATAGAAACGCTAAACTAAGCTATTTGGGCGTCAAAGCACTAACTCTACTTGAGGAGCAGAAAACATCTAACACATTAATGAAATGCTTTGCTCCACTGCAAATAAGGCTTTATTTTATTTGACAAAAACATCTTTCATATTGGCAAGCTTTGATCTTAATATTGCATAAAGTGACATTCTCTTACAGGGGAAACAGCTTTTAAGCGTCTGTGGAGCTGTGGTCTCTTCTTTCACTCAGTAACACTTACACAGTGCCACTGTTCATAGAAACGCTAAAATAAGCTGTTTGGGCATAGTAGCACTAAATTTACTTGAGGAGCAGAAACCATCTAACACATGAAACAAACGCGATTCTGTATTGCAAATAAGAGTTTTCTTTTTATTTCAAACCAATATGTTTAATTTTGGCTAGTTTTGATCTTAACATTGCATAAACTGACATTCCCTTACATGAAAAACAGGTTTTGAGCATCTATGGAGCTGGAGCTGGGGTCACTTCTTTCACTCAGAAGCACTAACACAGTGCCACTGTTCATAGAAATGCTAAATATAAGCTGTTTGGGCATATAGTAGTACTAACTTTACTTGAGGAGTAGAAACAATCTAATACTTTAAAAAAAACACCTTTCTGCATTTTAAATAAGAGTTTGTTTCATTTGAATCCAATATCTTTCATTTTGACAAGCTTCGATCTTAACATTGTATGAACTGACATTCTCTTACAGGAAAAACAGCTTTTCAGCATCTGTGGAGCTGCGTTCTCTTCTTTCACTCAGGAACACTGAAACAGTGCCACTCTTCATAGAAATGCTAAAATAAGCTGTTTGGGCATAGTAGCACTAACTTTACTTCAGGAGCAGAAACCATCTAACACACTAAATAAAAGCCTTTCTGCATTGCAAATAAGAGTTTATTTCATTTGAAACCAATATCTTTCATTTTCACAAGCTTTGATCTTAACATTGCATATACTGACATTCTGTTGCAGGGAAAACAGCTTTTCAGCATCTGTGGAGCTGCGGTCTCTTCTTTCAGTGAGGAGCACTAATACAGTGCCACTGGTCATAGAAACGCTAAACTAAGCTATTTGGGCGTCAAAGCACTAACTCTACTTGCAGAGCAGAAAACATCTAAGCATAATAAGCTGTTTGGGCATAGTAGCACTAACATTACTTCAGGAGCAGAAACCATCTAACACACTAAATAAAAGCCTTTCTGCATTGCAAATAAGAGTTTATTTCATTTGAAACCAATATCTTTTTTTTTCACAAGCTTTGATTTTAACATTGCATAAACTAACATTCTCTTACAGGAAAAACAGCTTTTCAAGCATCTGTACAGCTGAGTTCTCTTCTTTCACTGTGGACCACTGAAACAGTGCCACTGTTCATAGAAACGCAAAATATAAGAGAATGTCAGTATGTGCAGTTTTAAAGATCAATGCTTGCTAAAATGAAAGATACTGGATTCAAATGAAATAAGTAGCACGACACAGTGCCACTGTTCATAGAAATGTTAAAATAAGCTGTTTGGGCATATAGTAGCACTAACTTTACTTGAGGAGCAGAAACAATCTAATACTTTAAAAAAAACACCTTTCTGCATTTTAAATAATAGTTTGTTTCATTTGAATCCAATATCTTTCATTTAAACAAGCTTTGATCTTCAACATTGCATATACTGACATTCTATAACAGGGAAAACAGCTTTTAAGCATCTGTGGAGTTGCGGTATCTTCTTTCACTCTGGAACACTGAAACAGTGCCACTCTTCACAGAAATGCTGAAATAAGCTGTTTGGGCATAGTAGCACTAACTTTACTTCAGGGGCAGAAACCATCTAACACACTAAATAAAAGCCTTTCTGCATTGCAAATAAGAGTTTATTTCATTTGAAACCAATATCTTTCATTTTCACAAGCTTTGATCTTAACATTGCATATAGTGACATTCTCCTGCAGGGAAAACAGCTAATTTAGCGTCTGTGGAGCTGCGGTCTCTTCTTTCAGTGAGGAGCACTAACACAGAGCCACTGTTCATAGAAACGCTAAAATAAGCTGTTTGGGCATAGTAGCACTAACTTTACTTCAGGAGCAGAAACAATCTAACACACTAAATAAAAGCCTTTCTGCATTGCAAATAAGAGCTTATTTCATTTGAAACCAATATCTTTCATTTTCACAAGCTTTGATCTTAACATTGCATATACTGACATTCTGTTGCAGGGAAAACAGCTTTTCAGCATCTGTGGAGCTGCGGTCTCTTCTTTCAGTGAGGAGCACTAATACAGTGCCACTGGTCATAGAAACGCTAAACTAAGCTATTTGGGCGTCAAAGCACTAACTCTACTTGCAGAGCAGAAAACATCTAAGCATAATAAGCTGTTTGGGCATAGTAGCACTAACATTACTTCAGGAGCAGAAACCATCTAACACACTAAATAAAAGCCTTTCTGCATTGCAAATAAGAGTTTATTTCATTTGAAACCAATATCTTTTTTTTTCACAAGCTTTGATTTTAACATTGCATAAACTAACATTCTCTTACAGGAAAAACAGCTTTTCAAGCATCTGTACAGCTGAGTTCTCTTCTTTCACTGTGGACCACTGAAACAGTGCCACTGTTCATAGAAACGCAAAATATAAGAGAATGTCAGTATATGCAGTTTTAAAGATCAATGCTTGCTAAAATGAAAGATACTGGATTCAAATGAAATAAGTAGCACGACACAGTGCCACTGTTCATAGAAATGTTAAAATAAGCTGTTTGGGCATATAGTAGCACTAACTTTACTTGAGGAGCAGAAACAATCTAATACTTTAAAAAAAACACCTTTCTGCATTTTAAATAATAGTTTGTTTCATTTGAATCCAATATCTTTCATTTAAACAAGCTTTGATCTTCAACATTGCATATACTGACATTCTATAACAGGGAAAACAGCTTTTAAGCATCTGTGGAGTTGCGGTATCTTCTTTCACTCTGGAACACTGAAACAGTGCCACTCTTCACAGAAATGCTGAAATAAGCTGTTTGGGCATAGTAGCACTAACTTTACTTCAGGGGCAGAAACCATCTAACACACTAAATAAAAGCCTTTCTGCATTGCAAATAAGAGTTTATTTCATTTGAAACCAATATCTTTCATTTTCACAAGCTTTGATCTTAACATTGCATATACTGACATTCTGTTGCAGGGAAAACAGCTTTTCAGCATCTGTGGAGCTGCGGTCTCTTCTTTCAGTGAGGAGCACTAATACAGTGCCACTGGTCATAGAAATGCTAAAATAAGCTGTTTGGGCATAGTAGCTCTAACTTTACTTCAGGAGCAGAAACCATCTAACACACTAAATAAAAGCCTTTCTGCATTGCAAATAAGAGTTTATTTCATTTGAAACCAATATCTTTTTTTTTCACAAGCTTTGATTTTAACATTGCATAAACTAACATTCTCTTACAGGAAAAACAGCTTTTCAAGCATCTGTAGAGCTGAGTTCTCTTCTTTCACTGTGGACCACTGAAGCAGTGCCACTGTTCATAGAAACGCAAAATATAAGCTGTTTGGGCACAGTAGCACTAACTTTACTTGAGGAGCATAAACAATCTAACACATTAAAAAAAAAACACCTTTCTGCATTGCAAATAAGAGTTTATTTCATTTGAAACCAATATCTTTCATTTTGACAAGCTTCGATCTTAACATTGCATGAACTGACATTCTCTTACAGGGAAAAGAGCTATTCAGCATCTGTGAAGCTGTAGTCTCTTCTTTCACTCAGTAGCACGACACAGTGCCACTGTTCATAGAAATCTTAAAATAAGCTGTTTGAGCATATAGTAGCACTAACTTTACTTGAGGAGCAGAAACAATCTAATACATTAAAAAAAACACCTTTCTGCATTTTAAATAAGAGTTTATTTCATTTGAATCCAATATCTTTCATTTAAGCAAGCTTTGATCTTCAACATTGCATATACTGACATTCTATAACAGGGAAAACAGCTTTTAAGCATCTGTGGAGCTGCGGTCTCTTCTTTCAGTGAGGAGCACTAACACAGTGCCACTGTTCATAGAAACGCTAAAATAAGCTGTTTGGGCATCAAAGCACTAACTCTACTTGCGGAGCAGAAAACATCTAACACATTAATGAAATGCATTTCTGCACTGCAAATAAGAGATTATTTCATTTGAAACCAATATCTTTCATTTTCACAAGCTTTGATCTTAACATTGCATATACTGACATTCTCTTGCAGGGAAAACAGCTTTTCAGCGTCTGTGGAGCTGCGGTCTCTTCTTTCAGTGAGGAGCACTAACTCAGAGCCACTGTTCATAGAAACGCTAAAATAAGCTGTTTGGGCATAGTAGCACTAACTTTACTTCAGGAGCAGAAACCATCTAACACACTAAATAAAAGCCTTTCTGCATTGCAAATAAGAGTTTATTTCATTTGAAACCAATATCTTTCCTTTAAGCAAGCTTTGATCTTAACATTGCATATACTGACATTCTCTTGCAGGGAAAACAGCTTTTCAGCGTCTGTGGAGCTGTGGTCTCTTCTTTCAGTGAGGAGCACTAACACAGTGCCACTGGTCATAGAAACGCTAAACTAAGCTATTTGGGCGTCAAAGCACTAACTCTACTTGAGGAGCAGAAAACATCTAACACATTAATGAAATGCTTTGCTCCACTGCAAATAAGGCTTTATTTTATTTGACAAAAACATCTTTCATATTGGCAAGCTTTGATCTTAATATTGCATAAAGTGACATTCTCTTACAGGGGAAACAGCTTTTAAGCGTCTGTGGAGCTGTGGTCTCTTCTTTCACTCAGTAACACTTACACAGTGCCACTGTTCATAGAAACGCTAAAATAAGCTGTTTGGGCATAGTAGCACTAAATTTACTTGAGGAGCAGAAACCATCTAACACATGAAACAAACGCGATTCTGTATTGCAAATAAGAGTTTTCTTTTTATTTCAAACCAATATGTTTAATTTTGGCTAGTTTTGATCTTAACATTGCATAAACTGACATTCCCTTACATGAAAAACAGGTTTTGAGCATCTATGGAGCTGGAGCTGGGGTCACTTCTTTCACTCAGAAGCACTAACACAGTGCCACTGTTCATAGAAATGCTAAATATAAGCTGTTTGGGCATATAGTAGTACTAACTTTACTTGAGGAGTAGAAACAATCTAATACTTTAAAAAAAACACCTTTCTGCATTTTAAATAAGAGTTTGTTTCATTTGAATCCAATATCTTTCATTTTGACAAGCTTCGATCTTAACATTGTATGAACTGACATTCTCTTACAGGAAAAACAGCTTTTCAGCATCTGTGGAGCTGCGTTCTCTTCTTTCACTCAGGAACACTGAAACAGTGCCACTCTTCATAGAAATGCTAAAATAAGCTGTTTGGGCATAGTAGCACTAACTTTACTTCAGGAGCAGAAACCATCTAACACACTAAATAAAAGCCTTTCTGCATTGCAAATAAGAGTTTATTTCATTTGAAACCAATATCTTTTTTTTTCACAAGCTTTGATTTTAACATTGCATAAACTAACATTCTCTTACAGGAAAAACTGCTTTTCAAGCACCTGTAGAGCTGAGTTCTCTTCTTTCACTGTGGACCACTGAAGCAGTGCCACTGTTGATAGAAACGCAAAATATAAGCTGTTTGGGCACAGTAGCACTAACTTTACTTGAGGAGCATAAACAATCTAACACATTAAAAAAAAAAAAACACCTTTCTGCATTGCAAATAAGAGTTTATTTCATTTGAAACCAATATCTTTCATTTTGACAAGCTTCGATCTTAACATTGCATGAACTGACATTCTCTTACAGGGAAAAGAGCTATTCAGCATCTGTGAAGCTGTAGTCTCTTCTTTCACTCAGTAGCACGACACAGTGCCACTGTTCATAGAAATCTTAAAATAAGCTGTTTGAGCATATAGTAGCACTAACTTTACTTGAGGAGCAGAAACAATCTAATACATTAAAAAAAAACACCTTTCTGCATTTTAAATAAGAGTTTATTTCATTTGAATCCAATATCTTTCATTTAAGCAAGCTTTGATCTTCAACATTGCATATACTGACATTCTATAACAGGGAAAACAGCTTTTAAGCATCTGTGGAGCTGCGGTCTCTTCTTTCAGTGAGGAGCACTAACACAGTGCCACTGGTCATAGAAACGCTAAACTAAGCTATTTGGGCGTCAAAGCACTAACTCTACTTGCGGAGCAGAAAACATCTAACACATTAATGAAATGCATTTCTGCACTGCAAATAAGGCTTTATTTTATTTGACAAAAACATCTTTCATATATTGGTAAGCTTTGATCTTAATAGTGCATGAACTGACATTCTCTTACAGGGAAAACAGCTTTTCAGCATCTCTGGAGCTGCGGTCACTTCTTTCACTCAGAAGCACTCACACAGTGCTACTGTTCATAGAAACGCTAAAAGAAGCTGTTTGGGCATAGTAGCACTAACTTTACTTGAGGAGCAGAAACCATCTAACACACTAAATAAAAGCCTTTCTGCATTGCAAATAAGAGTTCATTTCATTTGAAACCAATATCTTTCATTTTGACAAGCTTCGATCTTAACATTGCATGAACTGACATTCTCTTACAGGAAAAACAGGTTTTAAGCATCTGTGGAGCTGCGTTCTCTTCTTTCAGTGAGGAGCACTAACACAGTGCCACTGTTCATAGAAACGCTAAAATAAACTGTTTGGGCATCAAAGCACTAACTCTACTTGCGGAGCAGAAAACATCTAACACATTAATGAAATGCATTTCTGCACTGCAAATAAGAGATTATTTCATTTCAAACCAATATCTTTCATTTTCACAAGCTTTGATCTTAACATTGCATATACTGACATTCTCTTGCAGGGAAAACAGCTTTTCAGCGTCTGTGGAGCTGCGGTCTCTTCTTTCCAGAGGTGGGTAGAGTACCCAAAAACTGTACTCAAGTAAAAGTAAAAGTACTTGAAGAAATATTTGCTCAAGTAAAAGTAAAAGTAATAGTCTGAATAATTACTTGAGTAAGAGTAAAAAAGTATCGGATAAAAAAACTACTCAAGTAGTTAGTTACTAGTTACTTTGGATCATATACTGAAAATAGTCTATTTTTATTTAGATACATAAATTTTATCTAAATCTCTCTCTCTCTCTCTCTCTCTCTATACATATATATACACATACACACACACACACACTGCCATTCAAAATACTTTTAATGTTTTGTTTTTTTTTATGTAATTTATTTCAGTGATGCAAATCAGAATTTTTAATAGCCTGATTTATTATCAATGCTGTTCTTTTATAGCTTTCTATTCATAAAAGAATCCTGAACAAAATGTCACAGGTTCCAAAAAATATTAAGCAGCAAAACTGTTCCCTGTTGAAAAAAAACAGCTTTTGCTGGTAAGGTATGTTTTGAAGCATGGGATGCTGGTTTGAGCTGATTTAAGCTGGTCCTTTGCTGGTTTATGCTGATCCTTAGCTGGTTTAAGATGGACATGTGCATGACCAGCACATGACCAGCTTAAACCAGCTAAGGACCAGCATAAACCATCATCCCAGCTTCAAAACATACATAACCAGCAGATGCTGTTTTTTTCAGCAACACTGATAATAAATCAATATATCTGAATGATTTCTGAGGGATCATATGACTCTGAAAACTGGAGTAACAGCTGTTAAAAATTCTGATTTGCATCACTGAATCGAATTAAATAATATTTTAAAGTATATTAATTATGTATTATAAATGTATATGTTTATAACCTCTGACACGGAGAAGAGTGAAAACTCCTCACATGACCGCTACTGAACATCTGAACATAACGAAACAAATCTTCTTCCGTCTGTTCTGCAAAATGTAAACAAATGTGGCCTTTATTTCTGCAAGCATAAATATTGTGAAAATATCAATATTAATTGTGTCTAGGCAAAGGCATTCCTCCTGGAACTAACGCGGGTTTGGCGGGTGTTCATTTCATACTCTGTGACAGCTTATTTAATGAATAAATTATACATTGTATTTAATGTGTAAGGTACATGTACAACAAACTGGTAATGTCATAGTGGTATCGTGTACTGTAATCGAATCTCTACCTGTGGAACCGACAGCACACGCGGTGTTCATCTAATAAAGATCTTCATAGCTAGCAAACCATAGCCTTTGCAGATTTGCTTTCAATTGTCTGTAGATCCAAAGCCACGTCTTCAACGCTCTTGATGTTACAACTCTGAGTGAGAACCGCTTCAGATGATCAGCGCGTGCGGCAGAACTGAACGAATCATTCAAACTGATTCACGAACCGATTCACTGCTTTGCCAATTGGTTTGATCAAGCCTTCGAACAGAATTGACTCAAAAGAATGAATCATTTGCGAACGGGCATCGCTCATTGCCCAGAAAAAAAGTAGACGGCGCGTTTGGAATAAATTAAAGGATTTTTAACTTGTATTACATTAAGGTAACGAGAGGAGCGTCGCCCACAGTAACGAAGTAAAAGTACCGTTTTTTCACTAAAAATGTACTTGAGTAAGAGTAAAAGTACCCATTTTTAAATATACTCTAAAAGTATTAGTTACCCAAAAAATTTACTCAAGTAAATGTAACGAAGTAAATGTAACTCGTTACTACCCACCTCTGCTTCTTTCAGTGAGGAGCACTAACTCAGAGCCACTGTTCATAGAAACGCTAAAATAAGCTGTTTGGGCATAGTAGCACTAACTTTACTTCAGGAGCAGAAACCATCTAACACATTAAACAAATTCGTTTCTGCATTGCAAATAAGAGTTTATTTCATTTGAAACCAATCTCTTTCATTTTCACAAGCTTCGATCTTAACATTGCATGAACTGACATTCTCTTACAGGAAAAACAGCTTTTCAAGCATCTGTAGAGCTGCGTTCTCTTCTTTCACTGCGAAACACTGAAACAGTGCCAGTCTTCAAAGAAATGCCAAAAGAAGCTGTTTGGGCATAGTAGCACTAAATTTACTACAGGAGCAGAAACCATCTAACACACTAAATAAAAGCCTTTCTGCATTGCAAATAAGAGTTCATTTCATTTGAAACCAAAATCTTTCATTTTCACAAGCTTTGAACTTAACATTGCATATATTGACATTCTCTTGCAGGGAAAACAGCTTTTCAGCATCTGTGGAGCTGCGGTCTCTTCTTTCAGTGAGGAGCACTAACCCAGTGCCACTGTTCATAGAAACGCTAAACTAAGTATTTGGGCATCAAAGCACTAACTCTACTTGCGGAGCAGAAAACATCTAACACATTAATGAAATGCTTTGCTGCACTGCAAATAAGGCTTTATTTTATTTGACAAAAACATCTTTCATATTGGCAAGCTTTGATCTTAATATTGCATAAAGTGACATTCTCTTACAGGGGAAACAGCTTTTAAGCGTCTGTGGAGCTGTGGTCTCTTCTTTCACTCAGTAGCACTTACACAGTGCCACTGTTCATCGAAACGCTAAAATAAGCTGTTTGGGCATAGTAGCACTAACTTTACTAGAGGAGCAGAAACCATCTAACACATGAAACAAACACGTTTCTGTATTGCAAATAAGAGTTTTCTTTTTATTTGAAACCAATATGTTTAATTTTGGCAAGTTCTGATCTTAACATTGCATAAACTGACATTCCCTTACATGAAAAACAGGTTTTGAGCAGCTGTGGAGCTGGGATCACTACTTTCACTCAGAAGCAGTGACACAGTGCCACTGTTCATAGAAACGCTAAAATAAGCTGTTTGGGCATAGTAGCAGTAACTTTACTTGAGGAGCAGAAACCATCTAACACATTAAACAAATTCGTTTCTGCATTGCAAATAAGAGTTTATTTCATTTGAAACCAATATCTTTCATTTTGACAAGCTTCGATCTTAACATTGCATGAAATGACATTCTCTTACAGGAAAACAGCTTTTAAGCATCTGTGGAACTGCGTTCTCTTCTTTCAGTGAGGAGCACTAACACAGTGCCACTGGTCATAGAAACGCTAAACTAAGTTATTTGGGCGTCAAAGCACTAACTCTACTTGCGGAGCAGAAACCATATAACACATTAATGAAATGCATTTCTGCACTGCAAATAAGGCTTTATTTTATTTGAAAAAAACATTTCATATATTGGTAAGCTTTGATCTTAATAGTGCATGAACTGAAATTCTCTGACGGGAAAAAAAGCTTTTAAGCATCTGTGGAGCTGCGTTCTCTTCTTTCACTAAGGAGCACTGACACAGTGCCACTGTTCATAGAAACGCAAAATATAAGCTGTTTGGGCACAGTAGCACTAACTTTACTTGAGGAGCAGAAACAATCTAATACATTAAAAAAAACACCTTTCTGTATTTTAAATGAGTTTATTTCATTTGAATCCAGTATCTTTCATTTTAGCAAGCATTGATCTTTAAAACTGCATATACTGACATTCTCTTGCAGGGAAAACAGCTTTTCAGCGTCTGTGGAGCTGCGGTCTCTTCTTTCAGTGAGGAGCACTAACACAGTGCCACTGGTCATAGAAACGCTAAACTAAGCTATTTGGGCATCAAAGCACTAACTCTACTAGCGGAGCAGAAAACATCTAACACATTAATGAAATGCATTGCTGCACTGCAAATAAGGCTTTATTTTATTTGACAAAAACATATTTCATATATTGGTAAGCTTTGATCTTAATAGTGCATGAACTCACATTCTCTTACGGGAAAAACAGCTTTTAAGCATCTGTGGAGCTGCGTTCTCTTCTTTCAGTGAGGAGCACTAACACAGTGCCACTGTTCATAGAAACGCTAAAATAAGCTGTTTGGGCATCAAAGCACTAACTCTACTTGCGGAGCAGAAAACATCTAACACATTAATGAAATGCATTTCTGCACTGCAAATAAGAGATTATTTCATTTGAAACCAATATCTTTCATTTTCACAAGCTTTGATCTTAACATTGCATATACTGACATTCTCTTGCAGGGAAAACAGCTTTTCAGCGTCTGTGGAGCTGCGGTCTCTTCCTTCAGTGAGGAGCACTAACACACTGCCACTGTTCATAGAAACGCTAAAATAAGCTGTTTGGGCATCAAAGCACTAACTCTACTTGCGAAGCAGAAAACATCTAACACATTAATGAAATACTTTGCTGCACTGCAAATAAGGCTTTATTTTATTTGACAAAAAACATCTTTCACATTGGCAAGCTTTGATCTTAATATTGCATAAAGTGACATTCTCTTACAGGGAAACAGCTTTTAAGCATCTGTGGAGCTGTGGTCTCTTCTTTCACTCAGTAGCACTTACACAGTGTCACTGTTCATAGAAACGCTAAAATAAGCTGTTTGGGCATAGTAGCACTACCTTTACTTGAGGAGCAGAAACCATCTAACACATGAAACAAACGCGATTCTGTATTGCAAATAAGAGTTTTCTTTTTATTTCAAACCAATATGTTTAATTTTGGCAAGTTTTGATCTTAACATTGCATATACTGACATTCTCTTGCAGGGAAAACAGCTTTTCAGCGTCTGTGGAGCTGCGGTCTCTTCTTTCAGTGAGGAGCACTAACACAGAGCCAGTGTTCATAGAAAAACTAAAATAAGCTGTTTGGGCATATAGTAGCACTAACTTTACTTGAGGAGCATAAACAATCTAACACATTAAAAAAAAAAACACCTGTCTGCATTTTAAATAAGAGATTATTTCATTTGAAACCAATATCTTTCATTTTCACAAGCTTTGATCTTAACATTGCATATACTGACATTCTCCTGCAGGGAAAACAGCTTTTCAGCGTCTGTGGAGCTGCGGTCTCTTCTTTCAGTGAGGAGCACTAACACAGAGCCACTGTTCATAGAAACGCTAAAATAAGCTGTTTGGGCACAGTAGCACTAACTTTACTTGAGGAGCATAAACAATCTAACACATTAAAAAAAAACACCTGTCTGCATTTTAAATAAGAGTTTATTTCATTTGAATCCAGTATCTTTCATTTTAGCAAGCATTGATCTTTAAAACTGCATATAATGACATTCTCTTACAGGGAAAAGAGCTATTCAGCATCTGTGAAGCTGTAGTCACTTCTTTCACTCAGTAGCACGACACAGTGCCACTGTTCATAGAAATGTTAAAATAAGCTGTTTGGGCATATAGTAGCACTAACTTTACTTGAGGAGCAGAAACAATCTAATACTTTAAAAAAAAACACCTTTCTGCATTTTAAATAAGAGTTTATTTCATTTGAAACCAATATCTTTCATTTAAGCAAGCTTTGATCTTAACATTGCATAAACTGACATTCTCTTACAGGAAAAACAGCTATTCAAGCATCTGTAGAGCTGCGTTCTCTTCTTTCACTGTGGAACACTGAAACAGTATCACTCTTCACAGAAATGCTAAAAGACGCTGTTTGGGCATAGTAGCACTAACTTTACTTCAGGAGCAGAAACCATCTAACACACTAAATAAAAGCCTTTCTACTTTGCAAATAAGAGTTTATTTCATTTGAAACCAATATCTTTCATTTTCACAAGCTTTGATCTTAACATTGCATATACTGACATTCTCTTGCAGGGAAAACAACTTTTCAGCGTCTGTGGAGCTGCGGTCTCTTCTTTCAGTGAGGAGCACTAACACAGAGCCACTGTTCATAGAAACGCTAAAATAAGCTGTTTGGGCATATAGTAGCACTAACTTTACTTGCGGAGCAGAAACAATCTAATACTTTAAAAAAAACACCTTTCTGCATTTTAAATAAGAGTTTGTTTCATTTCAATCCAATATCTTTCATTTAAGCAAGCTTCGATCTTCAACATTGCATATACTGACATTCTATAAAAGGAAAAACAGCTTTTCAGTGTCTGTGGAGCTGCGGTCTCTTCTTTCATTGAGGAGCACTAACACAGTGCCACTGGTCATAGAAACGCTACACTAAGCTATTTGGGCATCAAAGCACTAACTCTACTAGCGGAGCAGAAAACATCTAACACATTAATGAAATGCATTGCTGCACTGCAAATAAGGCTTTATTTTATTTGACAAAAACATATGTCATATATTGGTAAGCTTTGATCTTAATAGTGCATGAACTGACATTCTCTTACGGGAAAAACAGCTTTTAAGCATCTGTGGAGCTGCGTTCTCTTCTTTCAGTGAGGAGCACTAACACAGTGCCACTGTTCATAGAAACGCTAAAATAAGCTGTTTGGGCCTCAAAGCACTAACTTTACTTGCGGAGCAGAAAACATCTAACACATTAATGAAATGCATTTCTGCACTGCAAATAAGAGATTATTTCATTTGAAACCAATATCTTTCATTTTCAGAAGCTTTGATCTTAACATTGCATATACTGACATTCTCTTGCAGGGAAAACAGCTTTTCAGCGTCTGTGGAGCTGCGGTCTCTTCTTTCAGTGAGGAGCACTAACACAAAACCACTGTTCATAGAAACGCTAAAATAAGCTGTTTGGGCATAGTAGCACTAACTTTACTTCAGGAGCAGAAACCAGCTAACACACTAAATAAAAGCCTTTCTGCATTGCAAATAAGAGTTTATTTCATTTGAAACCAATATCTTTCATTTAAGCAAGCTTTGATCTTAACATTGCATATACTGACATTCTCTTGCAGGGAAAACAGCTTTTCAGTGTCTGTGGAGCTGCGGTCTCTTCTTTCAGTGAGGAGTACTAACACAGTGCCACTGGTCATAGAAACGCTAAACTAAGCTATTTGGGCGTCAAAGCACTAACTCTACTTGCGGAGCAGAAAACATATAACACATTAATGAAATGCATTTCTGCACTGCAAATAAGAGATTATTTCATTTGAAACCAATATCTTTCATTTTCACAAGCTTTGATCTTAACATTGCATATACTGACATTCTCCTGCAGGGAAAACAGCTTTTCAGCGTCTGTGGAGCTGCGGTCTCTTCTTTCAGTGAGGAGCACTAACACAGAGCCACTGTTCATAGAAACACTAAAATAAGCTGTTTGGGCACAGTAGCACTAACTTTACTTGAGGAGCATAAACAATCTAACACATTAAAAAAAAACACCTGTCTGCATTTTAAATAAGAGTTTATTTCATTTGAAACCAATATCTTTCATTTTGACAAGCTTCGATCTTAACATTGCATAAACTGACATTCCCTTAAATGAAAAACAGGTTTTGAGCGGCTGTGGAGCTGGGGTCAATACTTTCACTCCGAAGCAGTGACACATTGCCACTGTTCATAGAAAGGCTAAAATAAGCTGTTTGGGCATAGTAGCAGTAACTTTACTTGAGGAGCAGAAACCATCTAACACATTAAACAAATTCGTTTCTGCATTGCAAATAAGAGTTTATTTCATTTGGAACCAATATCTTTCATTTTGACAAGCTTCGATCTTAACATTGCATGAACTGACATTCTCTTACAGGAAAAACAGCTTTTAAGCATCTGTGGAGCTGCGGTCTCTTCTTTCAGTGAGGAGCACTAACACAGTGCCACTGGTCATAGAAACGCTAAACTAAGCTATTTGGGCGTCAAAGCACTAACTCTACTTGCGGAGCAGAAACCATCTAACACATTAATGAAATGCATTTCTGCACTGCAAATAAGGCTTTATTTTATTTGACAAAAACATATTTCATATATTGGTAAGCATTGATCTTAATATTGCATGAACTGACATTCTCTTACGGGAAAAACAGCTTTTAAGCATCTGTGGAGCTGCGTTCTCTTCTTTCAGTGAGGAGCACTACCACAGTGCCACTGTTCATAGAAATGCTAAAATAAGCTGTTTGGGCATCAAAGCACTAACTCTACTTGCGGAGCAGAAAACATCTAACACATTAATGAAATGCATTTCTGCACTGCAAATAAGAGATTATTTCATTTGAAACCAATATCTTTCATTTTCACAAGCTTTGATCTTAACATTGCATATACTGACATTCTCCTGCAGGGAAAACAGCTTTTCAAGCATCTGTAGAGCTGCGTTCTCTTCTTTCACTGTGGAACACTGAAACAGTATCACTCTTCACAGAAATGCTAAAAGAAGCTGTTTGGGCATAGTAGCACTAAGTTTACTTCAGGAGCAGAAACCATCTAACACACTAAATAAAAGCCTTTCTACTTTGCAAATAAGAGTTTATTTCATTTGAAACCAATATCTTTCATTTTCGCAAGCTTTGATCTTAACATTGCATATACTGACATTCTCTTGCAGGGAAAACAGCTTTTCAGCGTCTGTGGAGCTGCGGTCTCTTCTTTCAGTGAGGTGCACTAACACGGTGCCACTGGTCATAGAAACGCTAAACTAAGCTATTTAGGCATCAAAGCACTACCTCTACTTGCGGAGCAGAAATCATCTAACACATTAATGAAATGCTTTGCTGCACTGCAAATAAGGCTTTATTTTATTTGACAAAAACATCTTTCACATTGGCAAGCTTTGATCTTAATATTGTATAAAGTGACATTCTCTTACAGGGGAAACAGCTTTTAAGCGTCTGTGGAGCTGTGGTCTCTTCTTTCACTCAGTAGCACTTACACAGTGCCACTGTTCATAGAAACGCTAAAATAAGCTGTTTGGGCATAGTAGCACTAACTTTACCTGAGGAGCAGAAACAATCTAACACATTAAAAAAAAACACCTGTCTGCATTTTAAATAAGAGTTTATTTCATTTGAAACCAATATCTTTCATTTTGATAATCTTCGATCTTAACATTGCATGAACTGACATTCTCTTACAGGGGAAACAGCTTTTAAGCATCTGTGGAGCTGTGGTCTCTTCTTTCACTAAGGAGCACGACACAGTGCCACTGTTCATAGAAATGTTAAAATAAGCTGTTTGGGCATATAGTAGTACTAACTTTACTTGAGGAGCAGAAACAATCTAATACTTTAAAAAAACACCTTTCTGCATTGCAAATAAGAGTTTGTTTCATTTGAATCCAAAATCTTTCATTTAAGCAAGCTTTGATCTTCAACATTGCATATACTGACATTCTATAACAGGGAAAACAGCTTTTAAGCATCTGTGGAGTTGCGGTATCTTCTTTCACTCTGGAACACTGAAACAGTGCCACTCTTCACAGAAATGCTGAAATAAGCTGTTTGGGCATAGTAGCACTAACTTTACTTGAGGAGCAGAAACAATCTAATACTTTAAAAAAACACCTTTCTGCACTGCAAATAAGAGTTTATTTCATTTGAAACCAATATCTTTCATTTAAGCAAGCTTTGATCTTAACATTGCATAAACTGACATTCTCTTACAGGAAAAACAGCTTTTCAAGCATCTGTAGACCTGCGTTCTCTTCTTTCACTGTGGAACACTGAAACAGTATCACTCTTCACAGAAATGCTAAAAGACGCTGTTTGGGCATAGTAGCACTAACTGTACTTCAGGAGCAGAAACCATCTAACACATGAAACAAACGCGATTCTGTATTGCAAATAAGAGTTTTCTTTTTATTTCAAACCAATATGTTTAAATTTGGCAAGTTTTGATCTTAACATTGCATAAACTGACATTCCCTTACATGAAAAACAGGTTTTGAGCATCTGTGGAGCTGGGGTCACTTCTTTCACTCAGAAGCACTAACACAGTGCCACTGTTCATAGAAACGCTAAATATAAGCTGTTTGGGCACAGTAGCACTAACTTTACTTGAGGAGCATAAACAATCTAACACATTCAAAAAAAAACACCTGTCTGCATTTTAAATAAGAGTTTATTTCATTTGAAACCAATATCTTTCATTTTGACAAGCTTCGATCTTAACATTGCATGAACTGACATTCTCTTACAGGGGAAAAAGCTTTTAAGCATCTGTGGAGCTGTGGTCTCTTCTTTCACTAAGGAGCACTGACACAGTGCCACTGTTCATAGAAACGCAAAATATAAGCTATTTGGGCACAGTAGCACTAACTTTACTTGAGGAGCAGAAACAATCTAATACATGAAAAAAAAAAACACCTTTCTGTATTTAAATTAGTTTATTTCTTTTGAATCCAGTATCTTTCATTTTAGCAAGCATTGATCTTTAAAACTGCATATAATGACATTCTCTTACAGGGAAAAGAGCTTTTAAGCATCTGTGGAGTTGCGGTATCTTCTTTCACTCTGGAACACTGAAACAGTGCCACTCTTCACAGAAATGCTGAAATAAGCTGTTTGGGCATATAGTAGCACTAACTTTACTTGAGGAGCAGAAACAATCTAATACTTTAAAAAAAACACCTTTCTGCATTTTAAATAAGAGTTTGTTTCATTTGAATCCAATATCTTTCATTTAAGCAAGCTTTTATCATCAACATTGCAAATAGTGACATTCTATAACAGGAAAAACAGCTTTTAAGCATCTGTGGAGTTGCGGTATCTTCTTTCACTCTGGAACACTGAAACAGTGCCACTCTTCACAGAAATGCTGAAATAAGCTGTTTGGGCATAGTAGCACTAACTTTACTTCAGGGGCAGAAAACATCTAAAACACTAAATAAAACCCTTTCTGCATTGCAAATAAGAGTTCATTTCATTTGAAACCAATATCTTTCATTTAAGCAAGCTTTGATCTTAACATTGCATAAACTGACATTCTCTTACAGGAAAAACAGCTCTTCAAGCATCTGTAGAGCTGCGTTCTCTTCTTTCACTGTGGAACACTGAAACAGTATCACTCTTCACAGAAATGCTAAAAGACGCTGTTTGGGCATAGTAGCACTAACTGTACTTCAGGCGCAGAAACCATCTAACACTAAATAAAAGCCTTTCTACTTTGCAAATAAGAGTTTATTTCATTTGAAACCAATATCTTTCATTTTCACAAGCTTTGATCTTAACATTGCATATACTGACATTCTCTTGCAGGGAAAACAGCTTTTCAGCGTCTGTGGAGCTGCGGTCTCTTCTTTCAGTGAGGAGCACTAACACAGAGCCACTGTTCATAGAAACGCTAAAATAAGCTGTTTGGGCATAGTAGCACTAACTTTACTTCAGGAGCAGAAACCATCTAACACACTAAATAAAAGCCTTTCTGCATTGCAAATAAGAGTTTATTTCATTTGAAACCAATATCTTTCATTTAAGCAAGCTTTGATCTTAACATTGCATATACTGACATTCTCTTGCAGGGAAAACAGCTTTTCAGTGTCTGTGGAGCTGCGGTCTCTTCTTTCAGTGAGGAGTACTAACACAGTGCCACAGGTCATAGAAACGCTAAACTAAGCTATTTGGGCGTCAAAGCACTAACTCTACTTGCGGAGCAGAAAACATCTAACACATTAATGAAATGCATTTCCGCACTGCAAATAAGAGATTATTTCATTTAAAACCATTATCTTTCATTTTCACAAGCTTTGATCTTCATCATTGCATATACTGACATTCTATAACAGGGAAAACAGCTTTTCAAGCATCTGTAGAGCTGCGTTCTCTTCTTTCACTATGGAACACTGAAACAGTATCACTCTTCACAGAAATGCTAAAAGACGCTGTTTGGGCATAGTAGCACTAACTGTACTTCAGGAGCAGAAACCATCTAACACACTAAATAAAAGCCTTTCTACTTTGCAAATAAGAGTTTATTTCATTTGAAACCAATATCTTTCATTTTTACAAGCTTTGATCTTAACAGTGCATATACTGACATTCTCTTGCAGGGAAAACAGCTTTTCAGCGTCTGTGGAGCTGCGGTCTCTTCTTTCAGTGAGGAGCACTAACACAGTGCCACTGGTCATAGAAACGCTAAACTAAGCTATTTGGGCGTCAAAGCACTAACTCTACTTGCGGAGCAGAAACCATCTAACACATTAATGAAATGCATTTCTGCACTGCAAATAAGAGATTATTTCATTTGAAACCAATATCTTTCA
This sequence comes from Spinibarbus caldwelli, assembly GCA_039654775.1. Lineage (NCBI taxonomy): Eukaryota > Metazoa > Chordata > Actinopteri > Cypriniformes > Cyprinidae > Spinibarbus > Spinibarbus caldwelli. The sequence goes on from CM077251.1 coordinate 27,142,813, forward strand.
TTTTCACAAGCTTTGATCTTAACATTGCATATACTGACATTCTCTTGCAGGGAAAACAGCTTTTCAGCGTCTGTGGAGCTGCGGTCTCTTCTTTCAGTGAGGAGCACTAACACAGAGCCACTGTTCATAGAAACGCTAAAATAAGCTGTTTGGGCATAGTAGCACTAACTTTACTTCAGGAGCAGAAACCATCTAACACACTAAATAAAAGCCTTTCTGCATTGCAAATAAGAGTTTATTTCATTTGAAACCAATATCTTTCATTTTCACAAGCTTTGATCTTAATAGTGCATGAACTGACATTCTCTTACGGGAAAAACAGCTTTGAAGCATCTGTGGAGCTGCGTTCTCTTCTTTCAGTGAGGAGCACTAACACAGTGCCACTGTTCATAGAAACGCTAAAATAAGCTGTTTGGGCATCAAAGCACTAACTCTACTTGCGGAGCAGAAAACATCTAACACATTAATGAAATGCATTTCTGCACTGCAAATAAGAGATTATTTCATTTGAAACCAATATCTTTCATTTTCACAAGCTTTGATCTTAACATTGCATATACTGACATTCTATAAAAGGAAAAACAGCTTTTCAGTGTCTGTGGAGCTGCGGTCTCTTCTTTCATTGAGGAGCACTAACACAGTGCCACTGGTCATAGAAACGCTACACTAAGCTATTTGGGCATCAAAGCACTAACTCTACTAGCGGAGCAGAAAACATCTAACACATTAATGAAATGCATTGCTGCACTGCAAATAAGGCTTTATTTTATTTGACAAAAACATATGTCATATATTGATAAGCTTTGATCTTAATAGTGCATGAACTTACATTCTCTTACGGGAAAAACAGCTTTTAAGCATCTGTGGAGCTGCGTTCTCTTCTTTCAGTGAGGAGCACTAACACAGTGCCACTGTTCATAGAAACGCTAAAATAAGCTGTTTGGGCATCAAAGCACTAACTTTACTTGCGGAGCAGAAAACTTCTAACACATTAATGAAATGCATTTCTGCAATGCAAATAAGAGATTATTTCATTTCAAACCAATATCTTTCATTTTCAGAAGCTTTGATCTTAACATTGCATATACTGACATTCTCTTGCAGGGAAAACAGCTTTTCAGCGTCTGTGGAGCTGCGGTCTCTTCTTTCAGTGAGGAGCACTAACACAAAGCCACTGTTCATAGAAACGCTAAAATAAGCTGTTTGGGCATAGTAGCACTAACTTTACTTCAGGAGCAGAAACCAGCTAACACACTAAATAAAATTCTTTCTGCATTGCAAAAAAGAGTTTATTTCATTTGAAACCAATATCTTTCATTTAAGCAAGCTTTGATTTTAACATTGCATATACTGACATTCTCTTGCAGGGAAAACAGCTTTTCAGTGTCTGTGGAGCTGCGGTCTCTTCTTTCAGTGAGGAGTACTAACACAGTGCCACTGGTCATAGAAACGCTAAACTAAGCTATTTGGGCTTCAAAGCACTAACTCTACTTGCGGAGCAGAAAACATATAACACATTAATGAAATGCATTTCCGCACTGCAAATAAGAGATTATTTCATTTGAAACCAATATCTTTCATTTTCACAAGCTTTGATCTTAACATTGCATATACTGACATTCTCCTGCAGGGAAAACAGCTTTTCAGCATCTGTGGAGCTGCGGTCTCTTCTTTCAGTGAGGAGCACTAACACAGAGCCACTGTTCATAGAAACACTAAAATAAGCTGTTTGGGCACAGTAGCACTAACTTTACTTGAGGAGCATAAACAATCTAACACATTAAAAAAAACACCTGTCTGCATTTTAAATAAGAGTTTATTTCATTTGAAACCAATATCTTTCATTTTGACAAGCTTCGATCTTAACATTGCATAAACTGACATTCCCTTACATGAAAAACAGGTTTTGAGCAGCTGTGGAGCTGGGGTCAATACTTTCTCTCCGAAGCAGTGACACAGTGCCACTGTTCATAGAAAGGCTAAAATAAGCTGTTTGGGCATAGTAGCAGTAACTTTACTTGAGGAGCAGAAACCATCTAACACATTAAACAAATTCGTTTCTGCATTGCAAATAAGAGTTTATTTCATTTGAAACCAATATCTTTCATTTTCACAAGCTTTGATCTTAACATTGCATATACTGAAATTCTCTTGCAGGGAAAACAGCTTTTCAGCGTCTGTGGAGCTGCGGTCTCTTCCTTCAGTGAGGAGCACTAACACAGTGCCACTGGTCATAGAAACGCTAAACTAAGCTATTTGGGCATCAAAGCACTAACTCTACTTGCGGAGCAGAAAACATCTAACACATTAATGAAATACTTTGCTGCACTGCAAATAAGGCTTTATTTTATTTGACAAAAAACATCTTTCACATTGGCAAGCCTTGATCTTAATATTGCATAAAGTGACATTCTCTTACAGGGGAAACAGCTTTTAAGCATCTGTGGAGCTGTGGTCTCTTCTTTCACTCAGTAGCACTTACACAGTGTCACTGTTCATAGAAACGCTAAAATAAGCTGTTTGGGCATAGTAGCACTAACTTTACTTGAGGAGCAGAAACCATCTAACACATGAAACATACGCGATTCTGTATTGCAAATAAGAGTTTTCTTTTTATTTCAAACCAATATGTTTAATTTTGGCAAGTTTTGATCTTAACATTGCATATACTGACATTCTCTTGCAGGGAAAACAGCTTTTCAGCGTCTGTGGAGCTGCGGTCTCTTCTTTCAGTGAGGAGCACTAACACAGAGCCAGTGTTCATAGAAAAACTAAAATAAGCTGTTTGGGCATATAGTAGCACTAACTTTACTTGAGGAGCATAAACAATCTAACACATTAAAAAAAAAAACACCTGTCTGCATTTTAAATAAGAGTTTATTTCATTTGAAACCAATATCTTTCATTTTGACAAGCTTCGATCTTAACATTGCATGAACTGACATTCTCTTACAGGGGAAACAGCTTTTAAGCATCTGTGGAGCTGTGGTCTCTTCTTTCACTAAGGACCACTGACACAGTGCCACTGTTCATAGAAGCGCAAAATATAAGCTGTTTGGGCACAGTAGCACTAACTATACTTGAGGAGCAGAAACAATCTAATACATGAAAAAAAAACACCTTTCTGTATTTTAAATGAGTTTATTTCATTTGAATCCAGTATCTTTCATTTTAGCAAGCATTGATCTTTAAAACTGCATATAATGACATTCTCTTACAGGGAAAAGAGCTATTCAGCATCTGTGAAGCTGTAGTCACTTCTTTCACTCAGTAGCACGACACAGTGCCACTGTTCATAGAAATGTTAAAATAAGCTGTTTGGGCATATAGTAGCACTAACTTTACTTGAGGAGCAGAAACAATCTAATACTTTAAAAAAAAACACCTTTCTGCATTTTAAATAAGAGTTTATTTCATTTGAAACCAATATCTTTCATTTAAGCAAGCTTTGATCTTAACATTGCATAAACTGACATTCTCTTACAGGAAAAACAGCTATTCAAGCATCTGTAGAGCTGCGTTCTCTTCTTTCACTGTGGAACACTGAAACAGTATCACTCTTCACAGAAATGCTAAAAGACGCTGTTTGGGCATAGTAGCACTAACTTTACTTCAGGAGCAGAAACCATCTAACACACTAAATAAAAGCCTTTCTACTTTGCAAATAAGAGTTTATTTCATTTGAAACCAATATCTTTCATTTTCACAAGCTTTGATCTTAACATTGCATATACTGACATTCTCTTGCAGGGAAAACAACTTTTCAGCGTCTGTGGAGCTGCGGTCTCTTCTTTCAGTGAGGAGCACTAACACAGAGCCACTGTTCATAGAAACGCTAAAATAAGCTGTTTGGGCATATAGTAGCACTAACTTTACTTGCGGAGCAGAAACAATCTAATACTTTAAAAAAAACACCTTTCTGCATTTTAAATAAGAGTTTGTTTCATTTCAATCCAATATCTTTCATTTAAGCAAGCTTCGATCTTCAACATTGCATATACTGACATTCTATAAAAGGAAAAACAGCTTTTCAGTGTCTGTGGAGCTGCGGTCTCTTCTTTCATTGAGGAGCACTAACACAGTGCCACTGGTCATAGAAACGCTACACTAAGCTATTTGGGCATCAAAGCACTAACTCTACTAGCGGAGCAGAAAACATCTAACACATTAATGAAATGCATTGCTGCACTGCAAATAAGGCTTTATTTTATTTGACAAAAACATATGTCATATATTGGTAAGCTTTGATCTTAATAGTGCATGAACTGACATTCTCTTACGGGAAAAACAGCTTTTAAGCATCTGTGGAGCTGCGTTCTCTTCTTTCAGTGAGGAGCACTAACACAGTGCCACTGTTCATAGAAACGCTAAAATAAGCTGTTTGGGCATCAAAGCACTAACTTTACTTGCGGAGCAGAAAACATCTAACACATTAATGAAATGCATTTCTGCACTGCAAATAAGAGATTATTTCATTTGAAACCAATATCTTTCATTTTCAGAAGCTTTGATCTTAACATTGCATATACTGACATTCTCTTGCAGGGAAAACAGCTTTTCAGCGTCTGTGGAGCTGCGGTCTCTTCTTTCAGTGAGGAGCACTAACACAAAGCCACTGTTCATAGAAACGCTAAAATAAGCTGTTTGGGCATAGTAGCACTAACTTTACTTCAGGAGCAGAAACCAGCTAACACACTAAATAAAAGCCTTTCTGCATTGCAAATAAGAGTTTATTTCATTTGAAACCAATATCTTTCATTTAAGCAAGCTTTGATCTTAACATTGCATATACTGACATTCTCTTGCAGGGAAAACAGCTTTTCAGTGTCTGTGGAGCTGCGGTCTCTTCTTTCAGTGAGGAGTACTAACACAGTGCCACTGGTCATAGAAACGCTAAACTAAGCTATTTGGGCGTCAAAGCACTAACTCTACTTGCGGAGCAGAAAACATATAACACATTAATGAAATGCATTTCTGCACTGCAAATAAGAGATTATTTCATTTGAAACCAATATCTTTCATTTTCACAAGCTTTGATCTTAACATTGCATATACTGACATTCTCCTGCAGGGAAAACAGCTTTTCAGCGTCTGTGGAGCTGCGGTCTCTTCTTTCAGTGAGGAGCACTAACACAGAGCCACTGTTCATAGAAACACTAAAATAAGCTGTTTGGGCACAGTAGCACTAACTTTACTTGAGGAGCATAAACAATCTAACACATTAAAAAAAAACACCTGTCTGCATTTTAAATAAGAGTTTATTTCATTTGAAACCAATATCTTTCATTTTGACAAGCTTCGATCTTAACATTGCATAAACTGACATTCCCTTAAATGAAAAACAGGTTTTGAGCGGCTGTGGAGCTGGGGTCAATACTTTCACTCCGAAGCAGTGACACATTGCCACTGTTCATAGAAAGGCTAAAATAAGCTGTTTGGGCATAGTAGCAGTAACTTTACTTGAGGAGCAGAAACCATCTAACACATTAAACAAATTCGTTTCTGCATTGCAAATAAGAGTTTATTTCATTTGAAACCAATATCTTTCATTTTGACAAGCTTCGATCTTAACATTGCATGAACTGACATTCTCTTACAGGAAAAACAGCTTTTAAGCATCTGTGGAGCTGCGGTCTCTTCTTTCAGTGAGGAGCACTAACACAGTGCCACTGGTCATAGAAACGCTAAACTAAGCTATTTGGGCGTCAAAGCACTAACTCTACTTGCGGAGCAGAAACCATCTAACAAATTAATGAAATGCATTTCTGCACTGCAAATAAGGCTTTATTTTATTTGACAAAAACATATTTCATATATTGGTAAGCATTGATCTTAATATTGCATGAACTGACATTCTCTTATGGGAAAAACAGCTTTTAAGCATCTGTGGATTTGCGTTCTCTTCTTTCAGTGAGGAGCACTACCACAGTGCCACTGTTCATAGAAACGCTAAAATAAGCTGTTTGGGCATCAAAGCACTAACTCTACTTGCGGAGCAGAAAACATCTAACACATTAATGAAATGCATTTCTGCACTGCAAATAAGAGATTATTTCATTTGAAACCAATATCTTTCATTTTCACAAGCTTTGATCTTAACATTACATAAACTGACATTCTCTTACAGGAAAAACAGCTTTTCAAGCATCTGTAGAGCTGCGTTCTCTTCTTTCACTGTGGAACTCTGAAACAGTATCACTCTTCACAGAAATGCTAAAAGAAGCTGTTTGGGCATAGTAGCACTAAGTTTACTTCAGGAGCAGAAACCATCTAACACACTAAATAAAAGCCTTTCTACTTTGCAAATAAGAGTTTATTTCATTTGAAACCAATATCTTTCATTTTCACAAGCTTTGATCTTAACATTGCATATACTGACATTCTCTTGCAGGGAAAACAGCTTTTCAGCGTCTGTGGAGCTGCGGTCTCTTCTTTCAGTGAGGAGCACTAACACGGTGCCACTGGTCATAGAAACGCTAAACTAAGCTATTTAGGCATCAAAGCACTACCTCTACTTGCGGAGCAGAAATCATCTAACACATTAATGAAATGCTTTGCTGCACTGCAAATAAGGCTTTATTTTATTTGACAAAAACATCTTTCACATTGGCAAGCTTTGATCTTAATATTGTAAAAAGTGACATTCTCTTACAGGGGAAACAGCTTTTAAGCGTCTGTGGAGCTGTGGTCTCTTCTTTCACTCAGTAGCACTTACACAGTGCCACTGTTCATAGAAACGCTAAAATAAGCTGTTTGGGCATAGTAGCACTAACTTTACCTGAGGAGCAGAAACCATCTAACAAATTAATGAAATGCATTTCTGCACTGCAAATAAGGCTTTATTTTATTTGACAAAAACATATTTCATATATTGGTAAGCATTGATCTTAATATTGCATGAACTGACATTCTCTTATGGGAAAAACAGCTTTTAAGCATCTGTGGATCTGCGTTCTCTTCTTTCAGTGAGGAGCACTACCACAGTGCCACTGTTCATAGAAACGCTAAAATAAGCTGTTTGGGCATCAAAGCACTAACTCTACTTGCGGAGCAGAAAACATCTAACACATTAATGAAATGCATTTCTGCACTGCAAATAAGAGATTATTTCATTTGAAACCAATATCTTTCATTTTCACAAGCTTTGATCTTAACATTACATAAACTGACATTCTCTTACAGGAAAAACAGCTTTTCAAGCATCTGTAGAGCTGCGTTCTCTTCTTTCACTGTGGAACTCTGAAACAGTATCACTCTTCACAGAAATGCTAAAAGAAGCTGTTTGGGCATAGTAGCACTAAGTTTACTTCAGGAGCAGAAACCATCTAACACACTAAATAAAAGCCTTTCTACTTTGCAAATAAGAGTTTATTTCATTTGAAACCAATATCTTTCATTTTCACAAGCTTTGATCTTAACATTGCATATACTGACATTCTCTTGCAGGGAAAACAGCTTTTCAGCGTCTGTGGAGCTGCGGTCTCTTCTTTCAGTGAGGAGCACTAACACGGTGCCACTGGTCATAGAAACGCTAAACTAAGCTATTTAGGCATCAAAGCACTACCTCTACTTGCGGAGCAGAAATCATCTAACACATTAATGAAATGCTTTGCTGCACTGCAAATAAGGCTTTATTTTATTTGACAAAAACATCTTTCACATTGGCAAGCTTTGATCTTAATATTGTAAAAAGTGACATTCTCTTACAGGGGAAACAGCTTTTAAGCGTCTGTGGAGCTGTGGTCTCTTCTTTCACTCAGTAGCACTTACACAGTGCCACTGTTCATAGAAACGCTAAAATAAGCTGTTTGGGCATAGTAGCACTAACTTTACCTGAGGAGCAGAAACCATCTAACACATGAAAAAAACGCGATTCTGTATTGCAAATAAGAGTTTTCTTTTTATTTCAAACCAATATGTTTAAATTTGGCAAGTTTTGATCTTAACATTGCATAAACTGACATTCAGTCACATGAAAAACAGGTTTTGAGCATCTGTGGATCTGGGGTCACTTCTTTCACTCAGAAGCACTAACACAGTGCCACTGTTCATAGAAACGCTAAATATAAGCTGTTTGAGCACAGTAGCACTAACTTTACTTGAGGAGCAGAAACAATCTAACACATTAAAAAAAAAACACCTGTCTGCATTTTAAATAAGAGTTTATTTCATTTGAAACCAATATCTTTCATTTTGACAAGCTTCGATCTTAACATTGCATGAAGTGACATTCTCTTACAGGGGAAACAGCTTTTAAGCATCTGTGGAGCTGTGGTCTCTTCTTTCACTAAGGAGCACTGACACAGTGCCACTGTTCATAGACACGCAAAATATAAGCTGTTTGGGCACAGTAGCACTAACTTTACTTGAGGAGCAGAAACAATCTAATACATGAAAAAAAAAACACCTTTCTGTATTTTAAATGAGTTTATTTCATTTGAATCCAGTATCTTTCATTTTAGCAAGCATTGATCTTTAAAACTGCATATAATGACATTCTCTTACAGGGAAAAGAGCTATTCAGCATCTGTGAAGCTGTAGTCTCTTCTTTCACTCAGTAGCACGACACAGTGCCACTGTTCATAGAAATGTTAAAATAAGCTGTTTGGGCATATAGTAGCACTAACTTTACTTGAGGAGCAGAAACAATCTAATACTTTAAAAAAACACCTTTCTGCATTTTAAATAAGAGTTTGTTTCATTTGAATCCAAAATCTTTCATTTAAGCAAGCTTTGATCTTCAACATTGCATATACTGACATTCTATAACAGGGAAAACAGCTTTTAAGCATTTGTGGAGTTGCGGTATCTTCTTTCACTCTGGAACACTGAAACAGTGCCACTCTTCACAGAAATGCTGAAATAAGCTGTTTGGGCATATAGTAGCACTAACTTTACTTGAGGAGCAGAAACAATCTAATACTTAAAAAAAAACACCTTTCTGCATTTTAAATAAGTTTGTTTCATTTGAATCCAATATCTTTAATTTAAGCAAGCTTTGATCTTCAACATTGCATATACTGACCTTCTATAACAGGAAAAACAGCTTTTAAGCATCTGTGGAGTTGCGGTATCTTCTTTCACTCTGGAACACTGAAACAGTGCCACTCTTCACAGAAATGCTGAAATAAGCTGTTTGGGCATAGTAGCAGTAACTTTACTTCAGGGGCAGAAACCATCTAACACACTAAATAAAAGCCTTTCTGCATTGCAAATAAGAGTTTATTTCATTTGAAACCAATATCTTTCATTTAAGCAAGCTTTGATCTTAACATTGCATAAACTGACATTCTCTTACAGGAAAAACAGCTCTTCAAGCATCTGTAGAGCTGCGTTCTCTTCTTTCACTGTGGAACACTGAAACAGTATCACTCTTCACAGAAATGCTAAAAGACGCTATTTGGGCATAGTTTCTGCTCCTAAAGTAAAGTGGGCATAACTTTACTGGTCATAGAAACGCTAAACTAAGCTATTTGGGCGTCAAAGCACTAACTCTACTTGCGGAGCAGAAACCATCTAACACATTAATGAAATGCATTTCTGAAATGCAAATAAGGCTTTATTGTATTTGACAAAAACATATTTCATATATTGGTAAGCTTTGATCTTAATAGTGCATTTACTGACCTTCTCTTGCGGGAAAACAGCTTTTCAGTGTCTGTGGAGCTGCGGTCTCTTCTTTCAGTGAGGCGCACTAACACAGTGCCACTGGTCATAGAAACGCAAAACTAAGCAATTTGGGCATCAAAGCACTAACTCTACTAGCGGAGCAGAAAACATCTAACACATTAATGAAATGCATTTCTGCACTGCAAATAAGAGATTATTTCATTTGAAACCAATATCTCTCATTTTCACAAGCTTTGATCTTAACATTGCATGTACTGACATTCTCCTGCAGGGAAAACAGCTTTTCAGCGTCTGTGGAGCTGCGTCTCTTCTTTCAGTGAGGAGCACTAACACAGAGCCACTGTTCATAGAAACGCTAAAATAAGCTGTTTGGGCATAGTAGCACTAACTTTACTTCAGGGGCAGAAACCATCTACCACACTAAATAAAAGCCTTTCTGCATTGCAAATAAGAGTTTATTTCATTTGAAACCAATATCTTTCATTTTCACAAGCTTTGATCTTAACATTGCATTTACTGACATTCTCTTGCGAGAAAACAGCTTTTCAGTGTCTGCGGAGCTGCGGTCTCTTCTTTCAGTGAGGAGCACTAACACAGTGCCACTGGTCATAGAAACGCTACACTAAGCTATCTGGGCATCAAAGCACTAACTGTACTAGTGGAGCAGAAAACATCTAACACATTAATGAAATGCATTGCTGCACTGCAAATAAGGCTTTATTTTATTTGACAAAAACATATTTCATATATTGGTAAGCTTTGATCTTAATAGTGCATGAACAGAAATTCTCTTACGGGAAAAACAGCTTTTAAGCATCTGTGGAGCTGCGTTCTCTTCTTTCAGTGAGGAGCACTAACACAGTGCCACTGTTCATAGAAACGCTAAAATAAGCTGTTTGGGCATCAAAGCACTAACTTTACTTGCGGAGCAGAAAACATCTAACACATTAATGAAATGCATTTCTGCACTGCAAATAAGAGATTATTTCATTTGAAACCAATATCTTTCATTTTCACAAGCTTTGATCTTAACATTGCATATACTGACATTGTCCTGCAGGGAAAACAGCTTTTCAGCGTCTGTGGAGCTGCGGTCTCTTCTTTCAGTGAGGAGCACTAACACTGAGCCAGTGTTCATAGAAACACTAAAATAAGCTGTTTGGGCATATAGTAGCACTAACTTTACTTGAGGAGCATAAACAATCTAACACATTCAAAAAAAAACACCTGTCTGCATTTTAAATAAGAGTTTATTTCATTTGAAACCAATATCTTTCATTTTGACAAGCTTCGATCTTAACATTGCATGAACTGACATTCTCTTACAGGGGAAACAGCTTTTAAGCATCTGTGGAGCTGTGGTCTCTTCTTTCACTAAGGAGCACTGACACAGTGCCACTGTTCATAGAAACGCAAAGTATAAGCTGTTTGGGCACAGTAAGCACTTACTTTACTTGAGGAGCAGAAACAATCTAATACTTTAAAAAAAAACACCTTTCTGCATTTTAAATAAGAGTTTATTTCATTTGAAACCAATATCTTTCATTTAAGCAAGCTTTGATCTTAACATTGCATAAACTGACATTCTCTTACAGGAAAAACAGCTATTCAAGCATCTGTAGAGCTGCGTTCTCTTCTTTCACTGTGGAACACTGAAACAGTATCACTCTTCACAGAAATGCTAAAAGACGCTGTTTGGGCATAGTAGCACTAACTGTACTTCAGGAGCAGAAACCATCTAACACACTAAATAAAAGCCTTTCTACTTTGCAAATAAGAGTTTATTTCATTTGAAACCAATATCTTTCATTTTCACAAGCTGTGATCTTAACATTGCATATACTGACATTCTCTTGCAGGGAAAACAGCTTTTCAGCGTCTGTGGAGCTGCGGTCTCTTCTTTCAGTGAGGAGCACTAACACAGAGCCACTGTTCATAGAAACGCTAAAATAAGCTGTTTGGGCATATAGTAGCACTAACTTTACTTGAGGAGCAGAAACAATCTAATACTTTAAAAAAAACACCTTTCTGCATTTTAAATAAGAGTTTGTTTCATTTGAATCCAATATCTTTCATTTAAGCAAGCTTTGATCTTCAACATTGCATATACTGACATTCTATAAAAGGAAAAACAGCTTTTCAGTGTCTGTGGAGCTGCGATCTCTTCTTTCAGTGAGGAGCACTAACACAGTGCCACTGGTCATAGTAACGCTACACTAAGCTATTTGGGCATCAAAGCACTAACTCTACTAGCGGAGCAGAAAACATCTAACACATTAATGAAATGCATTGCTGCACTGCAAATAAGGCTTTATTTTATTTGACAAAAACATCTTTCACATTGGCAAGCTTTGATCTTAATATTGTATAAAGTGACATTCTCTTACAGGGGAAACAGCTTTTAAGCATCTGTGGAGCTGGGGTCACTTCTTTCACTCAGAAGCACTAACACAGTGCCACTGTTCATAGAAACGCTAAATATAAGCTGTTTGGGCACAGTAGCACTAACTTTACTTGAGGAGCATAAACAATCTAACACATTAAAAAAAACACCTGTCTGCATTTTAAATAAGAGTTTATTTCATTTGAAACCAATATCTTTCATTTTGACAAGCTTCGATCTTAACATTGCATGAACTGACATTCCCTTACATGAAAAACAGGTTTTGAGCAGCTGTGGAGCTGGGGTCACTACTTTCACTCAGAAGCAGTGACACAGTGCCACTGTTCATAGAAAGGCTAAAATAAGCTGTTTGGGCATAGTAGCAGTAACTTTACTTGAGGAGCAGAAACCATCTAACACATTAAACAAATTCGTTTCTGCATTGCAAATAAGAGTTTGTTTCATTTGAAACCAATATCTTTCATTTTGACAAGCTTCTATCTTAACATTGCATGAACTGACATTCTCTTATAGGAATAACAGCTTTTAAGCATCTGTGGAGCTGCGGTCTCTTCTTTCAGTGAGGAGCACTAACACAGTGCCACTGGTCATAGAAACGCTAAACTAAGCTATTTGGGTGTCAAAGCACTAACTCTACTTGCGGAGTAGAAACCATCTAACACATTAATGAAATGCATTTCTGCACTTCAAATAAGGCTTTATTTTATTTGACAAAAACATATTTCATATATTGGTAAGCTTTGATCTTAATAGTGCATGAACTGACATTCTCTTACGGGAAAAACAGCATTTAAGCATCTGTGGAGCTGCGTTCTGTTCTTTCAGTGAGGAGCACTACCACAGTGCCACTGTTCATAGAAACGCTAAAATAAGATGTTTGGGCATCAAAGCACTAACTCTACTTGCGGAGCAGAAAACATCTAACACATTAATGAAATGCATTTCTGCACTGCAAATAAGAGTTTATTTCATTTGAAACCAATATCTTTCATTTTCACAAGCTTTGATCTTAACATTGCATATACTGACATTCTCTTGCAGGGAAAACAGCTTTTCAGCGTCTGTGGAGCTGCGGTCTTTTCTTTCAGTGAGGAGCACTAACACGGTGCCACTGGTCATAGAAACGCTAAACTAAGCTATTTAGGCATCAAAGCACTACCTCTACTTGCGGAGCAGAAATCATCTAAGATATTAATGAAATGCTTTGCTGCACTGCAAATAAGGCTTTATTTTATTTGACAAAAACATCTTTCACATTGGCAAGCTTTGATCTTAATATTGTATAAAGTGACATTCTCTTACAGGGGAAACAGCTTTTAAGCGTCTGTGGAGCTGTGGTCTCTTCTTTCACTCAGTAGCACTTACACAGTGCCACTGTTCATAGAAACGCTAAAATAAGCTGTTTGGGCATAGTAGCACTAACTTTACTTGAGGAGCAGAAACCATCTAACACATGAAAATAACGCGATTCTGTATTGCAAATAAGAGTTGTCTTTTTATTTCAAACCAATATGTTTAAATTTGGCAAGTTTTGATCTTAACATTGCATAAACTGACATTCCCTTACATGAAAAACAGGTTTTGAGCATCTGTGGAGCTGGGGTCACTTCTTTCACTCAGAAGCACTAACACAGTGCCACTGTTCATAGAAACGCTAAATATAAGCTGTTTGGGCACAGTAGCACTAACTTTACTTGAGGAGCATAAACAATCTAACACATTAAAAAAAAAACACCTGTCTGCATTTTAAATAAGAGTTTATTTCATTTGAAACCAATATCTTTCATTTTGACAAGCTTCGAGCTTAACATTGCATGAACTGACATTCTCTTACAGGGGAAACAGCTTTTAAGCATCTGTGGAGCTGTGGTCTCTTCTTTCACTAAGAAGCACTGACACAGTGCCACTGTTCATAGACACGCAAAATATAAGCTGTTTGGGCACAGTAGCACTAACTTTACTTGAGGAGCAGAAACAAACTAATACATGAAAAAAAAAACACCTTTCTGTATTTTAAATGAGTTTATTTCATTTGAATCCAGTATCCTTCATTTTAGCAAGCATTGATCTTTAAAACTGCATATAATGACATTCTCTTACAGGGAAAAGAGCTATTCAGCATCTGTGAAGCTGTAGTCTCTTCTTTCACTCAGTAGCACGACACAGTGCCACTGTTCATAGAAATGTTAAAATAAGCTGTTTGGGCATATAGTAGTACTAACTTTACTTGAGGAGCAGAAACAATCTAATACTTTAAAAAAACACCTTTCTGCATTTTAAATAAGAGTTTGTTTCATTTGAATCCAAAATCTTTCATTTAAGCAAGCTTCGAGCTTAACATTGCATGAACTGACATTCTATAACAGGGAAAACAGCTTTTAAGCATCTGTGGAGTTGCGGTATCTTCTTTCACTCTGGAACACTGAAACAGTGCCACTCTTCACAGAAATGCTGAAATAAGCTGTTTGGGCATAGTAGCACTAACTTTACTTGAGGAGCAGAAACAATCTAATACATGAAAAAAAAAACACCTTTCTGTATTTTAAATGAGTTTGTTTCATTTGAATCCAATATCTTTCATTTTAGCAAGCATTGATCTTTAAAACTGCATATAATGACATTCTCTTACAGGGAAAAGAGCTATTCAGCATCTGTGAAGCTGTAGTCTCTTCTTTCAGTGAGGAGCACTAACACAGTGCCACTGTTCATAGAAACGCTAAAATAAGCTGTTTGGGCATCAAAACACTAACTCTACTTGCGGAGCAGAAAACATCTAACACATTAATGAAATGCATTTCTGCACTGCAAATAAGAGATTATTTCATTTGAAACCAATATCTTTCATTTTCACAAGCTTTGATCTTCAACATTGCATATACTGACATTCTATAACAGGAAAAACAGCTTTTAAGCATCTGTGGAGTTGCGGTATCTTCTTTCACTCTGGAACACTGAAACAGTGCCACTCTTCACAGAAATGCTGAAATAAGCTGTTTGGGCATAGTAGCACTAACTTTACTTCAGGGGCAGAAACCATCTAACACACTAAATAAAAGCCTTTCTGCAGTGCAAATAAGAGTTTATTTCATTTGAAACCAATATCTTTCATTTAAGCAAGATTTGATCTTAACATTGCATAAACTGACATTCTCTTACAGGAAAAACAGCTTTTCAAGCATCTGTAGAGCTGCGTTCTCTTCTTTCACTGTGGAACACTGAAACAGTATCACTCTTCACAGAAATGCTAAAAGACGCTGTTTGGGCATAGTAGCACTAACTGTACTTCAGGAGCAGAAACCATCTAACACACTAAATAAAAGCCTTTCTACTTTGCAAATAAGAGTTTATTTCATTTGAAACCAATATCTTTCATTTTCACAAGCTTTGATCTTAACATTGCATATACTGACATTCTCTTGCAGGGAAAACAGCTTTTCAGCGTCTGTGGAGCTGCGGTCTCTTCTTTCAGTGAGGAGCACTAACACAGTGCCACTGGTCATAGAAACGCTAAACTAAGCTATTTTGGCGTCAAAGCACTAACTCTACTTGCGGAGCAGAAACCATCTAACACATTAATGAAATGCATTTCTGCACTGAAAATAAGGCTTTATTTTATTTGACAAAAACATATTTCATATATTGGTAAGCTTTGATCTTAATAGTGCATGAACTGACATTCTCTTACGGGAAAAACAGCTTTTCAGTGTCTGTGGAGCTGCGGCCTCTTCTTTCAGTGAGGAGTACTACCACAGTGCCACTGGTCATAGAAACGCTACACTAAGCTATTTGGGCCTCAAAGCACTAACTCTACTTCCGGAGCACAAAACATCTAACACATTAATGAAATGCATTTCTGCACTGCAAATAAGAGATTATTTCATTTGAAACCAATATCTTTCATTTTCACAAGCTTTGATCTTAACATTGCATATACTGAAATTCTCTTGCAGGGAAAACAGCTTTTCAGCGTCTGTGGAGCTGCGGTCTCTTCCTTCAGTGAGGAGCACTAACACAGTGCCACTGGTCATAGAAACGCTAAACTAAGCTATTTGGGCATCAAAGCACTAACTCTACTTGCAGAGCAGAAAACATCTAACACATTAATGAAATACTTTGCTGCACTGCAAATAAGGCTTTATTTTATTTGACAAAAAACATATTTCACATTGGCAAGCTTTGATCTTAATATTGCATAAAGTGACATTCTCTTACAGGGGAAACAGCTTTTAAGCATCTGTGGAGCTGTGGTCTCTTCTTTCACTCAGTAGCACTTACACAGTGTCACTGTTCATAGAAACGCTAAAATAAGCTGTTTGGGCATAGTAGCACTAACTTTACTTGAGGAGCAGAAACCATCTAACACATGAAACAAACGCGATTCTGTATTGCAAATAAGAGTTTTCTTTTTATTTCAAACCAATATGTTTAATTTTGGCAAGTTTTGATCTTAACATTGCATATACTGACATTCTCTTGCAGGGAAAACAGCTTTTCAGCGTCTGTGGAGCTGCGGTCTCTTCTTTCAGTGAGGAGCACTAACACAGAGCCACTGTTCATAGAAACACTAAAATAAGCTGTTTGGGCATATAGTAGCACTAACTTTACTTGAGGAGCAGAAACAATCTAATACTTTAAAAAAAACACCTTTCTGCATTTTAAATAAGAGTTTGTTTCATTTGAATCCAATATCTTTCATTTAAGCAAGCTTTGATCTTCAACATTGCATATACTGACATTCTATAACAGGGACAACAGCTTTTAAGCATATGTGGAGTTGCGGTATCTTCTTTCACTCTGGAACACTGAAACAGTGCCACTCTTCACAGAAATGCTGAAATAAGCTGTTTGGGCATAGTAGCACTAACTTTACTTCAGGGGCAGAAACCATCTAACACACTAAATAAAAGCCTTTCTGCATTGCAAATAAGAGTTTATTTCATTTGAAACCAATATCTTTCATTTAAGCAAGCTTTGATCTTAACATTGCATAAACTGACATTCTCTTAAAGGAAAAACAGCTTTTCAAGCATCTGTAGAGCTGCGTTCTCTTCTTTCACTATGGAACACTGAAACAGTATCACTCTTCACAGAGATGCTAAAAGACGCTGTTTGGGCATAGTAGCACTAACTGTACTTCAGGAGCAGAAACCATCTAACACACTAAATAAAAGCCTTTCTAATTTGCAAATAAGAGTTTATTTCATTTGAAACCAATATCTTTCATTTTCACAAGCTTTGATCTTAACATTGCATATACTGACATTCTCTTGCAGGGAAAACAGCTTTTCAGCGTCTGTGGAGCTGCGGTCTCTTCTTTCAGTGAGGAGCACTAACACAGAGCCACTGTTCATAGAAACGCTAAAATAAGCTGTTTGGGCATAGTAGTACTAACTTTACTTCAGGAGCAGAAACCATCTAACACACTAAATAAAAGCCTTTCTGCATTGCAAATAAGAGTTTATTTCATTTGAAACCAATATCTTTCATTTTCACAAGCTTTGATCTTAACATTGCATATACTGACATTCTCTTGCAGGGAAAACAGCTTTTCAGTGTCTGTGGAGCTGCGGTCTCTTCTTTCAGTGAGGAGTACTACCACAGTGCCACTGGTCATAGAAACGCTAAACTAAGCTATTTGGGCGTCAAAGTACTAACTCTACTTGCGGAGCAGAAAACATCTAACACGTTAATGAAACGCATTTCTGCACTGCAAATAAGAGATTATTTCATTTGAAACCAATATCTTTCATTTTCACAAGCTTTGATCTTAACATTGCATATACTGACATTCTCCTGCAGGGTAAACAGCTATTCAGCGTCTGTGGAGCTGCGGTCTCTTCTTTCAGTGAGGAGCACTAACACAGAGCCACTGTTCATAGAAACGCTAATATAAGCTGTTTGGGCATAGTAGCACTAACTTTACTTCAGGAGCAGAAACCATCTAACACACTAAATAAAAGCCTTTCGGCATTGCAAATAAGAGTTTATTTCATTTGAAACCAATATATTTCATTTTCACAAGCTTTGATCTTAACATTGCATTTACTGACATTCTCTCTCGGGAAAACAGCTTTTCAGTGTCTGTGGAGCTGCGGTCTCTTCTTTCAGTGAGGAGCACTAACACAGTGCCACTGGTCATAGAAACCCTAAACTAAGCTATTTGGGCATCAAAGCACTAACTCTACTAGCGGAGCAGAAAACATGTAACACATTAATGAAATGCATTGCTGCACTGCAAATAAGGCTTTATTTTATTTGACAAAAACATATTTCATATATTGGTAAGCTTTGATCTTAAAAGTGCATGAACTGACATTCTCTTACGGGAAAAATAGCTTTGAAGCATCTGTGGAGCTGCGTTCTCTTCTTTCAGTGAGGAGCACTAACACAGTGCCACTGTTCATAGAAACGCTAAAATAAGCTGTTTGGGCATCAAAGCACTAACTCTACTTGCGGAGCAGAAAACATCTAACACATTAATGAAATGCATTTCTGCACTGCAAATAAGAGATTATTTCATTTGAAACCAATACCTTTCATTTTCACAAGCTTTGATCTTAACATTGCATATACTGAAATTCTCTTGCAGGGAAAACAGCTTTTCAGCGTCTGTGGAGCTGCGGTCTCTTCCTTCAGTGAGGAGCACTAACACAGTGCCACTGGTCATAGAAACGCTAAACTAAGCTATTTGGGCATCAAAGCACTAACTCTACTTGCGGAGAGGAAACCTTCTAACACATGAAACAAACGAGATTCTGTATTGCAAATAAGAGTTTTCTTTTTATTTCAAACCAATATGTTTAATTTTGGCAAGTTTTGATCTTAACATTGCATAAACTGACATTCCCTTACATAAAAAACAGGTTTTGAGCATCTGTGGAGCTGGGGTCACTTCTTTCACTCAGAAGCACTAACACAGTGCCACTGTTCATAGAAACGCTAAATATAAGCTGTTTGGGCACAGTAGCACTAACTTTACTTGAGGAGCATAAACAATCTAACACATTAAAAAAAACACTTGGCTGTATTTTAAATAAGAGTTTATTTCATTTGAAACCAATATCTTTCATTTTGACAAGCTTCGATCTTAACATTGCACGAACTGACATTCTCTTACAGGGAAAAGAGCTATTCAGCATCTGTGAAGCTGTAGTCTATTCTTTCACTCAGTAGCACGACACAGTGCCACTGTTCATAGAAATGTTAAAATAAGCTGTTTGGGCATAGTAGCACTAACTTTACTTCAGGAGCAGAAAACATCTAACACACTAAATAAAAGCCTTTCTGCATTGCAAATAAGAGTTTATTTCATTTGAAACCAATATCTTTCATTTAAGCAAATTTTAATCTTAACATTGCATATACTGACATTCTCTTGCAGGGAAAACAGCTTTTCAGTGACTGTGGAGCTGCGGTATCCTCTTTCACTCTGGAACACTGAAACAGTGCCACTGTTCATAGAAATGTTAAAATAAGCTGTTTGGGCATAGTAGCACTAACTTTACTTCAGGAGCAGAAACCATCTAACACACTAAATAAAAGCCTTTCTAATTTGCAAATAAGTGTTTATTTCATTTGAAACCAATATCTTTCATTTTCACAAGCTTTGATCTTAACATTGCATATACTGACATTCTCTTGCAAGGAAAACAGCTTTTCAGCGTCTGTGGAGCTGCGGTCTCTTCTTTCAGTGAGGAGCACTAACACAGAGCCACTGGTCATAGAAACGCTAAACTAAGCTATTTGGGCGTCAAAGCACTAACTCTACTTGCGGAGCAGAAAACATCTAACACATTAATGAAATGCATTTCTGCACTGCAAATAAGAGATTATTTCATTTGAAACCAATATCTTTCATTTTCACAAGCTTTGATCTTCAACATTGCATATACTGACATTCTATAACAGGAAAAACAGCTATTCAAGCTTCTGTAGAGCTGCGTTCTCTTCTTTCACTGTGGAACACTGAAACACTATCACTCTTCACAGAAAAGCTAAAAGACGCTGTTTAGGCATAGTAGCACTAACTTTACTTCAGGAGCAGAAACCATCTAACACACTAAATAAAAGCCTTTCTGCATTGCAAATAAGAGTTTATTTCATTTGAAACCAATATCTTTCATTTAAGCAAGCTTTGATCTTAACATTGCATATACTGACATTCTCTTGCAGGGAAAACAGCTTTTCAGTGTCTGTGGAGCTGCGGTCTCTTCTTTCAGTGAGGAGTACAACCACAGTGCTACTGGTCATAGAAACGCTAAACTAACCTATTCGGGCGTCAAAGCACTAACTCTACTTGCGGAGCAGAAAACATCTAACACATTAATGAAATGCATTTCTGCACTGCAAATAAGATATTATTTCATTTGAAACCAATATCTTTCATTTTCACAAGCTTTGATCTTAACATTGCATATACTGACATTCTCCTGCAGGGAAAACAGCTATTCAGCGTCTGTGGAGCTGCGGTCTCTTCTTTCAGTGAGGAGCACTAACACAGAGCCACTGTTCATAGAAACGCTAAAATAAGCTGTTTGGGCATCAAAGCACTAACTCTACTTGCGGAGCAGAAAACATCTAACACATTAATGAAATGCATTTCTGCACTGCAAATAAGAGATTATTTCATTTGAAACCAATATCTTTCATTTTCACAAGCTTTGCTCTTAACATTGCATATACTGACATTCTCTTGTAGGGAAAACAGCTTTTCAGCGTCTGTGGAGCTGCGGTCTCTTCTTTCAGTGAGGAGCACTAACACAGAGCCACTGTTCATAGAAACGCTAAAATAAGCTGTTTGGGCATAGTAGCACTAACTTTACTTCAGGAGCAGAAACCATCTAACACACTAAATAAAAGCCTTTCTGCACTGCAAATAAGAGTTTATTTCATTTGAAACCAATATCTTTCATTTAAGCAATCTTTGATCTTAACATTGCATATACTGACATTCTCTTGCAGGGAAAACAGCTTTTCAGTGTCTGTGGAGCTGCGGTCTCTTCTTTCAGTGAGGAGTACTACCATAGTGCCACTGGTCAAAGAAACGCTAAACTGAGCTATTTGGGCGTCAAAGCACTAACTCTACTTGCGGAGCAGAAAACATCTAACACATTAATGAAATGCATTTCTGCACTGCAAATAAGAGATTATTTCATTTGAAACCAATATCTTTCATTTTCACAAGCTTTGCTCTTAACATTGCATATACTGACGTTCTCCTGCAGGGAAAACAGCTATTCAGCGTCTGTGGAGCTGCGGTCTCTTCTTTCAGTGAGGAGCACTAACACAGAGCCACTGTTCATAGAAACGCTAAAATAAGCTGTTTGGGCATAGTAGCACTAACTTTACTTCAGGAGAAGAAACCATCTAACACACTAAATAAAAGCCTTTCTGCATTGCAAATAAGAGTTTATTTCATTTGAAACCAATATCTTTCATTTTGACAAGCTTCGATCTTAACATTGCATGAACTGACATTCTCTTACAGGAAAAACAGCTTTTAAGCATCTGTGGAGCTGCGGTCTCTTCTTTCAGTGAGGAGCACTAACACAGTGCCACTGGTCATAGAAACGCTAAACTAAGCTATTTGGGCATCAAAGCACTAACTCTACTTGCGGAGAAGAAACCATCTAACACATGAAACAAACGAGATTCTGTATTGCAAATAAGAGTTTTCTTTTTATTTCAAACCAATATGTTTAATTTTGGCAAGTTTTGATCTTAACATTGCATAAACTGACATTCCCTTACATGAAAAACAGGTTTTGAGCATCTGTGGAGCTGGGGTCACTTCTTTCACTCAGAAGCACTAACACCGTGCCACTGTTCATAGAAACGCTAAATATAAGCTGTTTGGGCACAGTAGCACTAACTTTACTTGAGGAGCATAAACAATCTAACACATTAAAAAAAACACCTGGCTGCATTTTAAATAAGAGTTTATTTCATTTAAAACCAATATCTTTCATTTTGACAAGCTTCGATCTTAACATTGCATGAACTGACATTCTCTTACAGGGAAAGGAGCTATTCAGCATCTGTTAAGCTGTAGTCTATTCTTTCACTCAGTAGCACGACACAGTGCCACTGTTCATAGAAATGTTAAAATAAGCTGTTTGGGCATAGTAGCACTAACTTTACTTCAGGAGCAGAAACCATCTAACACACTAAATAAAAGCCTTTCTGCATTGCAAATAAGAGTTTATTTCATTTGAAACCAATATCTTTCATTTAAGCAAGCTTTGATCTTAACATTGCATAAACTGAAATTGTCTTACAGGAAAAACAGCTATTCAAGCATCTGTAGAGCTGCGTTCTCTTCTTTCACTGTGGAACACTGAAACACTATCACTCTTCACAGAAATGCTAAAAGACGCTGTTTGGGCATAGTAGCACTAACTTTACTTCAGGAGCAGAAACCATCTAACACACTAAATAAAAGCCTTTCTACTTTGCAAATAAGTGTTTATTTCATTTGAAACCAATATCTTTCATTTTCACAAGCTTTGATCTTAACATTGCATATACTGACATTCTCTTGCAAGGAAAACAGCTTTTCAGCGTCTGTGGAGCTGCGGTCTCTTCTTTCAGTGAGGAGCTCTAACACAGAGCCACTGTTCATAGAAACGCTAAAATAAGCTGTTTGGGCATAGTAGCACTAACTTTACTTCAGGAGCAGAAACCATCTAACACACTAAATAAAAGCCTTTCTGCATTGCAAATAAGAGTTTATTTCATTTGAAACCAATATCTTTCATTTAAGCAAACTTTGATCTTAACATTGCATATACTGACATTCTCTTGCAGGAAAAACAGCTTTTCAGTGTCTGTGGAGCTGCGGTATCATCTTTCACTCTGGAACACTGAAACAGTGCCACTGTTCATAGAAATGTTAAAATAAGCTGTTTGGGCATAGTAGCACTAACCTTACTTCAGGAGCAGAAACCATCTAACACACTAAATAAAAGCCTTTCTGCATTGCAAATAAGAGTTTATTTCATTTGAAACCCATATCTTTCATTTAAGCAAGCTTTGATCTTAACATTGCATATACTGACATTCTCTTGTAGGGAAAACAGCTTTTCAGTGTCTGTGCAGCTACGGTCTCATCTTTCAGTGAGGAGTACAACCACAGTGCCACTGGTCATAGAAACGCTAAACTAAGCTATTTGGGCGTCAAAGCACTAACTCTACTTGAGGAGCAGAAAACATCTAACACATTAATGAAATGCATTTCTGCACTGCAAATAAGGCTTTATTTTATTTGACAAAAACATATTTCATATATTGGTAAGCTTTGATTTTAATCGTGCATGAACTGACATTCTCTTACGGGAAAAACAGCTTTTAAGCATCTGTGGAGCTGCGTTCTCTTCTTTCAGTGAGGAGCACTAACACAGTGCCACTGTTCATAGAAACGCTAAAATAAGCTGTTTGGGCATCAAAGCACTAACTCTACTTGCGGAGCAGAAAACATCTAACACATTAATGAAATGCATTTCTGCACTGCAAATAAGAGATTATTTCATTTGAAACCAATATCTTTCATTTTCACAAGCTTTGATCTTAACATTGCATATACTGACATTCTCTTGCAGGGAAAACAGCTTTTCAGCGTCTGTGGAGCTGCGGTCTCTTCTTTCAGTGAGGAGCACTAACACAGAGCCACTGTTCATAGAAACGCTAAAATAAGCTATTTGGGCATAGTAGCACTACCTTTACTTCAGGAGCAGAAACCATCTAACACACTAAATAAAAGCCTTTCTGCATTGCAAATAAGAGTTTATTTCATTTGAAACCAATATCTTTCGTTTAAGCAAGCTTTGATCGTAACTGCATATACTGACATTCTCTTGCAGGGAAAACAGCTTTTCAGTGTCTGTGGAGCTGCGGTCTCTTCTTTCAGTGAGGAGTACTACCACAGTGCCACTGGTCAAAGAGACGCTAAACTGAGCTATTTGGGCGTCAAAGCACTAACTCTACTTGCGGAGCAGAAAACATCTAACACATTAATGAAATGCATTTCTGCACTGCAAATAACGCTTTATTTTCTTTGACAAAAACATATTTCATATATTGGTAAGCTTTGATTTTAATCGTGCATGAACTGACATTCTCTTACGGGAAAAACAGCTTTTAAGCATCTGTGGAGCTGCGTTCTCTTCTTTCAGTGAGGAGCACTAACACAGTGCCACTGTTCATAGAAACGCTAAAATAAGCTGTTTGGGCATCAAAGCACTAACTCTACTTGCGGAGCAGAAAACATCTAACACATTAATGAAATGCATTTCTGCACTGCAAATAAGAGATTATTTCATTTGAAACCAATATCTTTCATTTTCACAAGCTTTGCTCTTAACATTGCATATACTGACATTCTCTTGTAGGGAAAACAGCTTTTCAGCGTCTGTGGAGCTGCGGTCTCTTCTTTCAGTGAGGAGCACTAACACAGAGCCACTGTTCATAGAAACGCTAAAATAAGCTGTTTGGGCATAGTAGCACTAACTTTACTTCAGGAGCAGAAACCATCTAACACACTAAATAAAAGCCTTTCTGCACTGCAAATAAGAGTTTATTTCATTTGAAACCAATATCTTTCATTTAAGCAATCTTTGATCTTAACATTGCATATACTGACATTCTCTTGCAGGGAAAACAGCTTTTCAGTGTCTGTGGAGCTGCGGTCTCTTCTTTCAGTGAGGAGTACAACCACAGTGCCACTGGTCAAAGAAACGCTAAACTGAGCTATTTGGGCGTCAAAGCACTAACTCTACTTGCGGAGCAGAAAACATCTAACACATTAATGAAATGCATTTCTGCACTGCAAATAAGAGTTTATTTCATTTGAAACCAATATCTTTCATTTTGACAAGCTTCGATCTTAACATTGCATGAACTGACATTCTCTTACAGGAAAAACAGCTTTTAAGCATCTGTGGAGCTGCGGTCTCTTCTTTCAGTGAGGAGCACTAACACAGTGCCACTGGTCATAGAAACGCTAAACTAAGCTATTTGGGCGTCAAAGCACTAACTCTACTTGCGGAGCAGAAACCATCTAACACATTAATGAAATGCATTTCTGCACTGCAAATATGAGATTATTTCATTTGAAACCAATATCTTTCATTTTCACAAGCTTTGATCTTAATAGTGCATGAACTGAAATTCTCTTGCAGGGAAAACAGCTTTTCAGCGTCTGTGGAGCTGCGGTCTCTTCCTTCAGTGAGGAGCACTAACACAGTGCCACTGGTCATAGAAACGCTAAACTAAGCTATTTGGGCATCAAAGCACTAACTCTACTTGCGGAGAAGAAACCATCTAACACATGAAACAAACGAGATTCTGTATTGCAAATAAGAGTTTTCTTTTTATTTCAAACCAATATGTTTAATTTTGGCAAGTTTTGATCTTAACATTGCATAAACTGACATTCCCTTACATGAAAAACAGGTTTTGAGCATCTGTGGAGCTGCGGTCACTTCTTTCACTCAGAAGCACTAACACCGTGCCACTGTTCATAGAAACGCTAAATATAAGCTGTTTGGGCACAGTAGCACTAACTTTACTTGAGGAGCATAAACAATCTAACACATTAAAAAAAACACCTGGCTGCATTTTAAATAAGAGTTTATTTCATTTAAAACCAATATCTTTCATTTTGACAAGCTTCGATCTTAACATTGCATGAACTGACATTCTCTTACAGGGAAAGGAGCTATTCAGCATCTGTGAAGCTGTAGTCTATTCTTTCACTCAGTACCACGACACAGTGCCACTGTTCATAGAAATGTTAAAATAAGCTGTTTGGGCATAGTAGCACTAACTTTACTTCAGGAGCAGAAACCATCTAACACACTAAATAAAAGCCTTTCTGCATTGCAAATAAGAGTTTATTTCATTTGAAACCAATATCTTTCATTTAAGCAAGCTTTGATCTTAACATTGCATAAACTGAAATTGTCTTACAGGAAAAACAGCTATTCAAGCATCTGTAGAGCTGCTTTCTCTTCTTTCACTGTGGAACACTGAAACACTATCACTCTTCACAGAAATGCTAAAAGACGCTGTTTGGGCATAGTAGCACTAACTTTACTTCAGGAGCAGAAACCATCTAACACACTAAATAAAAGCCTTTCTACTTTGCAAATAAGTGTTTATTTCATTTGAAACCAATATCTTTCATTTTCACAAGCTTTGATCTTAACATTGCATATACTGACATTCTCTTGCAAGGAAAACAGCTTTTCAGCGTCTGTGGAGCTGCGGTCTCTTCTTTCAGTGAGGAGCTCTAACACAGAGCCACTGTTCATAGAAACGCTAAAATAAGCTGTTTGGGCATAGTAGCACTAACTTTACTTCAGTAGCAGAAACCATCTAACACACTAAATAAAAGCCTTTCTGCATTGCAAATAAGAGTTTATTTCATTTGAAACCAATATCTTTCATTTAAGCAAGCTTTGATCTTAACATTGCATATACTGACATTCTCTTGCAGGAAAAACAGCTTTTCAGTGTCTGTGGAGCTGCGGTATCATCTTTCACTCTGGAACACTGAAACAGTGCCACTGTTCATAGAAATGTTAAAATAAGCTGTTTGGGCATAGTAGCACTAACCTTACTTCAGGAGCAGAAACCATCTAACACACTAAATAAAAGCCTTTCTGCATTGCAAATAAGAGTTTATTTCATTTGAAACCAATATCTTTCATTTAAGCAAGCTTTGATCTTAACATTGCATAAACTGACATTGTCTTACAGGAAAAACAGCTGTTCAAGCATCTGTAGAGCTGCGTTCTCTTCTTTCACTGTGGAACACT
This sequence comes from Spinibarbus caldwelli, assembly GCA_039654775.1. NCBI lineage: Eukaryota > Metazoa > Chordata > Actinopteri > Cypriniformes > Cyprinidae > Spinibarbus > Spinibarbus caldwelli. The sequence goes on from CM077251.1 coordinate 27,169,663, forward strand.
GAAACACTATCACTCTTCACAGAAATGCTAAAAGACGCTGTTTGGGCATAGTAGCACTAACTTTACTTCAGGAGCAGAAACCATCTAACACACTAAATAAAAGCCTTTCTGCATTGCAAATAAGAGTTTATTTCATTTGAAACCAACATCTTTCATTTAAGCAAACTTTGATCTTAACATTGCATATACTGACATTCTCTTGCAGGGAAAACAGCTTTTCAGTGTCTGTGGAGCTGCGGTATCTTCTTTCACTCTGGAACACTGAAACAGTGCCACTCTTCACAGAAATGCTGAAATAAGCTGTTTGGGCATAGTAGCACTAACTTTACTTCAGGAGCAGAAACCATCTAACACACTAAATAAAAGCCTTTCTGTATTGCAAATAAGAGTTTATTTCATTTGAAACCAATATCTTTCATTTTCACAAGCTTTGATCTTAACATTGCATAAACTGACATTGTCTTACAGGAAAAACAGCTATTCAAGCATCTGTAGAGCTGCGTTCTCTTCTTTCACTGTGGAACACTGAAACACTATCACTCTTCACAGAAATGCTAAAAGACACTGTTTGGGCATAGTAGCACTAATTTACTTCAGGAGCAGAAACCATCTAACACACTAAATAAAAGCCTTACTGCATTGCATATAAGAGTTTATTTCATTTGAAACCAATGTCTTTCATTTAAGCAAGCTTTGATCTTAACATTGCATATACTGACATTCTCTTGCAGGGAAAACAGCTTTTCAGTGTCTGTGCAGCTACGGTCTCATCTTTCAGTGAGGAGTACAACCACAGTGCCACTGGTCATAGAAACGCTAAACTAAGCTATTTGGGCGTCAAAGCACTAACTCTACTTGAGGAGCAGAAAACATCTAACACATTAATGAAATGCATTTCTGCACTGCAAAAAAGGCTTTATTTTATTTGACAAAAACATATTTCATATATTGGTAAGCTTTGATTTTAATCGTGCATGAACTGACATTCTCTTACGGGAAAAACAGCTTTTAAGCATCTGTGGAGCTGCGTTCTCTTCTTTCAGTGAGGAGCACTAACACAGTGCCACTGGTCATAGAAACGCTAAACTAAGCTATTTGGGCATCAAAGCACTAACTCTACTTGCGGAGAAGAAACCATCTAACACATGAAACAAACGCGATTCTGTATTGCAAATAAGAGTTTTCTTTTTATTTCAAACCAATATGTTTAATTTTGGCAAGTTTTGATCTTAACATTGCATAAACTGACATTCCCTTACATGAAAAACAGGTTTTGAGCATCTGTGGAGCTGGGGTCACTTCTTTCACTCAGAAGCACTAACACCGTGCCACTGTTCATAGAAACGCTAAATATAAGCTGTTTGGGCACAGTAGCACTAACTTTACTTGAGGAGCATAAACAATCTAACACATTAAAAAAAACACCTGGCTGCATTTTAAATAAGAGTTTATTTCATTTAAAACCAATATCTTTCATTTTGACAAGCTTCGATCTTAACATTGCATGAACTGACATTCTCTTACAGGGAAAGGAGCTATTCAGCATCTGTGAAGCTGTAGTCTATTCTTTCACTCAGTAGCACGACACAGTGCCACTGTTCATAGAAATGTTAAAATAAGCTGTTTGGGCATAGTAGCACTAACTTTACTTCAGGAGCAGAAACCATCTAACACACTAAATAAAAGCCTTTCTGCATTGCAAATAAGAGTTTATTTCATTTGAAACCAATATCTTTCATTTAAGCAAGCTTTGATCTTAACATTGCATAAACTGAAATTGTCTTACAGGAAAAACAGCTATTCAAGCATCTGTAGAGCTGCGTTCTCTTCTTTCACTGTGGAACACTGAAACACTATCACTCTTCACAGAAATGCTAAAAGACGCTGTTTGGGCATAGTAGCACTAACTTTACTTCAGGAGCAGAAACCATTTAACACACTAAATAAAAGCCTTTCTACTTTGCAAATAAGTGTTTATTTCATTTGAAACCAATATCTTTCATTTTCACAAGCTTTGATCTAAACATTGCATATACTGACATTCTCTTGCAAGGAAAACAGCTTTTCAGCGTCTGTGGAGCTGCGGTCTCTTCTTTCAGTGAGGAGCTCTAACACAGAGCCACTGTTCATAGAAACGCTAAAATAAGCTGTTTGGGCATAGTAGCACTAACTTTACTTCAGGAGCAGAAACCATCTAACACACTAAATAAAAGCCTTTCTGCATTGCAAATAAGAGTTTATTTCATTTGAAACCAATATCTTTCATTTAAGCAAACTTTGATCTTAACATTGCATATACTGACATTCTCTTGCAGGAAAAACAGCTTTTCAGTGTCTGTGGAGCTGCGGTATCATCTTTCACTCTGGAACACTGAAACAGTGCCACTGTTCATAGAAATGTTAAAATAAGCTGTTTGGGCATAGTAGCACTAACCTTACTTCAGGAGCAGAAACCATCTAACACACTAAATAAAAGCCTTTCTGCATTGCAAATAAGAGTTTATTTCATTTGAAACCAATATCTTTCATTTAAGCAAGCTTTGATCTTAACATTGCATAAACTGACATTGTCTTACAGGAAAAACAGCTGTTCAAGCATCTGTAGAGCTGCGTTCTCTTCTTTCACTGTGGAACACTGAAACACTATCACTCTTCACAGAAATGCTAAAAGACGCTGTTTGGGCATAGTAGCACTAACTTTACTTCAGGAGCAGAAACCATCTAACACACTAAATAAAAGCCTTTCTGCATTGCAAATAAGAGTTTATTTCATTTGAAACCAACATCTTTCATTTAAGCAAACTTTGATCTTAACATTGCATATACTGACATTCTCTTGCAGGGAAAACAGCTTTTCAGTGTCTGTGGAGCTGCGGTATCTTCTTTCACTCTGGAACACTGAAACAGTGCCACTCTTCACAGAAATGCTGAAATAAGCTGTTTGGGCATAGTAGCACTAACTTTACTTCAGGAGCAGAAACCATCTAACACACTAAATAAAAGCCTTTCTGTATTGCAAATAAGAGTTTATTTCATTTGAAACCAATATCTTTCATTTTCACAAGCTTTGATCTTAACATTGCATAAACTGACATTGTCTTACAGGAAAAACAGCTATTCAAGCATCTGTAGAGCTGCGTTCTCTTCTTTCACTGTGGAACACTGAAACACTATCACTCTTCACAGAAATGCTAAAAGACGCTGTTTGGGCATAGTAGCACTAATTTACTTCAGGAGCAGAAACCATCTAACACACTAAATAAAAGCCTTACTGCATTGCATATAAGAGTTTATTTCATTTGAAACCAATGTCTTTCATTTAAGCAAGCTTTGATCTTAACATTGCATATACTGACATTCTCTTGCAGGGAAAACAGCTTTTCAGTGTCTGTGCAGCTACGGTCTCATCTTTCAGTGAGGAGTACAACCACAGTGCCACTGGTCATAGAAACGCTAAACTAAGCTATTTGGGCGTCAAAGCACTAACTCTACTTGAGGAGCAGAAAACATCTAACACATTAATGAAATGCATTTCTGCACTGCAAAAAAGGCTTTATTTTATTTGACAAAAACATATTTCATATATTGGTAAGCTTTGATTTTAATCGTGCATGAACTGACATTCTCTTACGGGAAAAACAGCTTTTAAGCATCTGTGGAGCTGCGTTCTCTTCTTTCAGTGAGGAGCACTAACACAGTGCCACTGGTCATAGAAACGCTAAACTAAGCTATTTGGGCATCAAAGCACTAACTCTACTTGCGGAGAAGAAACCATCTAACACATGAAACAAACGCGATTCTGTATTGCAAATAAGAGTTTTCTTTTTATTTCAAACCAATATGTTTAATTTTGGCAAGTTTTGATCTTAACATTGCATAAACTGACATTCCCTTACATGAAAAACAGGTTTTGAGCATCTGTGGAGCTGGGGTCACTTCTTTCACTCAGAAGCACTAACACCGTGCCACTGTTCATAGAAACGCTAAATATAAGCTGTTTGGGCACAGTAGCACTAACTTTACTTGAGGAGCATAAACAATCTAACACATTAAAAAAAACACCTGGCTGCATTTTAAATAAGAGTTTATTTCATTTAAAACCAATATCTTTCATTTTGACAAGCTTCGATCTTAACATTGCATGAACTGACATTCTCTTACAGGGAAAGGAGCTATTCAGCATATGTGAAGCTGTAGTCTATTCTTTCACTCAGTAGCACGACACAGTGCCACTGTTCATAGAAATGTTAAAATAAGCTGTTTGGGCATAGTAGCACTAACTTTACTTCAGGAGCAGAAACCATCTAACACACTAAATAAAAGCCTTTCTGCATTGCAAATAAGAGTTTATTTCATTTGAAACCAATATCTTTCATTTAAGCAAGCTTTGATCTTAACATTGCATAAACTGAAATTGTCTTACAGGAAAAACAGCTATTCAAGCATCTGTAGAGCTGCGTTCTCTTCTTTCACTGTGGAACACTGAAACACTATCACTCTTCACAGAAATGCTAAAAGACGCTGTTTGGGCATAGTAGCACTAACTTTACTTCAGGAGCAGAAACCATTTAACACACTAAATAAAAGCCTTTCTACTTTGCAAATAAGTGTTTATTTCATTTGAAACCAATATCTTTCATTTTCACAAGCTTTGATCTAAACATTGCATATACTGACATTCTCTTGCAAGGAAAACAGCTTTTCAGCGTCTGTGGAGCTGCGGTCTCTTCTTTCAGTGAGGAGCTCTAACACAGAGCCACTGTTCATAGAAACGCTAAAATAAGCTGTTTGGGCATAGTAGCACTAACTTTACTTCAGGAGCAGAAACCATCTAACACACTAAATAAAAGCCTTTCTGCATTGCAAATAAGAGTTTATTTCATTTGAAACCAATATCTTTCATTTAAGCAAACTTTGATCTTAACATTGCATATACTGACATTCTCTTGCAGGAAAAACAGCTTTTCAGTGTCTGTGGAGCTGCGGTATCATCTTTCACTCTGGAACACTGAAACAGTGCCACTGTTCATAGAAATGTTAAAATAAGCTGTTTGGGCATAGTAGCACTAACCTTACTTCAGGAGCAGAAACCATCTAACACACTAAATAAAAGCCTTTCTGCATTGCAAATAAGAGTTTATTTCATTTGAAACCAATATCTTTCATTTAAGCAAGCTTTGATCTTAACATTGCATAAACTGACATTGTCTTACAGGAAAAACAACTATTCAAGCATCTGTAGAGCTGCGTTCTCTTCTTTCACTGTGGAACACTGAAACACTATCACTCTACTCAGAAATGCTAAAAGACGCTGTTTGGGCATAGTAGCACTAACTTTACTTCAGGAGCAGAAACCATCTAACACACTAAATAAAAGCCTTTCTGCATTGCAAATAAGAGTTTATTTCATTTGAAACCAACATCTTTCATTTAAGCAAACTTTGATCATAACATTGCATATACTGACATTCTCTTGCAGGGAAAACAGCTTTTCAGTGTCTGTGGAGCTGCGGTATCTTCTTTCACTCTGGAACACTGAAACAGTGCCACTCTTCACAGAAATGCTGAAATAAGCTGTTTCGGCATAGTAGCACTAACTTTACTTCTGGAGCAGAAACCATCTAACACACTAAATAAAAGCCTTTCTGTATTGCAAATAAGAGTTTATGTCATTTGAAACCAATATCTTTCATTTTCACAAGCTTTGATCTTAACATTGCATAAACTGACATTGTCTTACAGGAAAAACAGCTATTCAAGCATCTGTAGAGCTGCGTTCTCTTCTTTCACTGTGGAACACTGAAACACTATCACTCTTCACAGAAATGCTAAAAGACGCTGTTTGGGCATAGTAGCACTAATTTACTTCAGGAGCAGAAACCATCTAACACACTAAATAAAAGCCTTACTGCATTGCATATAAGAGTTTATTTCATTTGAAACCAATGTCTTTCATTTAAGCAAGCTTTGATCTTAACATTGCATATACTGACATTCTCTTGCAGGGAAAACAGCTTTTCAGTGTCTGTGCAGCTACGGTCTCATCTTTCAGTGAGGAGTACAACCACAGTGCCACTGGTCATAGAAACGCTAAACTAAGCTATTTGGGCGTCAAAGCACTAACTCTACTTGAGGAGCAGAAAACATCTAACACATTAATGAAATGCATTTCTGCACTGCAAATAAGGCTTTATTTTATTTGACAAAAACATATTTCATATATTGGTAAGCTTTGATTTTAATCGTGCATGAACTGACATTCTCTTACGGGAAAAACAGCTTTTAAGCATCTGTGGAGCTGCGTTCTCTTCTTTCAGTGAGGAGCACTAACACAGTGCCACTGTTCATAGAAACGCTAAAATAAGCTGTTTGGGCATCAAAGCACTAACTCTACTTGCGGAGCAGAAAACATCTAACACATTAATGAAATGCATTTCTGACCTGCAAATAAGAGATTATTTCATTTAAAACCAATATCTTTCATTTTCACAAGCTTCGAGCTTAACATTGCATGAACTGACATTCTCTTACAGGAAAAACAGCTTTTAAGCATCTGTGGAGCTGCGGTCTCTTCTTTCAGTGAGGAGCACTAACACAGTGCCACTGGTCATAGAAACGCTAAACTAAGCTATTTGGGCGTCAAAGCACTAACGCTACTTGCGGAGCAGAAACCATCTAACACATTAATGAAATGCATTTCTGCACTGCAAATAAGGCTTTATTTTATTTGACAAAAACATATTTCATATATTGGTAAGCTTTGATCTTAATAGTGCATGAACTGACATTCTCTTACGGGAAAAACAGCATTGAAGTATCTGTGGAGCTGCGTTCTCTTCTTTCAGTGAGGAGCAATAACACAGTGCCACTGTTCATAGAAACGCTAAAATAAGCTGTTTGTGCATCAAAGCACTAACTCTACTTGCGGAGCAGAAAACATCTAACACATTAATAAAATGCATTTCTGCACTGCAAATAAGAGATTATTTCATTTGAAACCAATATCTTTCATTTTCACAAGCTTTGATCTTAACATTGCATAAACTGACATTGTCTTACAGGAAAAACAGCTATTCAAGCATCTGTAGAGCTGCGTTCTCTTCTTTCACTGTGGAACACTGAAACACTATCACTCTTCACAGAAATGCTAAAAGACGCTGTTTGGGCATAGTAGCACTAATTTACTTCAGGAGCAGAAACCATCTAACACACTAAATAAAAGCCTTACTGCATTGCATATAAGAGTTTATTTCATTTGAAACCAATGTCTTTCATTTAAGCAAGCTTTGATCTTAACATTGCATATACTGACATTCTCTTGCAGGGAAAACAGCTTTTCAGTGTCTGTGCAGCTACGGTCTCATCTTTCAGTGAGGAGTACAACCACAGTGCCACTGGTCATAGAAACGCTAAACTAAGCTATTTGGGCGTCAAAGCACTAACTCTACTTGAGGAGCAGAAAACATCTAACACATTAATGAAATGCATTTCTGCACTGCAAATAAGGCTTTATTTTATTTGACAAAAACATATTTCATATATTGGTAAGCTTTGATTTTAATCGTGCATGAACTGACATTCTCTTACGGGAAAAACAGCTTTTAAGCATCTGTGGAGCTGCGTTCTCTTCTTTCAGTGAGGAGCACTAACACAGTGCCACTGGTCATAGAAACGCTAAACTAAGCTATTTGGGCATCAAAGCACTAACTCTACTTGCGGAGAAGAAACCATCTAACACATGAAACAAACGCGATTCTGTATTGCAAATAAGAGTTTTCTTTTTATTTCAAACCAATATGTTTAATTTTGGCAAGTTTTGATCTTAACATTGCATAAACTGACATTCCCTTACATGAAAAACAGGTTTTGAGCATCTGTGGAGCTGGGGTCACTTCTTTCACTCAGAAGCACTAACACCGTGCCACTGCTCATAGAAACGCTAAATATAAGCTGTTTGGGCACAGTAGCACTAACTTTACTTGAGGAGCATAAACAATCTAACACATTAAAAAAAACACCTGGCTGCATTTTAAATAAGAGTTTATTTCATTTAAAACCAATATCTTTCATTTTGACAAGCTTCGATCTTAACATTGCATGAACTGACATTCTCTTACAGGGAAAGGAGCTATTCAGCATCTGTAGAGCTGCGTTCTCTTCTTTCACTGTGGAACACTGAAACACTATCACTCTTCACAGAAATGCTAAAAGACGCTGTTTGGGCATAGTAGCACTAACTTTACTTCAGGAGCAGAAACCATCTAACACACTAAATAAAAGCCTTTCTACTTTGCAAATAAGTGTTTATTTCATTTGAAACCAATATCTTTCATTTTCACAAGCTTTGCTCTTAACATTGCATATACTGACGTTCTCCTGCAGGGAAAACAGCTATTCAGCGTCTGTGGAGCTGCGGTTTCTTCTTTCAGTGAGGAGCACTAACACAGAGCCACTGTTCATAGAAACGCTAAAATAAGCTGTTTGGGCATAGTAGCACTAACTTTACTTCAGGAGCAGAAACCATCTAACACACTAAATAAAAGCCTTTCTGCATTGCAAATAAGAGTTTATTTCATTTGAAACCAATATCTTTCATTTTGACAAGCTTCGATCTTAACATTGCATGAACTGACATTCTCTTACAGGAAAAACAGCTTTTAAGCATCTGTGGAGCTGCGGTCTCTTCTTTCAGTGAGGAGCACTAACACAGTGCCACTGGTCATAGAAACGCTAAACTAAGCTATTTGGGCGTCAAAGCACTAACTCTACTTGCGGAGCAGAAACCATCTAACACATTAATGAAATGCATTTCTGCACTGCAAATAAGGCTTTATTTTATTTGACAAAAACATATTTCATATATTGGTAAGCTTTGATTTTAATCGTGCATGAACTGACATTCTCTTACGGGAAAAACAGCTTTGAAGTATCTGTGGAGCTGCGTTCTCTTCTTTCAGTGAGGAGCACTAACACAGTGCCACTGTTCATAGAAACGCAAAAATAAGCTGTTTGTGCATCAAAGCACTAACTCTACTTGCGGAGCAGAAAACATCTAACACATCAATGAAATGCATTTCTGCACTGCAAATATGAGATTATTTCATTTGAAACCAATATCTTTCATTTTCACAAGCTTTGATCTTAATAGTGCATGAACTGAAATTCTCTTGCAGGGAAAACAGCTTTTCAGCGTTTGTGGAGCTGCGGTCTCTTCCTTCAGTGAGGAGCACTAACACAGTGCCACTGGTCATAGAAACGCTAAACTAAGCTATTTGGGCATCAAAGCACTAACTCTACTTGCGGAGAAGAAACCATCTAACACATGAAACAAACGCGATTCTGTATTGCAAATAAGAGTTTTCTTTTTATTTCAAACCAATATGTTTAATTTTGGCAAGTTTTGATCTTAACATTGCATAAACTGACATTCCCTTACATGAAAAACAGGTTTTGAGCATCTGTGGAGCTGGGGTCACTTCTTTCACTCAGAAGCACTAACACCGTGCCACTGTTCATAGAAACGCTAAATATAAGCTGTTTGGGCACAGTAGCACTAACTTTACTTGAGGAGCATAAACAATCTAACACATTAAAAAAAACACCTGGCTGCATTTTAAATAAGAGTTTATTTCATTTAAAACCAATATCTTTCATTTTGACAAGCTTCGATCTTAACATTGCATGAACTGACATTCTCTTACAGGGAAAGGAGCTATTCAGCATCTGTGAAGCTGTAGTCTATTCTTTCACTCAGTAGCACGACACAGTGCCACTGTTCATAGAAATGTTAAAATAAGCTGTTTGGGCATAGTAGCACTAACTTTACTTCAGGAGCAGAAACCATCTAACACACTAAATAAAAGCCTTTCTGCATTGCAAATAAGAGTTTATTTCATTTGAAACCAATATCTTTCATTTAAGCAAGCTTTGATCTTAACATTGCATAAACTGAAATTGTCTTACAGGAAAAACAGCTATTCAAGCATCTGTAGAGCTGCGTTCTCTTCTTTCACTGTGGAACACTGAAACACTATCACTCTTCACAGAAATGCTAAAAGACGCTGTTTGGGCATAGTAGCACTAACTTTACTTCAGGAGCAGAAACCATCTAACACACTAAATAAAAGCCTTTCTACTTTGCAAATAAGTGTTTATTTCATTTGAAACCAATATCTTTCATTTTCACAAGCTTTGATCTTAACATTGCATATACTGACATTCTCTTGCAAGGAAAACAGCTTTTCAGCGTCTGTGGAGCTGCGGTCTCTTCTTTCAGTGAGGAGCTCTAACACAGAGCCACTGTTCATAGAAACGCTAAAATAAGCTGTTTGGGCATAGTAGCACTAACTTTACTTCAGGAGCAGAAACCATCTAACACACTAAATAAAAGCCTTTCTGCATTGCAAATAAGAGTTTATTTCATTTGAAACCAATATCTTTCATTTAAGCAAGCTTTGATCTTAACATTGCATATACTGACATTCTCTTGCAGGAAAAACAGCTTTTCAGTGTCTGTGGAGCTGCGGTATCATCTTTCACTCTGGAACACTGAAACAGTGCCACTGTTCATAGAAATGTTAAAATAAGCTGTTTGGGCATAGTAGCACTAACCTTACTTCAGGAGCAGAAACCATCTAACACACTAAATAAAAGCCTTTCTGCATTGCAAATAAGAGTTTATTTCATTTGAAACCAATATCTTTCATTTAAGCAAGCTTTGATCTTAACATTGCATAAACTGACATTGTCTTACAGGAAAAACAGCTGTTCAAGCATCTGTAGAGCTGCGTTCTCTTCTTTCACTGTGGAACACTGAAACACTATCACTCTTCACAGAAATGCTAAAAGACGCTGTTTGGGCAAAGTAGCACTAACTTTACTTCAGGAGCAGAAACCATCTAACACACTAAATAAAAGCCTTTCTGCATTGCAAATAAGAGTTTATTTCATTTGAAACCAACATCTTTCATTTAAGCAAACTTTGATCTTAACATTGCATATACTGACATTCTCTTGCAGGGAAAACAGCTTTTCAGTGTCTGTGGAGCTGCGGTATCTTCTTTCACTCTGGAACACTGAAACAGTGCCACTCTTCACAGAAATGCTGAAATAAGCTGTTTGGGCATAGTAGCACTAACTTTACTTCAGGAGCAGAAACCATCTAACACACTAAATAAAAGCCTTTCTGTATTGCAAATAAGAGTTTATTTCATTTGAAACCAATATCTTTCATTTTCACAAGCTTTGATCTTAACATTGCATAAACTGACATTGTCTTACAGGAAAAACAGCTATTCAAGCATCTGTAGAGCTGCGTTCTCTTCTTTCACTGTGGAACACTGAAACACTATCACTCTTCACAGAAATGCTAAAAGACGATGTTTGGGCATAGTAGCACTAATTTACTTCAGGAGCAGAAACCATCTAACACATTAATGAAATGCATTTCTGCACTGCAAATAAGGCTTTATTTTATTTGACAAAAACATATTTCATATATTGGTAAGCTTTGATTTTAATCGTGCATGAACTGACATTCTCTTACGGGAAAAAAAAGCTTTTAAGCGTCTGTGGAGCTGCGGTCTCTTCTTTCAGTGAGGAGCACTAACACAGAGCCACTGTTCATAGAAACGCTAAAATAAGCTGTTTGGGCATAGTAGCACTAACTTTACTTCAGGAGCAGAAACCATCTAACACACTAAATAAAAGCCTTTCTGCATTGCAAATAAGAGTTTATTTCATTTGAAACCAATATCATTCATTTTCACAAGCTTTGATCTTAACATTGCATTTACTGACATTCTCTTGCGGGAAAACAGCTTTTCAGTGTCTGTGGAGCTGCGGTCTCTTCTTTCAGTGAGGAGCACTAACACAGTGCCACTGGTCATAGAAACGCTAAACTAAGCTATTTGGGCATCAAAGCACTAACTCTACTAGCGGAGCAGAAAACATCTAACACATTAATGAAATGCATTGCTACACTGCAAATAAGGCTTTATTTTATTTGACAAAAACATATTTCATATATTGGTAAGCTTTGATCTTAATAGTTCATGAACTGACATTCTCTTACGGGAAAAACAGCTTTGAAGCATCTGTGGAGCTGCGTTCTCTTCTTTCAGTGAGGAGCACTAACACAGTGCCACTGTTCATAGAAACGCTAAAATAAGCTATTTGGGCATCAAAAGCACTAACTCTACTTGCGGAGAAGAAACCATCTAACACATGAAACAAACGCGATTCTGTATTGCAAATAAGAGTTTTCTTTTTATTTCAAACCAATATGTTTAATTTTGGCAAGTTTTGATCTTAACATTGCATAAACTGACATTCCCTTACATGAAAAACAGGTTTTGAGCATCTGTGGAGCTGGGGTCACTTCTTTCACTCAGAAGCACTAACACAGTGCCACTGTTCATAGAAACGCTAAATATAAGCTGTTTGGGCACAGTAGCACTAACTTTACTTGAGGAGCATAAACAATCTAATACATTAAAAAAAAACACGTGGCTGCATTTTAAATAAGAGTTTATTTCATTTGAAACCAATATCTTTCATTTTGACAAGCTTCGATCTTAACATTGCATGAACTGACATTCTCTTACAGGGAGAAGAGTTATTCAGCATCTGTGAAGCTGTAGTCTATTCTTTCACTCAGTAGCACGACACAGTGCCACTGTTCATAGAAATGCTAAAATAAGCTGTTTAGGCATAGTAGCACTAACTTTACTTCAGGAGCAGAAACCATCTAACACACTAAATAAAAGCCTTTCTACTTTGCAAATAAGTGTTTATTTCATTTGAAACCAATATCTTTCATTTTCACAAGCTTTGATCTTAACATTGCATATACTGACATTCTCTTGCAGGGAAAACAGCTTTGAAGCATCTGTGGAGCTGCGTTCTCTTCTTTCAGTGAGGAGCACTAACACAGTGCCACTGTTCATAGAAACGCTAAAATAAGCTGTTTGGGCATCAAAGCACTAACTCTACTTGCGGAGCAGAAAACATCTAACACATTAATGAAATGCATTTCTGCACTGCAAATAAGAGATTATTTCATTTGAAACCAATATCTTTCATTTTCACAAGCTTTGCTCTTAACATTGCATATACTGACATTCTCTTGTAGGGAAAACAGCTTTTCAGCGTCTGTGGAGCTGCGGTCTCTTCTTTCAGTGAGGAGCACTAACATAGAGCCACTGTTCATAGAAACGCTAAAATAAGCTGTTTGGGCATAGTAGCACTAACTTTACTTCAGGAGCAGAAACCATCTAACACACTAAATAAAAGCCTTTCTGCACTGCAAATAAGAGTTTATTTCATTTGAAACCAATATCTTTCATTTAAGCAATCTTTGATCTTAACATTGCATATACTGACATTCTCTTGCAGGGAAAACAGCTTCTCAGTGTCTGTGGAGCTGCGGTCTCTTCTTTCAGTGAGGAGTACTACCACAGTGCCACTGGTCAAAGAAACGCTAAACTGAGCTATTTGGGCGTCAAAGCACTAACTCTACTTGCGGAGCAGAAAACATCTAACACATTAATGAAATGCATTTCTGCACTGCAAATAAGAGATTATTTCATTTGAAACCAATATCTTTCATTTTCACAAGCTTTGCTCTTAACATTGCATATACTGACGTTCTCCTGCAGGGAAAACAGCTATTCAGCGTCTATGGAGCTGCGGTCTCTTCTTTCAGTGAGGAGCACTAACACAGTGCCACTGTTCATAGAAACGCTAAAATAAGCTGTTTGGGCACAGTAGCACTAACTTTACTTGAGGAGCATAAACAATCTAACACATTAAAAAAAACACCTGGCTGCATTTTAAATAAGAGTTTATTTCATTTAAAACCAATATCTTTCATTTTGACAAGCTTCGATCTTAACATTGCATATACTGACATTCTATTGCAGGAAAAACAGCTTTTCAGTGTCTGTGGAGCTGCGGTATCATCTTTCACTCTGGAACACTGAAACAGTGCCACTGTTCATAGAAATGTTAAAATAAGCTGTTTGGGCATAGTAGCACTAACCTTACTTCAGGAGCAGAAACCATCTAACACACTAAATAAAAGCCTTTCTGCATTGCAAATAAGAGTTTATTTCATTTGAAACCAATATCTTTCATTTAAGCAAGCTTTGATCTTAACATTGCATAAACTGACATTGTCTTACAGGAAAAACAGCTATTCAAGCATCTGTAGAGCTGCGTTCTCTTCTTTCACTGTGGAACACTGAAACACTATCACTCTTCACAGAAATGCTAAAAGACGCTGTTTGGGCATAGTAGCACTAACTTTACTTCAGGAGCAGAAACCATCTAACACACTAAATAAAAGCCTTTCTACTTTGCAAATAAGTGTTTATTTTATTTGAAACCAATATCTTTCACTTTCACAAGCTTTGATCTTAACATTGCATATACTGACATTCTCTTGCAGGGAAAACAGCTTTTCAGCGTCTGTGGAGCTGCGGTCTCTTCTTTCAGTGAGGAGCACTAACACAGAGCCACTGTTCATAGAAACGCTAAAATAAGCTGTTTGGGCATAGTAGCACTAACTTTACTTCAGGAGCAGAAACCATCTAACACACTAAATAAAAGCCTTTCTGCATTGCAAATAAGAGTTTATTTCATTTGAAACCAATATCTTTCATTTTCACGAGCTTTGATCTTAACATTGCATAAACTGACATTGTCTTACAGGAAAAACAGCTATTCAAGCATCTGTAGAGCTGCGTTCTCTTCTTTCACTGTGGAACACTGAAACACTATCACTCTTCACAGAAATGCTAAAATAAGCTGTTTGGGCATAGTAGCACTAATTTACTTCAGGAGCAGAAACCATCTAACACACTAAATAAAAGCCTTACTGCATTGCATATAAGAGTTTATTTCATTTGAAACCAATATCTTTCATTTTGACAAGCTTCGATCTTAACATTGCATGAACTGACATTCTCTTACAGGAAAAACAGCTTTTAAGCATCTGTGAAGCTGCGGTCTCTTCTTTCAGTGAGGAGCACTAACACAGTGCCACTGGTCATAGAAACGCTAAACTAAGCTATTTGGGCGTCAAAGCACTAACTCTACTTGCGGAGCAGAAACCATCTAACACATTAATGAAATGCATTTCTGCACTGCAAATAAGGCTTTATTTTATTTGACAAAAACATATTTCATATATTGGTAAGCTTTGATTTTAATCGTGCATGAACTGACATTCTCTTATGGGAAAAACAGCTTTGAAGTATCTGTGGAGCTGCGTTCTCTTCTTTCAGTGAGGAGCACTAACACAGTGCCACTGTTCATAGAAACGCAAAAATAAGCTGTTTGGGCATCAAAGCACTAACTCTACTTGCGGAGCAGAAAACATCTAACACATCAATGAAATGCATTTCCGCACTGCAAATATGAGATTATTTCATTTGAAACCAATATCATTCATTTTCACAAGCTTTGATCTTAACATTGCATTTACTGACATTCTCTTGCGGGAAAACAGCTTTTCAGTGTCTGTGGAGCTGCGGTCTCTTCTTTCAGTGAGGAGCACTAACACAGTGCCACTGGTCATAGAAACGCTAAACTAAGCTATTTGGGCATCAAAGCACTAACTCTACTAGCGGAGCAGAAAACATCTAACACATTAATGAAATGCATTGCTGCACTGCAAATAAGGCTTTATTTTATTTGACAAAAACATATTTCATATATTGGTAAGCTTTGATCTTAATAGTTCATGAACTGACATTCTCTTACGGGAAAAACAGCTTTGAAGCATCTGTGGAGCTGCGTTCTCTTCTTTCAGTGAGGAGCACTAACACAGTGCCACTGTTCATAGAAACGCTAAAATAAGCTATTTGGGCATCAAAAGCACTAACTCTACTTGCGGAGAAGAAACCATCTAACACATGAAACAAACGCGATTCTGTATTGCAAATAAGAGTTTTCTTTTTATTTCAAACCAATATGTTTAATTTTGGCAAGTTTTGATCTTAACATTGCATAAACTGACATTCCCTTACATGAAAAACAGGTTTTGAGCATCTGTGGAGCTGGGGTCACTTCTTTCACTCAGAAGCACTAACACAGTGCCACTGTTCATAGAAACGCTAAATATAAGCTGTTTGGGCACAGTAGCACTAACTTTACTTGAGGAGCATAAACAATCTAATACATTAAAAAAAAAACACGTGGCTCCATTTTAAATAAGAGTTTATTTCATTTGAAACCAATATCTTTCATTTTGACAAGCTTCGATCTTAACATTGCATGAACTGACATTCTCTTACAGGGAGAAGAGTTATTCAGCATCTGTGAAACTGTAGTCTATTCTTTCACTCAGTAGCACGACACAGTGCCACTGTTCATAGAAATGTTAAAATAAGCTGTTTGGGCATAGTAGCACTAACTTTACTTCAGGAGCAGAAACCATCTAACACACTAAATAAAAGCCTTTCTACTTTGCAAATAAGTGTTTATTTCATTTGAAACCAATATCTTTCATTTTCACAAGCTTTGATCTTAACATTGCATATACTGACATTCTCTTGCAGGGAAAACAGCTTTTCAGCGTCTGTGGAGCTGCGGTCTCTTCTTTCAGTGAGGAGCACTAACACAGAGTCACTGTTCATAGAAACGCTAAAATAAGCTGTTTGGGCATAGTAGCACTAATTTTACTTCAGGAGCAGAAACCATCTAACACACTAAATAAAAGCCTTTCTGCATTGCAAATAAGAGTTTATTTCATTTGAAACCAATATCATTCATTTTCACAAGCTTTGATCTTAACATTGCATTTACTGACATTCTCTTGCGGGAAAACAGCTTTTCAGTGTCTGTGGAGCTGCGGTCTCTTCTTTCAGTGAGGAGCACTAACACAGTGCCACTGGTCATAGAAACGCTAAACTAAGCTATTTGGGCATCAAAGCACTAACTCTACTAGCGGAGCAGAAAACATCTAACACATTAATGAAATGCATTGCTGCACTGCAAATAAGGCTTTATTTTATTTGACAAAAACATATTTCATATATTGGTAAGCTTTGATCTTAATAGTTCATGAACTGACATTCTCTTACGGGAAAAACAGCTTTGAAGCATCTGTGGAGCTGCGTTCTCTTCTTTCAGTGAGGAGCACTAACACAGTGCCACTGTTCATAGAAACGCTAAAATAAGCTATTTGGGCATCAAAAGCACTAACTCTACTTGCGGAGAAGAAACCATCTAACACATGAAACAAACGCGATTCTGTATTGCAAATAAGAGTTTTCTTTTTATTTCAAACCAATATGTTTCATTTTGACAAGCTTCGATCTCAACATTGCATGAACTGACATTCTCTTACAGGAAAAACAGCTTTTAAGCATCTGTGGAACTGCGGTCTCTTCTTTCAGTGAGGAGCACTAACACAGTGCCACTGGTCATAGAAACGCTAAACTAAGCTGTTTGGGCATCAAAGCACTAACTCTACTTGCGGAGCAGAAACCATCTAACACATTAATGAAATGCATTTGTGCACTGCAAATAAGGCTTTATTTTATTTGACAAAAACATATTTCATATATTGGTAAGCTTTGATTTTAATCATGCATGAACTGACATTCTCTTACGGGAAAAACAGCTTTTAAGCATCTGTGGAGCTGCGTTCTCTTCTTTCAGTGAGGAGCGCTAACACAGTGCCACTGTTCATAGAAACGCTAAAATAAGCTGTTTGGGCATCAAAGCACTAACTCTACTTGCGGAGCAGAAACCATCTAACACATTAATGAAATGCATTTCTGCACTGCAAATAAGAGATTATTTCATTTGAAACCAATATCTTTCATTTTCACAAGCTTTGATCTTAACATTGCATATACTGACATTCTCCTGCAGGGAAAACAGCTATTCAGCGTCTGTGGAGCTGCGGTCTCTTCTTTCAGTGAGGAGTACTAACACAGTGCCACTGTTCATAGAAACGCTAAAATAAGCTGTTTGGGCATCAAAGCACTAACTCTACTTTAGGAGCAGAAAACATCTAACACATTAATGAAATGCATTTTTGCACTGCAAATAAGAGATTATTTCATTTGAAACCAATATCTTTCATTTTCACAAGCTTTGATCTTAACATTGCATATACTGACATTCTCTTGCAGGGAAAACAGCTTTTAAGCATCTGTAGAGCTGCGTTCTCTTCTTTCAGTGACGAGCACTAACACAGTGCCACTGTTCATAGAAACGCTAAATTAAGCTGTTTGGGCATAGTAGCACTAACTTTACTTCAGGAGCAGAAACCATCTAACACACTAAATAAAAGCCTTTCTGCATTGCAAATAAGAGTTTATTTCATTTGAAACCAATATCATTCATTTTCACAAGCTTTGATCTTAACATTGCATTTACTGACATTCTCTTGCGGGAAAACAGCTTTTCAGTGTCTGTGGAGCTGCGGTCTCTTCTTTCAGTGAGGAGCACTAACACAGTGCCACTGGTCATAGAAACGCTAAACTAAGCTATTTGGGCATCAAAGCACTAACTCTACTAGCGGAGCAGAAAACATCTAACACATTAATGAAATGCATTGCTGCACTGCAAATAAGGCTTTATTTTATTTGACAAAAACATATTTCATATATTGGTAAGCTTTGATCTGAATAGTCCATGAACTGACATTCTCTTACGGGAAAAACAGCTTTTAAGCATCTGTGGAGCTGCGGTCTCTTCTTTCAGTGAGGAGCACTAACACAGTGCCACTGGTCATAGAAACGCTAAACTAAGCTATTTGGGCGTCAAAGCACTAACTCTACTTGCGGAGCAGAAACCATCTAACCCATTAATGAAATGCAATTCTGCAACTGCAAATAAAGCTTTATTTTATTTGACAAAAACATATTTCATATATTGGTAAGCTCTGATCTTAATAGTGCATGAACTGACATTCTCTTACGGGAAAAACAGCTTTGAAGTATCTGTGGAGCTGCGGCCTCTTCTTTCAGTGAGGAGCACTAACACAGTGCCACTGTTCATAGAAACGCTAAAATAAGCTGTTTGTGCATCAAAGCACTAACTCTACTTGCGGAGCAGAAAACATCTAACACATTAATGAAATGCATTTCTGCACTGCAAATAAGAGATTATTTCATTTGAAACCAATATCTTTCATTTTCACAAGCTTTGCTCTTAACATTGCATATACTGACATTCTCTTGTAGGGAAAACAGCTCTTCAGCGTCTGTGGAGCTGCGGTCTCTTCTTTCAGTGAGGAGCACTAACACAGAGCCACTGTTCATAGAAACGCTAAAATAAGCTGTTTGGGCATAGTAGCACTAACTTTACTTCAGGAGCAGAAACCATCTAACACACTAAATAAAAGCCTTTCTGCATTGCAAATAAGAGTTTATTTCATTTGAAACCAATATCTTTCATTTTGACAAGCTTCGATCTCAACATTGCATGAACTGACATTCTCTTACAGGAAAAACAGCTTTTAAGCATCTGTGGAGCTGCGGTCTCTTCTTTCAGTGAGGAGCACTAACACAGTGCCACTGGTCATAGAAACGCTAAACTAAGCTATTTGGGCGTCAAAGCACTAACTCTACTTGCGGAGCAGAAACCATCTAACACATTAATGAAATGCATTTGTGCACTGCAAATAAGGCTTTATTTTATTTGACAAAAACATATTTCATATATTGGTAAGCTTTGATTTTAATCGTGCATGAACTGACATTCTCTTACGGGAAAAACAGCTTTTAAGCATCTGTGGAGCTGCGTTCTCTTGTTTCAGTGAGGAGCACTAACACAGTGCCACTGTTCATAGAAACGCTAAAATAAGCTGTTTGGGCATCAAAGCACTAACTCTACTTGCGGAGCAGAAAACATCTAACACATTAATGAAATGCATTTCTGCACTGCAAATAAGAGATTATTTCATTTGAAACCAATATCTTTCATTTTCACAAGCTTTGATCTTAACATTGCATATACTGACATTCTCTTGCAGGGAAAACAGCTTTTCAGCGTCTGTGGAGCTGCGGTCTCTTCTTTCAGTGAGGAGCACTAACACAGAGCCACTGTTCATAGAAACGCTAAAATAAGCTGTTTGGGCATAGTAGCACTAACTTTACTTCAGGAGCAGAAACCATCTAACACACTAAATAAAAGCCTTTCTGCATTGCAAATAAGAGTTTATTTCATTTGAAACCAATATCTTTCATTTAAGCAAGCTTTGATCTTAACATTGCATATACTGACATTCTCTTGCAGGAAAAAACAGCTTTTCAGTGTCTGTGGAGCTGCGGTCTCTTCTTTCAGTGAGGAGTACTAACACAGTGCCACTGGTCAAAGAAACGCTAAACTAAGCTATTTGGGCGTCAAAGCACTAACTCTACTTGCGGAGCAGAAAACATCTAACACATTAATGAAATAAATTTCTGCACTGCAAATAAGAGATTATTTCATTTGAAACCAATATCTTTCATTTTCACAGGCTTTGATCTTAACATTGCATATACTGACATTCTCCTGCAGGGAAAACAGCTATTCAGCGTCTGTGGAGCTGCGGTCTCTTCTGTCAGTGAGGAGCACTAACACAGAGCCACTGTTCATAGAAACGCTAAAATAAGCTGTTTGGGCATAGTAGCACTAACTTTACTTCAGGAGCAGAAACCATCTAACACACTAAATAAAAGCCTTTCTGCATTGCAAATAAGAGATTATTTCATTTGAAACCAATATCTTTCATTTTCACAAGCTTCGATCTTAACATTGCATGAACTGACATTCTCTTACAGGGGAAACAGCTTTTAAGCATCTGTGGAGCTGTGGTCTCTTCTTTCACTAAGGAGCACTAACACAGTGCCACTGGTCATAGAAACGCTAAACTAAGCTATTTGGGCGTCAAAGCACTAACTCTACTAGCGGAGCAGAAAACATCTAACACATTAATGAAATGCATTGCTGCACTGCAAATAAGGCTTTATTTTATTTGACAAAAACATATTTCATATATTGGTAAGCTTTGATCTTAATAGTGCATGAACTGACATTCTCTTACGGGAAAAACAGCTTTGAAGCATCTGTGGAGCTGCGTTCTCTTCTTTCAGTGAGGAGCACTAACACAGTGCCACTGTTCATAGAAAAGCTAATATAAGCTATTTGGGCATCAAAAGCACTAACTCTACGTGCGGAGAAGAAACCATCTAACACATGAAACAAACGCGATTCTGTATTGCAAATAAGAGTTTTCTTTTTATTTCAAACCAATATGTTTAATTTTGGCAAGCTTTGATCTTAACATTGCATATACTGACATTCTCTTGCAGGGAAAACAGCTTTTCAGTGTTTGTGGAGCTGCGGTCTCTTCTTTCAGTGAGGAGCACTAACACAGTGCCACTGTTCATAGAAACGCTAAAATAAGCTGTTTGGGCATCAAAGCACTAACTCTACTTTAGGAGCAGAAAACATCTAACACATTAATGAAATGCATTTCTGCACTGCAAATAAGAGTTTATTTCATTTGAAACCAATATCTTTCATTTTGACAAGCTTCGATCTTAACATTGCATAAACTGACATTCTCCTGCAGGGAAAACAGCTTTTCAGCGTCTGTGGAGCTGCGGTCTCTTCTTTCAGTGAGGAGCACTAACACAGAGCCACTGTTCATAGAAACGCTAAAATAAGCTGTTTGGGCATAGTAGCACTAACTTTACTTCAGAAGCAGAAACCATCTAACACACTAAATAAAAGCCTTTCTGCATTGCAAATAAGAGTTTATTTCATTTGAAACCAATATCATTCATTTTCACAAGCTTTGATCTTAACATTGCATTTACTGACATTCTCTTGCGGGAAAACAGCTTTTCAGTGTCTGTGGAGCTGCGGTCTCTTCTTTCAGTGAGGAGCACTAACACAGTGCCACTGGTCATAGAAACGCTAAACTAAGCTATTTGGGCATCAAAGCACTAACTCTACTAGCGGAGCAGAAAACATCTAACACATTAATGAAATGCATTGCTGCACTGCAAATAAGGCTTTATTTTATTTGACAAAAACATATTTCATATATTGGTAAGCTTTGATCTGAATAGTGCATGAACTGACATTCTCTTACGGGAAAAACAGCTTTTAAGCATCTGTGGAGCTGCGGTCTCTTCTTTCAGTGAGGAGCACTAACACAGTGCCACTGGTCATAGAAACGCTAAACTAAGCTATTTGGGCGTCAAAGCACTAACTCTACTTGCGGAGCAGAAACCATCTAACACATTAATGAAATGCATTTCTGCACTGCAAATAAGGCTTTATTTTATTTGACAAAAACATATTTCATATATTGGTAAGCTCTGATCTTAATAGTGCATGAACTGACATTCTCTTACGGGAAAAACAGCTTTGAAGTATCTGTGGAGCTGCGGCCTCTTCTTTCAGTGAGGAGCACTAACACAGTGCCACTGTTCATAGAAACGCTAAAATAAGCTGTTTGTGCATCAAAGCACTAACTCTACTTGCGGAGCAGAAAACATCTAACACATTAATGAAATGCATTTCTGCACTGCAAATAAGAGATTATTTCATTTGAAACCAATATCTTTCATTTTCACAAGCTTTGCTCTTAACATTGCATATACTGACATTCTCTTGTAGGGAAAACAGCTCTTCAGCGTCTGTGGAGCTGCGGTCTCTTCTTTCACTGAGGAGCACTAACACAGAGCCACTGTTCATAGAAACGCTAAAATAAGCTGTTTGGGCATAGTAGCACTAACTTTACTTCAGGAGCAGAAAACATCTAACACACTAAATAAAAGCCTTTCTGCATTGCAAATAAGAGTTTATTTCATTTGAAACCAATATCTTTCATTTTGACAAGCTTCGATCTCAACATTGCATGAACTGACATTCTCTTACAGGAAAAACAGCTTTTAAGCATCTGTGGAGCTGCGGTCTCTTCTTTCAGTGAGGAGCACTAACACAGTGCCACTGGTCATAGAAACGCTAAACTAAGCTATTTGGGCGTCAAAGCACTAACTCTACTTGCTGAGCAGAAACCATCTAACACATTAATGAAATGCATTTGTGCACTGCAAATAAGGCTTTATTTTATTTGACAAAAACATATTTCATATATTGGTAAGCTTTGATTTTAATCGTGCATGAACTGACATTCTCTTACGGGAAAAACAGCTTTTAAGCATCTGTGGAGCTGCGTTCTCTTGTTTCAGTGAGGAGCACTAACACAGTGCCACTGTTCATAGAAACGCTAAAATAAGCTGTTTGGGCATCAAAGCACTAACTCTACTTGCGGAGCAGAAAACATCTAACACATTAATGAAATGCATTTCTGCACTGCAAATAAGAGATTATTTCATTTGAAACCAATATCTTTCATTTTCACAAGCTTTGATCTTAACATTGCATATACTGACATTCTCTTGCAGGGAAAACAGCTTTTCAGCGTCTGTGGAGCTGCGGTCTCTTCTTTCAGTGAGGAGCACTAACACAGAGCCACTGTTCATAGAAACGCTAAAATAAGCTGTTTGGGCATAGTAGCACTAACTTTACTTCAGGAGCAGAAACCATCTAACACACTAAATAAAAGCCTTGCTGCATTGCAAATAAGAGTTTATTTCATTTGAAACCAATATCTTTCATTTAAGCAAGCTTTGATCTTAACATTGCATATACTGACATTCTCTTGCAGGGAAAATAGCTTTTCAGTGTCTGTGGAGCTGCGGTCTCTTCTTTCAGTGAGGAGTACTACCACAGTGCCACTGGTCAAAGAAACGCTAAACTAAGCTATTTGGGCGTCAAAGCTCTAACTCTACTTGCGGAGCAGAAAACATCTAACACATTAATGAAATAAATTTCTGCACTGCAAATAAGAGATTATTTCATTTGAAACCAATATCTTTCATTTTCACAAGCTTTGATCTTAACATTGCATATACTGACATTCTCCTGCAGGGAAAACAGCTATTCAGCGTCTGTGGAGCTGCGGTCTCTTCTTTCAGTGAGGAGTACTAACACAGTGCCACTGTTCATAGAAACGCTAAAATAAGCTGTTTGGGCATCAAAGCACTAACTCTACTTGCGGAGCAGAAAACATCTAACACATTAATGAAATGCATTTTTGCACTGCAAATAAGAGATTATTTCATTTGAAACCAATATCTTTCATTTTCACAAGCTTTGATCTTAACATTGCATATACTGACATTCTCTTGCAGGGAAAACAGCTTTTAAGCATCTGTAGAGCTGCGTTCTCTTCTTTCAGTGACGAGCACTAACACAGTGCCACTGTTCATAGAAACGCTAAATTAAGCTGTTTGGGCATAGTAGCACTAACTTTACTTCAGGAGCAGAAACCATCTAACACACTAAATAAAAGCCTTTCTGCATTGCAAATAAGAGTTTATTTCATTTGAAACCAATATCATTCATTTTCACAAGCTTTGATCTTAACATTGCATTTACTGACATTCTCTTGCGGGAAAACAGCTTTTCAGTGTCTGTGGAGCTGCGGTCTCTTCTTTCAGTGAGGAGCACTAACACAGTGCCACTGGTCATAGAAACGCTAAACTAAGCTATTTGGGCATCAAAGCACTAACTCTACTAGCGGAGCAGAAAACATCTAACACATTAATGAAATGCATTGCTGCACTGCAAATAAGGCTTTATTTTATTTGACAAAAACATATTTCATATATTGGTAAGCTTTGATCTGAATAGTGCATGAACTGACATTCTCTTACGGGAAAAACAGCTTTTAAGCATCTGTGGAGCTGCGGTCTCTTCTTTCAGTGAGGAGCACTAACACAGTGCCACTGGTCATAGAAACGCTAAACTAAGCTATTTGGGCGTCAAAGCACTAACTCTACTTGCGGAGCAGAAACCATCTAACACATTAATGAAATGCAATTCTGCACTGCAAATAAGGCTTTATTTTATTTGACAAAAACATATTTCATATATTGGTAAGCTCTGATCTTAATAGTGCATGAACTGACATTCTCTTACGGGAAAAACAGCTTTGAAGTATCTGTGGAGCTGCGGCCTCTTCTTTCAGTGAGGAGCACTAACACAGTGCCACTGTTCATAGAAACGCTAAAATAAGCTGTTTGTGCATCAAAGCACTAACTCTACTTGCGGAGCAGAAAACATCTAACACATTAATGAAATGCATTTCTGCACTGCAAATAAGAGATTATTTCATTTGAAACCAATATCTTTCATTTTCACAAGCTTTGCTCTTAACATTGCATATACTGACATTCTCTTGTAGGGAAAACAGCTCTTCAGCGTCTGTGGAGCTGCGGTCTCTTCTTTCAGTGAGGAGCACTAACACAGAGCCACTGTTCATAGAAACGCTAAAATAAGCTGTTTGGGCATAGTAGCACTAACTTTACTTCAGGAGCAGAAACCATCTAACAACCTAAATAAAAGCCTTTCTGCATTGCAAATAAGAGTTTATTTCATTTGAAACCAATATCTTTCATTTTCACAATCTTTGATCTTAACATTGCATATACTGAAATTCTCTTACGGGAAAAACAGCTTTTCAGCGTCTGTGGAGCTGCGGTCTCTTCCTTCAGTGAGGAGCACTAACACAGTGCCACTGGTCATAGAAACGCTAAAATAATCTGTTTGTGCATCAAAGCACTAACTCTACTTGCGGAGCAGAAAACATCTAACACATAAATGAAATGCATTTCTGCACTGCAAATAAGAGATTATTTCATTTGAAACCAATATCTTTCATTTTCACAAGCTTTGATCTTAACATTCCATATACTGAAATTCTCTTACGGGAAAAACAGCTTTTCAGCGTCTGTGGAGCTGCGGTCTCTTCCTTCAGTGAGGAGCACTAACACAGTGCCACTGGTCATAGAAACGCTAAACTAAGCTATTTGGGCATCAAAGCACTAACTCTACTTGCGGAGAAGAAACCATCTAACACATGAAACAAACGCGATTCTGTATTGCAAATAAGAGTTTTCTTTTTATTTCAAACCAATATGTTTAATTTTGGCAAGTTTTGATCTTAACATTGCATAAACTGACATTCCCTTACATGAAAAACAGGTTTTGAGCATCTGTGGAGCTGGGGTCACTTCTTTCACTCAGAAGCACTGACACAGTGCCACTGTTCATAGAAACGCTAAATATAAGCTGTTTGGGCACAGTAGCACTAACTTTACTTGAGGAGCATGAACAATCTAACACATTAAAAAAAACACCTGGCTGCATTTTAAATAAGAGTTTATTTCATTTGAAACCAATATCTTTCATTTTGACAAGCTTCGATCTTAACATTGCATGAACTGACATTCTCTTACAGGGAAAAGAGCTATTCAGCATCTGTGAAGCTGTAGTCTATTCTTTCACTCAGTAGCACGACACAGTGCCACTGTTCATAGAAATGTGAAAATAAGCTGTTTGGGCATAGTAGCACTAACTTTACTTCAGGAGCAGAAACCATCTAACACACTAAATAAAAGCCTTTCTGCATTGCAAATAATAGTTTATTTAATTTGAAACCAGTATCTTTCATTTTGACAAGCTTCGATCTTAACATTGCATGAACTGACATTCTCTTACAGGAAAAACAGCTTTTAAGCATCTGTGGAGCTGCGGTCTCTTCTTTCAGTGAGGAGCACTAACACAGTGCCACTGGTCATAGAAACGCTAAACTAAGCTATTTGGGCGTCAAAGCACTAACTCTACTTGCGGAGCAGAAACCATCTAACACATTAATGAAATGCATTTCTGCACTGCAAATAAGGCTTTATTTTATTTGACAAAAACATATTTCATATATTGGTAAGCTCTGATCTTAATAGTGCATGAACTGACATTCTCTTACGGGAAAAACAGCTTTGAAGTATCTGTGGAGCTGCGGCCTCTTCTTTCAGTGAGGAGCACTAACACAGTGCCACTGTTCATAGAAACGCTAAAATAAGCTGTTTGTGCATCAAAGCACTAACTCTACTTGCGGAGCAGAAAACATCTAACACATTAATGAAATGCATTTCTGCACTGCAAATAAGAGATTATTTCATTTGAAACCAATATCTTTCATTTTCACAAGCTTTGCTCTTAACATTGCATATACTGACATTCTCTTGTAGGGAAAACAGCTCTTCAGCGTCTGTGGAGCTGCGGTCTCTTCTTTCAGTGAGGAGCACTAACACAGAGCCACTGTTCATAGAAACGCTAAAATAAGCTGTTTGGGCATAGTAGCACTAACTTTACTTCAGGAGCAGAAACCATCTAACACACTAAATAAAAGCCTTTCTGCATTGCAAATAAGAGTTTATTTCATTTGAAACCAATATCTTTCATTTTGACAAGCTTCGATCTCAACATTGCATGAACTGACATTCTCTTACAGGAAAAACAGCTTTTAAGCATCTGTGGAGCTGCGGTCTCTTCTTTCAGTGAGGAGCACTAACACAGTGCCACTGGTCATAGAAACGCTAAACTAAGCTATTTGGGCGTCAAAGCACTAACTCTACTTGCGGAGCAGAAACCATCTAACACATTAATGAAATGCATTTGTGCACTGCAAATAAGGCTTTATTTTATTTGACAAAAACATATTTCATATATTGGTAAGCTTTGATTTTAATCGTGCATGAACTGACATTCTCTTACGGGAAAAACAGCTTTTAAGCATCTGTGGAGCTGCGTTCTCTTGTTTCAGTGAGGAGCACTAACACAGTGCCACTGTTCATAGAAACGCTAAAATAAGCTGTTTGGGCATCAAAGCATTAACTCTACTTGCGGAGCAGAAAACATCTAACACATTAATGAAATGCATTTCTGCACTGCAAATAAGAGATTATTTCATTTGAAACCAATATCTTTCATTTTCACAAGCTTTGATCTTAACATTGCATATACTGACATTCTCTTGCAGGGAAAACAGCTTTTCAGCGTCTGTGGAGCTGCGGTCTCTTCTTTCAGTGAGGAGCACTAACACAGAGCCACTGTTCATAGAAACGCTAAAATAAGCTGTTTGGGCATAGTAGCACTAACTTTACTTCAGGAGCAGAAACCATCTAACACACTAAATAAAAGCCTTGCTGCTTTGCAAATAAGAGTTTATTTCATTTGAAACCAATATCTTTCATTTAAGCAAGCTTTGATCTTAACATTGCATATACTGACATTCTCTTGCAGGGAAAACAGCTTTTCAGTGTCTGTGGAGCTGCGGTCTCTTCTTTCAGTGAGGAGTACTACCACAGTGCCACTGGTCAAAGAAACGCTAAACTAAGCTATTTGGGCGTCAAAGCACTAACTCTACTTGCGGAGCAGAAAACATCTAACACATTAATGAAATAAATTTCTGCACTGCAAATAAGAGATTATTTCATTTGAAACCAATATCTTTCATTTTCACAAGCTTTGATCTTAACATTGCATATACTGACATTCTCCTGCAGGGAAAACAGCTATTCAGCGTCTGTGGAGCTGCGGTCTCTTCTTTCAGTGAGGAGTACTAACACAGTGCCACTGTTCATAGAAACGCTAAAATAAGCTGTTTGGGCATCAAAGCACTAACTCTACTTGCGGAGCAGAAAACATCTAACACATTAATGAAATGCATTTTTGCACTGCAAATAAGAGATTATTTCATTTGAAACCAATATCTTTCATTTTCACAAGCTTTGATCTTAACATTGCATATACTGACATTCTCTTGCAGGGAAAACAGCTTTTAAGCATCTGTAGAGCTGCGTTCTCTTCTTTCAGTGACGAGCACTAACACAGTGCCACTGTTCATAGAAACGCTAAATTAAGCTGTTTGGGCATAGTAGCACTAACTTTACTTCAGGAGCAGAAACCATCTAACACACTAAATAAAAGCCTTTCTGCATTGCAAATAAGAGTTTATTTCATTTGAAACCAATATCATTCATCTTCACAAGCTTTGATCTTAACATTGCATTTACTGACATTCTCTTGCGGGAAAACAGCTTTTCAGTGTCTGTGGAGCTGCGGTCTCTTCTTTCAGTGAGGAGCACTAACACAGTGCCAGTGGTCATAGAAACGCTAAACTAAGCTATTTGGGCATCAAAGCACTAACTCTACTAGCGGAGCAGAAAACATCTAACACATTAATGAAATGCATTGCTGCACTGCAAATAAGGCTTTATTTTATTTGACAAAAACATATTTCATATATTGGTAAGCTTTGATCTGAATAGTGCATGAACTGACATTCTCTTACGGGAAAAACAGCTTTTAAGCATCTGTGGAGCTGCGGTCTCTTCTTTCAGTGAGGAGCACTAACACAGTGCCACTGGTCATAGAAACGCTAAACTAAGCTATTTGGGCGTCAAAGCACTAACTCTACTTGCGGAGCAGAAACCATCTAACACATTAATGAAATGCAATTCTGCACTGCAAATAAGGCTTTATTTTATTTGACAAAAACATATTTCATATATTGGTAAGCTCTGATCTTAATAGTGCATGAACTGACATTCTCTTACGGGAAAAAACAGCTTTGAAGTATCTGTGGAGCTGCGGCCTCTTCTTTCAGTGAGGAGCACTACACAGTGCCACTGTTCATAGAAACGCTAAAATAAGCTGTTTGTGCATCAAAGCACTAACTCTACTTGCGGAGCAGAAAACATCTAACACATTAATGAAATGCATTTCTGCACTGCAAATAAGAGATTATTTCATTTGAAACCAATATCTTTCATTTCACAAGCTTTGCTCTTAACATTGCATATACTGACATTCTCTTGTAGGGAAAACAGCTCTTCAGCGTCTGTGGAACTGCGGTCTCTTCTTTCAGTGAGGAGCACTAACACAGAGCCACAGTTCATAGAAACGCTAAAATAAGCTGTTTGGGCATAGTAGCACTAACTTTACTCAGGAGCAGAAACCATCTAACACACTAATAAAAGCCTTTCTGCATTGCAAATAAGAGTTTATTTCATTTGAAACCAATATCTTTCATTTTGACAAGCTTCGATCTCAACATTGCATGAACTGACATTCTCTTACAGGAAAAACAGCTTTTAATGCATCTGTGGAGCTGCGGTCTCTTCTTTCAGTGAGGAGCACTAACACAGTGCCACTGGTCATAGAAACGCTAAACTAAGCTATTTGGGCGTCAAAGCACTAACTCTACTAGCGGAGCAGAAACCATCTAACACATTAATGAAATGCATTTCTGCACTGCAAATAAGGCTTTATTTTATTTGACAAAAACATATTTCATATATTGGTAAGCTTTGATTTTAATCGTGCATGAACTGACATTCTCTTACGGGAAAAACAGCTTTGAAGCATCTGTGGAGCTACGTTCTCTTCTTTCAGTGTGGAGCACTAACACAGAGCCACTGTTAATAGAAACGCTAAATAAGCTGTTTGGGCATAGTAGCACTAACTTTACTTCAGGAGCAGAAACAATCTAACACACTAAATAAAAGCCTTTCTGCATTGCAAATAAGAGTTTATTTCATTTGAAACCAATATCTTTCATTTTCACAATTTTTGATCTTAACATTGCATATACTGAAATTCTCTTACGGGAAAAACAGCTTTTCAGCGTCTGTGGAGCTGCGGTCTCTTCCTTCAGTGAGGAGCACTAACACAGTGCCACTGGTCATAGAAACGCTAAAATAATCTGTTTGTGCATCAAAGCACTAACTCTACTTGCGGAGCAGAAAAACATCTAACACTAAATGAAATGCATTTCTGCACTGCAAATAAGAGATTATTTCATTTGAAACCAATATCTTTCATTTTCACAAGCTTTGATCTTAACATTGCATATACTGAAATTCTCTTACGGGAAAAACAGCTTTTCAGCGTCTGTGGAGCTGCGGTCTCTTCCTTCAGTGAGGAGCACTAACACAGTGCCACTGGTCATAGAAACGCTAAACTAAGCTATTTGGGCATCAAGCACTAACTCTACTTGCGGAGAAGAAACCATCTAACACATGAAACAAACGCGATTCTGTATTGCAAATAAGAGTTTTCTTTAAATTTCAAACCAATATGTTTAATTTTGGCAAGTTTTGATCTTAACATTGCATAAACTGACATTCCCTTACATGAAAAACAGGTTTTGAGCATCTGTGGAGCTGGGGTCACTTCTTTTCACTCAGAAGCACTGACACAGTGCCACTGTTCATAGAAACGCTAAATATAAGCTGTTTGGGCACAGTAGCACTAACTTTACTTGAGGAGCATAAACAATCTAACACATTAAAAAAAACACCTGGCTGCATTTTAAATAAGAGTTTATTTCATTTGAAACCAATATCTTTCATTTTGACAAGCTTCGATCTTAACATTGCATGAACTGACATTCTCTTACAGGGAAAAGAGCTATTCAGCATCTGTGAAGCTGTAGTCTATTCTTTCACTCAGTAGCACGACACAGTGCCACTGTTCATAGAAATGTGAAAATAAGCTGTTTGGGCATAGTAGCACTAACTTTACTTCAGGAGCAGAAACCATCTAACACACTAAATAAAAGCCTTTCTGCATTGCAAATAATAGTTTATTTAATTTGAAACCAGTATCTTTCATTTTGACAAGCTTCGATCTTAACATTGCATGAACTGACATTCTCTTACAGGAAAAACAGCTTTTAAGCATCTGTGGAGCTGCGGTCTCTTCTTTCAGTGAGGAGCACTAACACAGTGCCACTGGTCATAGAAACGCTAAACTAAGCTATTTGGGCGTCAAAGCACTAACTCTACTTGCGGAGCAGAAACCATCTAACACATTAATGAAATGCATTTCTGCACTGCAAATAAGGCTTTATTTTATTTGACAAAAACAAATTTCATATATTGGTAAGCTTTGATTTTAATCGTGCATGAACTGACATTCTCTTACTGGAAAAACAGCTTTTAAGCATCTGTGGAGCTGCGTTCTCTTCTTTCAGTGAGGAGTACTACCACAGTGCCACTGTTCATAGAAACGCTAAAATAAGCTGTTTGGGCATCAAAGCACTAACTCTACTTGCGGAGCAGAAAACATCTAACACATTAATGAAATGCATTTCTGCACTGCAAATAAGAGATTATTTCATTTGAAACCAATATCTTTCATTTTCACAAGCTTTGATCTTAACATTGCATATACTGAAATTCTCTTACGGGAAAAACAGCTTTTCAGCGTCTGTGGAGCTGCGGTCTCTTCCTTCAGTGAGGAGCACTAACACAGTGCCACTGGTCATAGAAACGCTAAACTAAGCTATTTGGGCATCAAAGCACTAACTCTACTTGCGGAGAAGAAACCATCTAACACATGAAACAAACGCGATTCTGTATTGCAAATAAGAGTTTTCTTTTTATTTCAAACCAATATGTTTAATTTGGCAAGTTTTGATCTTAACATTGCATAAACTGACATTCCCTTACATGAAAAACAGGTTTTGAGCATCTGTGGAGCTGGGGTCACTTCTTTCACTCAGAAGCACTGACACAGTGCCACTGTTCATAGAAACGCTAAATATAAGCTGTTTGGGCACAGTAGCACTAACTTTACTTGAGGAGCATAAACAATCTAACACATTAAAAAAAACACCTGGCTGCATTTTAAATAAGAGTTTATTTCATTTGAAACCAATATCTTTCATTTTGACAAGCTTCGATCTTAACATTGCATGAACTGACATTCTCTTACAGGGAAAAGAGCTATTCAGCATCTGTGAAGCTGTAGTCTATTCTTTCACTCAGTAGCACGACACAGTGCCTCTGTTCATAGAAATGTGAAAATAAGCTGTTTGGGCATAGTAGCACTAACTTTACTTCAGGAGCAGAAACCATCTAACACACTAAATAAAAGCCTTTCTGCATTGCAAATAAGAGTTTATTTCATTTGAAACCAATATCTTTCATTTTGACAAGCTTCGATCTCAACATTGCATGAACTGACATTCTCTTACAGGAAAAACAGCTTTTAAGCATCTGTGGAGCTGCGGTCTCTTCTTTCAGTGAGGAGCACTAACACAGTGCCACTGGTCATAGAAACGCTAAACTAAGCTATTTGGGCGTCAAAGCACTAACTCTACTTGCGGAGCAGAAACCATCTAACACATTAATGAAATGCATTTGTGCACTGCAAATAAGGCTTTATTTTATTTGACAAAAACATATTTCATATATTGGTAAGCTTTGATTTTAATCGTGCATGAATTGACATTCTCTTACGGGAAAAACAGCTTTTAAGCATCTGTGGAGCTGCGTTCTCTTCTTTCAGTGAGGAGCACTAACACAGTGCCACTGTTCATAGAAACGGTAAAATAAGCTGTTTGGGCATCAAAGCACTAACTCTACTTGCGGAGCAGAAAACATCTAACACATTAATGAAATGCATTTCTGCACTGCAAATAAGAGATTATTTCATTTGAAACCAATATCTTTCATTTTCACAAGCTTTGATCTTAACATTGCATATACTGACATTCTCTTGCAGGGAAAACAGCTTTTCAGCGTCTGTGGAGCTGCGGTCTCTTCTTTCAGTGAGGAGCACTAACACAGAGCCACTGTTCATAGAAACGCTAAAATAAGCTGTTTGGGCATAGTAGCACTAACTTTACTTCAGGAGCAGAAACCATCTAACACACTAAATAAAAGCCTTTCTGCATTGCAAATAAGAGTTTATTTAATTTGAAACCAATATCTTTCATTTAAGCAAGCTTTGATCTTAACATTGCATTTACTGACATTCTCTTGCGGGAAAACAGCTTTTCAGTGTCTGTGGAGCTGCGGTCTCTTCTTTCAGTGAGGAGCACTAACACAGTGCCACTGGTCATAGAAACGCTAAACTAAGCTATTTGGGCATCAAAGCACTAACTCTACTAGCGGAGCAGAAAACATCTAACACATGAAACAAACGCGATTCTGTATTGCAAATAAGAGTTTTCTTTTTATTTCAAACCAATATGTTTAATTTTGGCAAGTTTTGATCTTAACATTGCATAAACTGACATTCCCTTACATGAAAAACAGGTTTTGAGCATCTGTGGAGCTGGGGTCAATTCTTTCACTCAGAAGCACTAACACAGTGCCACTGTTCATGGAAACGCTAAATATAAGCTGTTTGGGCACAGTAGCACTAACTTTACTTGAGGAGCATAAACAATCTAACACATTAAAAAAAAAACACGTGGCTGCATTTTAAATAAGAGTTTATTTCATTTGAAACCAATATCTTTCATTTTGACAAGCTTCGATCTTAACATTGCATGAACTGACATTCTCTTACAGGGAGAAGAGCTATTCAGCATCTGTGAAGCTGTAGTCTATTCTTTCACTCAGTAGCACGACACAGTGCCACTGTTCATAGAAATGTTAAAATAAGCTGTTTGGGCATAGTAGCACTAACATTACTTCAGGAGCAGAAACCATCTAACACACTAAATAAAAGCCTTTCTACTTTGCAAATAAGTGTTTATTTCATTTGAAACCAATATCTTTCATTTTCACAAGCTTTGATCTTAACATTGCATATACTGACATTCTCTTGCAGGGAAAACAGCTTTTCAGCGTCTGTGGAGCTGCGGTCTCTTCTTTCAGTGAGGAGCACTAACACAGAGCCACTGTTCATAGAAACGCTAAAATAAGCTGTTTGGGCATAGTAGCACTAACTTTACTTCAGGAGCAGAAACCATCTAACACACTAAATAAAAGCCTTTCTGCATTGCAAATAAGAGTTTATTTAATTTGAAACCAATATCTTTCATTTAAGCAAGCTTTGATCTTAACATTGCATATACTGACATTCTCTTGCAGGGAAAACAGCTTTTCAGTGTCTGTGGAGCTGCGGTCTCTTCTTTCAGTGAGGAGCACTAACACAGTGCCACTGTTCATAGAAACGCTAAAATAATCTGTTTGTGCATCAAAGCACTAACTCTACTTGCGGAGCAGAAAACATCTAACACATAAATGAAATGCATTTCTGCACTGCAAATAAGAGATTATTTCATTTGAAACCAATATCTTTCATTTTCACAAGCTTTGATCTTAACATTGCATATACTGAAATTCTCTTACGGGAAAAACAGCTTTTCAGCGTCTGTGGAGCTGCGGTCTCTTCCTTCAGTGAGGAGCACTAACACAGTGCCACTGGTCATAGAAACGCTAAACTAAGCTATTTGGGCATCAAAGCACTAACTCTACTTGCGGAGAAGAAACCATCTAACACATGAAACAAACGCGATTCTGTATTGCAAATAAGAGTTTTCTTTAAATTTCAAACCAATATGTTTAATTTTGGCAAGTTTTGATCTTAACATTGCATAAACTGACATTCCCTTACATGAAAAACAGGTTTTGAGCATCTGTGGAGCTGGGGTCACTTCTTTCACTCAGAAGCACTGACACAGTGCCACTGTTCATAGAAACGCTAAATATAAGCTGTTTGGGCACAGTAGCACTAACTTTACTTGAGGAGCATAAACAATCTAACACATTAAAAAAAACACCTGGCTGCATTTTAAATAAGAGTTTATTTCATTTGAAACCAATATCTTTCATTTTGACAAGCTTCGATCTTAACATTGCATGAACTGACATTCTCTTACAGGGAAAAGAGCTATTCAGCATCTGTGAAGCTGTAGTCTATTCTTTCACTCAGTAGCACGACACAGTGCCACTGTTCATAGAAATGTGAAAATAAGCTGTTTGGGCATAGTAGCACTAACTTTACTTCAGGAGCAGAAACCATCTAACACACTAAATAAAAGCCTTTCTGCATTGCAAATAATAGTTTATTTAATTTGAAACCAGTATCTTTCATTTTGACAAGCTTCGATCTTAACATTGCATGAACTGACATTCTCTTACAGGAAAAACAGCTTTTAAGCATCTGTGGAGCTGCGGTCTCTTCTTTCAGTGAGGAGCACTAACACAGTGCCACTGGTCATAGAAACGCTAAACTAAGCTATTTGGGCGTCAAAGCACTAACTCTACTTGCGGAGCAGAAACCATCTAACACATTAATGAAATGCATTTCTGCACTGCAAATAAGGCTTTATTTTATTTGACAAAAACAAATTTCATATATTGGTAAGCTTTGATTTTAATCGTGCATGAACTGACATTCTCTTACTGGAAAAACAGCTTTTAAGCATCTGTGGAGCTGCGTTCTCTTCTTTCAGTGAGGAGTACTACCACAGTGCCACTGTTCATAGAAACGCTAAAATAAGCTGTTTGGGCATCAAAGCACTAACTCTACTTGCGGAGCAGAAAACATCTAACACATTAATGAAATGCATTTCTGCACTGCAAATAAGAGATTATTTCATTTGAAACCAATATCTTTCATTTTCACAAGCTTTGATCTTAACATTGCATATACTGAAATTCTCTTACGGGAAAAACAGCTTTTCAGCGTCTGTGGAGCTGCGGTCTCTTCCTTCAGTGAGGAGCACTAACACAGTGCCACTGGTCATAGAAACGCTAAACTAAGCTATTTGGGCATCAAAGCACTAACTCTACTTGCGGAGAAGAAACCATCTAACACATGAAACAAACGCGATTCTGTATTGCAAATAAGAGTTTTCTTTTTATTTCAAACCAATATGTTTAATTTTGGCAAGTTTTGATCTTAACATTGCATAAACTGACATTCCCTTACATGAAAAACAGGTTTTGAGCATCTGTGGAGCTGGGGTCACTTCTTTCACTCAGAAGCACTGACACAGTGCCACTGTTCATAGAAACGCTAAATATAAGCTGTTTGGGCACAGTAGCACTAACTTTACTTGAGGAGCATAAACAATCTAACACATTAAAAAAAACACCTGGCTGCATTTTAAATAAGAGTTTATTTCATTTGAAACCAATATCTTTCATTTTGACAAGCTTCGATCTTAACATTGCATGAACTGACATTCTCTTACAGGGAAAAGAGCTATTCAGCATCTGTGAAGCTGTAGTCTATTCTTTCACTCAGTAGCACGACACAGTGCCTCTGTTCATAGAAATGTGAAAATAAGCTGTTTGGGCATAGTAGCACTAACTTTACTTCAGGAGCAGAAACCATCTAACACACTAAATAAAAGCCTTTCTGCATTGCAAATAAGAGTTTATTTCATTTGAAACCAATATCTTTCATTTTGACAAGCTTCGATCTCAACATTGCATGAACTGACATTCTCTTACAGGAAAAACAGCTTTTAAGCATCTGTGGAGCTGCGGTCTCTTCTTTCAGTGAGGAGCACTAACACAGTGCCACTGGTCATAGAAACGCTAAACTAAGCTATTTGGGCGTCAAAGCACTAACTCTACTTGCGGAGCAGAAACCATCTAACACATTAATGAAATGCATTTGTGCACTGCAAATAAGGCTTTATTTTATTTGACAAAAACATATTTCATATATTGGTAAGCTTTGATTTTAATCGTGCATGAATTGACATTCTCTTACGGGAAAAACAGCTTTTAAGCATCTGTGGAGCTGCGTTCTCTTCTTTCAGTGAGGAGCACTAACACAGTGCCACTGTTCATAGAAACGGTAAAATAAGCTGTTTGGGCATCAAAGCACTAACTCTACTTGCGGAGCAGAAAACATCTAACACATTAATGAAATGCATTTCTGCACTGCAAATAAGAGATTATTTCATTTGAAACCAATATCTTTCATTTTCACAAGCTTTGATCTTAACATTGCATATACTGACATTCTCTTGCAGGGAAAACAGCTTTTCAGCGTCTGTGGAGCTGCGGTCTCTTCTTTCAGTGAGGAGCACTAACACAGAGCCACTGTTCATAGAAACGCTAAAATAAGCTGTTTGGGCATAGTAGCACTAACTTTACTTCAGGAGCAGAAACCATCTAACACACTAAATAAAAGCCTTTCTGCATTGCAAATAAGAGTTTATTTAATTTGAAACCAATATCTTTCATTTAAGCAAGCTTTGATCTTAACATTGCATTTACTGACATTCTCTTGCGGGAAAACAGCTTTTCAGTGTCTGTGGAGCTGCGGTCTCTTCTTTCAGTGAGGAGCACTAACACAGTGCCACTGGTCATAGAAACGCTAAACTAAGCTATTTGGGCATCAAAGCACTAACTCTACTAGCGGAGCAGAAAACATCTAACACATGAAACAAACGCGATTCTGTATTGCAAATAAGAGTTTTCTTTTTATTTCAAACCAATATGTTTAATTTTGGCAAGTTTTGATCTTAACATTGCATAAACTGACATTCCCTTACATGAAAAACAGGTTTTGAGCATCTGTGGAGCTGGGGTCAATTCTTTCACTCAGAAGCACTAACACAGTGCCACTGTTCATGGAAACGCTAAATATAAGCTGTTTGGGCACAGTAGCACTAACTTTACTTGAGGAGCATAAACAATCTAACACATTAAAAAAAAAACACGTGGCTGCATTTTAAATAAGAGTTTATTTCATTTGAAACCAATATCTTTCATTTTGACAAGCTTCGATCTTAACATTGCATGAACTGACATTCTCTTACAGGGAGAAGAGCTATTCAGCATCTGTGAAGCTGTAGTCTATTCTTTCACTCAGTAGCACGACACAGTGCCACTGTTCATAGAAATGTTAAAATAAGCTGTTTGGGCATAGTAGCACTAACATTACTTCAGGAGCAGAAACCATCTAACACACTAAATAAAAGCCTTTCTACTTTGCAAATAAGTGTTTATTTCATTTGAAACCAATATCTTTCATTTTCACAAGCTTTGATCTTAACATTGCATATACTGACATTCTCTTGCAGGGAAAACAGCTTTTCAGCGTCTGTGGAGCTGCGGTCTCTTCTTTCAGTGAGGAGCACTAACACAGAGCCACTGTTCATAGAAACGCTAAAATAAGCTGTTTGGGCATAGTAGCACTAACTTTACTTCAGGAGCAGAAACCATCTAACACACTAAATAAAAGCCTTTCTGCATTGCAAATAAGAGTTTATTTAATTTGAAACCAATATCTTTCATTTAAGCAAGCTTTGATCTTAACATTGCATATACTGACATTCTCTTGCAGGGAAAACAGCTTTTCAGTGTCTGTGGAGCTGCGGTCTCTTCTTTCAGTGAGGAGCACTAACACAGTGCCACTGTTCATAGAAACGCTAAAATAAGCTGTTTGGGCATCAAAGCACTAACTCTACTTTAGGAGCAGAAAACATCTAACACATTAATGAAATGCATTTCTGCACTGCAAATAAGAGTTTATTTCATTTGAAACCAATATCTTTCATTTTGACAAGCTTCGATCTTAACATTGCATGAACTGACATTCTCCTGCAGGGAAAACAGCTTTTCAGCGTCTGTGGAGTTGCGGTCTCTTCTTTCAGTGAGGAGCACTAACACAGAGCCACTGTTCATAGAAACGCTAAAATAAGCTGTTTGGGCATAGTAGCACTGACTTTACTTCAGGAGCAGAAACCATCTAACACACTAAATAAAAGCCTTTCTGCATTGCAAATAAGAGTTTATTTAATTTGAAACCAATATCTTTCATTTTAGCAAGCTTTGATCTTAACATTGCATATACTGACATTCTCTTGCAGGGAAAACAGCTTTTCAGTGTCTGTGGACCTGCGGTCTCTTCTTTCAGTGAGGAGCACTAACACAGAGCCACTGTTCATAGAAACGCTAAAATAAGCTGTTTGGGCATAGTAGCACTAACTTTACTTCAGGAGCAGAAACCATCTAACACATTAATGAAATGCATTTCTGCACTGCAAATAAGAGATTATTTCATTTGAAACCAATATCTTTCATTTTCACAAGCTTTGATCTTAACATTGCATATACTGACATTCTCTTGCAGGGAAAACAGCTTTTCAGCGTCTGTGGAGCTGCGGTCTCTTCTTTCAGTGAGGAGCACTAACACAGAGCCACTGTTCATAGAAACGCTAAAATAAGCTGTTTGGGCATAGTAGCACTAACTTTACTTAAGGAGCAGAAACCATCTAACACACTAAATAAAAGCCTTTCTGCATTGCAAATAAGAGTTTATTTCATTTGAAACCAATATCTTTCATTTAAGCAAGCTTTGATCTTAACATTGCATATACTGACATTCTCTTGCAGGAAAAAACAGCTTTTCAGTGTCTGTGGAGCTGCGGTCTCTTCTTTCAGTGAGGAGTACTAACACAGTGCCACTGGTCAAAGAAACGCTAAACTAAGCTATATGGCCGTCAAAGCACTAACTCTACTTGCGGAGCAGAAAACATCTAACACATTAATGAAATAAATTTCTGCACTGCAAATAAGAGATTATTTCATTTGAAACCAATATCTTTCATTTTCACAGGCTTTGATCTTAACATTGCATATACTGACATTCTCCTGCAGGGAAAACAGCTATTCAGCGTCTGTGGAGCTGCGGTCTCTTCTGTCAGTGAGGAGCACTAACACAGAGCCACTGTTCATAGAAACGCTAAAATAAACTGTTTGGGCATAGTAGCACTAACTTTACTTCAGGAGCAGAAACCATCTAACACACTAAATAAAAGCCTTTCTGCATTGCAAATAAGAGATTATTTCATTTGAAACCAATATCTTTCATTTTCACAAGCTTCGATCTTAACATTGCATGAACTGACATTCTCTTACAGGGGAAACAGCTTTTAAGAATCTGTGGAGCTGTGGTCTCTTCTTTCACTAAGGAGCACTAACACAGTGCCACTGGTCATAGAAACGCTAAACTAAGCTATTTGGGCGTCAAAGCACTAACTCTACTAGCGGAGCAGAAAACATCTAACACATTAATGAAATGCATTGCTGCACTGCAAATAAGGCTTTATTTTATTTGACAAAAACATATTTCATATATTGGTAAGCTTTGATCTTAATAGTGCATGAACTGACATTCTCTTACGGGAAAAACAGCTTTGAAGCATCTGTGGAGCTGCGTTCTCTTCTTTCAGTGAGGAGCACTAACACAGTGCCACTGTTCATAGAAACGCTAATATAAGCTATTTGGGCATCAAAAGCACTAACTCTACGTGCGGAGAAGAAACCATCTAACACATGAAACAAACGCGATTCTGTATTGCAAATAAGAGTTTTCTTTTTATTTCAAACCAATATGTTTAATTTTGGCAAGCTTTGATCTTAACATTGCATATACTGACATTCTCGTGCAGGGAAAACAGCTTTTCAGTGTCTGTGGAGCTGCGGTCTCTTCTTTCAGTGAGGAGCACTAACACAGTGCCACTGTTCATAGAAACGCTAAAATAAGCTGTTTGGGCATCGAAGCACTAACTCTACTTTAGGAGCAGAAAACATCTAACACATTAATGAAATACATTTCTGCACTGCAAATAAGAGTTTATTTCATTTGAAACCAATATCTTTCATTTTGACAAGCTTCGATCTTAACATTGCATAAACTGACATTCTCCTGCAGGGAAAACAGCTTTTCAGCGTCTGTGGAGCTGCGGTCTCTTCTTTCAGTGAGGAGCACTAACACAGAGCCACTGTTCATAGAAACGCTAAAATAAGCTGTTTGGGCATAGTAGCACTAACTTTACTTCAGGAGCAGAAACCATCTAACACACTAAATAAAAGCCTTTCTGCATTGCAAATAAGAGTTTATTTAATTTGAAACCAATATCTTTCATTTAAGCAAGCTTTGATCTTAACATTGCATTTACTGACATTCTCTTGCGGGAAAACAGCTTTTCAGTGTCTGTGGAGCTGCGGTCTCTTCTTTCAGTGAGGAGCACTAACACAGTGCCACTGGTCATAGAAACGCTAAACTAAGCTATTTGGGCATCAAAGCACTAACTCTACTAGCGGAGCAGAAAACATCTAACACATGAAACAAACGCGATTCTGTATTGCAAATAAGAGTTTTCTTTTTATTTCAAACCAATATGTTTAATTTTGGCAAGTTTTGATCTTAACATTGCATAAACTGACATTCCCTTACATGAAAAACAGGTTTTGAGCATCTGTGGAGCTGGGGTCACTTCTTTCACTCAGAAGCACTAACACAGTGCCACTGTTCATGGAAACGCTAAATATAAGCTGTTTGGGCACAGTAGCACTAACTTTACTTGAGGAGCATAAACAATCTAACACATTAAAAAAAAAACACGTGGCTGCATTTTAAATAAGAGTTTATTTCATTTGAAACCAATATCTTTCATTTTGACAAGCTTCGATCTTAACATTGCATGAACTGACATTCTCTTACAGGGAGAAGAGCTATTCAGCATCTGTGAAGCTGTAGTCTATTCTTTCACTCAGTAGCACGACACAGTGCCACTGTTCATAGAAATGTTAAAATAAGCTGTTTGGGCATAGTAGCACTAACATTACTTCAGGAGCAGAAACCATCTAACACACTAAATAAAAGCCTTTCTACTTTGCAAATAAGTGTTTATTTCATTTGAAACCAATATCTTTCATTTTCACAAGCTTTGATCTTAACATTGCATATACTGACATTCTCTTGAAGGGAAAACAGCTTTTCAGCGTCTGTGGAGCTGCGGTCTCTTCTTTCAGTGAGGAGCACTAACACAGAGCCACTGTTCATAGAAACGCTAAAATAAGCTGTTTGGGCATAGTAGCACTAACTTTACTTCAGGAGCAGAAACCATCTAACACACTAAATAAAAGCCTTTCTGCATTGCAAATAAGAGTTTATTTCATTTGAAACCAATATCATTCATTTTCACAAGCTTTGATCTTAACATTGCATTTACTGACGTTCTCTTGCGGGAAAACAGCTTTTCAGTGTCTGTGGAGCTGCGGTCTCTTCTTTCAGTGAGGAGCACTAACACAGTGCCACTGTTCATAGAAACGCTAAAATAAGCTGTTTGGGTATCAAAGCACTAACTCTACTTTAGGAGCAGAAAACATCTAACACATTAATGAAATGCATTTCTGCACTGCAAATAAGAGATTATTTCATTTGAAACCAATATCTTTCATTTTCACAAGCTTTGATCTTAACATTGCATATACTGACATTCTCTTGCAGGGAAAACAGCTTTTCAGCGTCTGTGGAGCTGCGGTCTCTTCTTTCAGTGAGGAAAACTAACACAGAGCCACTGTTCATAGAAACGCTAAAATAAGCTGTTTGGGCATAGTAGCACTAACTTTACTTCAGGAGCAGAAACCATCTAACACACTAAATAAAAGCCTTTCTGCATTGCAAATAAGAGTTTATTTCATTTGAAACCAATATCTTTCATTTTCACAAGCTTCGATCTTAACATTGCATGAACTGACATTCTCTTACAGGGGAAACAGCTTTTAAGAATCTGTGGAGCTGTGGTCTCTTCTTTCACTAAGGAGCACTAACACAGTGCCACTGGTCATAGAAACGCTAAACTAAGCTATTTGGGCGTCAAAGCACTAACTCTACTAGCGGAGCAGAAAACATCTAACACATTAATGAAATGCATTGCTGCACTGCAAATAAGGCTTTATTTTATTTGACAAAAACATATTTCATATATTGGTAAGCTTTGATCTTAATAGTGCATGAACTGACATTCTCTTACGGGAAAAACAGCTTTGAAGCATCTGTGGAGCTGCGTTCTCTTCTTTCAGTGAGGAGCACTAACACAGTGCCACTGTTCATAGAAACGCTAATATAAGCTATTTGGGCATCAAAAGCACTAACTCTACGTGCGGAGAAGAAACCATCTAACACATGAAACAAACGCGATTCTGTATTGCAAATAAGAGTTTTCTTTTTATTTCAAACCAATATGTTTAATTTTGGCAAGCTTTGATCTTAACTTTGCATATACTGACATTCTCGTGCAGGGAAAACAGCTTTTCAGTGTCTGTGGAGCTGCGGTCTCTTCTTTCAGTGAGGAGCACTAACACAGTGCCACTGTTCATAGAAACGCTAAAATAAGCTGTTTGGGCATCGAAGCACTAACTCTACTTGCGGAGCAGAAAACATCTAACACATTAATGAAATGCATTTCTGCACTGCAAATAAGAGATTATTTCATTTGAAACCAATATCTTTCATTTTCACAAGCTTTGATCTTAACATTGCATATACTGAAATTCTCTTACGGGAAAAACAGCTTTTCAGCGTCTGTGGAGCTGC
This sequence comes from Spinibarbus caldwelli, assembly GCA_039654775.1. Taxonomy (NCBI): domain Eukaryota; kingdom Metazoa; phylum Chordata; class Actinopteri; order Cypriniformes; family Cyprinidae; genus Spinibarbus; species Spinibarbus caldwelli. The sequence goes on from CM077251.1 coordinate 27,213,685, forward strand.
GGTCTCTTCCTTCAGTGAGGAGCACTAACACAGTGCCACTGGTCATAGAAACGCTAAACTAAGCTATTTGGGCATCAAAGCACTAACTCTACTTGCGGAGAAGAAACCATCTAACACATGAAACAAACGCGATTCTGTATTGCAAATAAGAGTTTTCTTTTTATTTCAAACCAATATGTTTAATTTTGGCAAGTTTTGATCTTAACATTGCATAAACTGACATTCCCTTACATGAAAAACAGGTTTTGAGCATCTGTGGAGCTGGGGTCACTTCTTTCACTCAGAAGCACTGACACAGTGCCACTGTTCATAGAAACGCTAAATATAAGCTGTTTGGGCACAGTAGCACTAACTTTACTTGAGGAGCATAAACAATCTAACACATTAAAAAAAACACCTGGCTGCATTTTAAATAAGAGTTTATTTCATTTGAAACCAATATCTTTCATTTTGACAAGCTTCGATCTTAACATTGCATGAACTGACATTCTCTTACAGGGAAAAGAGCTATTCAGCATCTGTGAAGCTGTAGTCTATTCTTTCACTCAGTAGCACGACACAGTGCCTCTGTTCATAGAAATGTGAAAATAAGCTGTTTGGGCATAGTAGCACTAACTTTACTTCAGGAGCAGAAACCATCTAACACACTAAATAAAAGCCTTTCTGCATTGCAAATAAGAGTTTATTTCATTTGAAACCAATATCTTTCATTTTGACAAGCTTCGATCTCAACATTGCATGAACTGACATTCTCTTACAGGAAAAACAGCTTTTAAGCATCTGTGGAGCTGCGGTCTCTTCTTTCAGTGAGGAGCACTAACACAGTGCCACTGGTCATAGAAACGCTAAACTACGCTATTTGGGCGTCAAAGCACTAACTCTACTTGCGGAGCAGAAACCATCTAACACATTAATGAAATGCATTTGTGCACTGCAAATAAGGCTTTATTTTATTTGACAAAAACATATTTCATATATTGGTAAGCTTTGATTTTAATCGTGCATGAATTGACATTCTCTTACGGGAAAAACAGCTTTTAAGCATCTGTGGAGCTGCGTTCTCTTCTTTCAGTGAGGAGCACTAACACAGTGCCACTGTTCATAGAAACGGTAAAATAAGCTGTTTGGGCATCAAAGCACTAACTCTACTTGCGGAGCAGAAAACATCTAACACATTAATGAAATGCATTTCTGCACTGCAAATAAGAGATTATTTCATTTGAAACCAATATCTTTCATTTTCACAAGCTTTGATCTTAACATTGCATATACTGACATTCTCTTGCAGGGAAAACAGCTTTTCAGCGTCTGTGGAGCTGCGGTCTCTTCTTTCAGTGAGGAGCACTAACACAGAGCCACTGTTCATAGAAACGCTAAAATAAGCTGTTTGGGCATAGTAGCACTAACTTTACTTCAGGAGCAGAAACCATCTAACACACTAAATAAAAGCCTTTCTGCATTGCAAATAAGAGTTTATTTAATTTGAAACCAATATCTTTCATTTAAGCAAGCTTTGATCTTAACATTGCATTTACTGACATTCTCTTGCGGGAAAACAGCTTTTCAGTGTCTGTGGAGCTGCGGTCTCTTCTTTCAGTGAGGAGCACTAACACAGTGCCACTGGTCATAGAAACGCTAAACTAAGCTATTTGGGCATCAAAGCACTAACTCTACTAGCGGAGCAGAAAACATCTAACACATGAAACAAACGCGATTCTGTATTGCAAATAAGAGTTTTCTTTTTATTTCAAACCAATATGTTTAATTTTGGCAAGTTTTGATCTTAACATTGCATAAACTGACATTCCCTTACATGAAAAACAGGTTTTGAGCATCTGTGGAGCTGGGGTCACTTCTTTCACTCAGAAGCACTAACACAGTGCCACTGTTCATGGAAACGCTAAATATAAGCTGTTTGGGCACAGTAGCACTAACTTTACTTGAGGAGCATAAACAATCTAACACATTAAAAAAAAAACACGTGGCTGCATTTTAAATAAGAGTTTATTTCATTTGAAACCAATATCTTTCATTTTGACAAGCTTCGATCTTAACATTGCATGAACTGACATTCTCTTACAGGGAGAAGAGCTATTCAGCATCTGTGAAGCTGTAGTCTATTCTTTCACTCAGTAGCACGACACAGTGCCACTGTTCATAGAAATGTTAAAATAAGCTGTTTGGGCATAGTAGCACTAACATTACTTCAGGAGCAGAAATCATCTAACACACTAAATAAAAGCCTTTCTACTTTGCAAATAAGTGTTTATTTCATTTGAAACCAATATCTTTCATTTTCACAAGCTTTGATCTTAACATTGCATATACTGACATTCTCTTGCAGGGAAAACAGCTTTTCAGCGTCTGTGGAGCTGCGGTCTCTTCTTTCAGTGAGGAGCACTAACACAGAGCCACTGTTCATAGAAACTCTAAAATAAGCTGTTTGGGCATAGTAGCACTAACTTTACTTCAGGAGCAGAAACCATCTAACACACTAAATAAAAGCCTTTCTGCATTGCAAATAAGAGTTTATTTAATTTGAAACCAATATCTTTCATTTAAGCAAGCTTTGATCTTAACATTGCATATACTGACATTCTCTTGCAGGGAAAACAGCTTTTCAGTGTCTGTGGAGCTGCGGTCTCTTCTTTCAGTGAGGAGCACTAACACAGTGCCACTGTTCATAGAAACGCTAAAATAAGCTGTTTGGGCATCAAAGCACTAACTCTACTTTAGGAGCAGAAAACATCTAACACATTAATGAAATGCATTTCTGCACTGCAAATAAGAGTTTATTTCATTTGAAACCAATATCTTTCATTTTGACAAGCTTCGATCTTAACATTGCATGAACTGACATTCTCCTGCAGGGAAAACAGCTTTTCAGCGTCTGTGGAGTTGCGGTCTCTTCTTTCAGTGAGGAGCACTAACACAGAGCCACTGTTCATAGAAACGCTAAAATAAGCTGTTTGGGCATAGTAGCACTGACTTTACTTCAGGAGCAGAAACCATCTAACACACTAAATAAAAGCCTTTCTGCATTGCAAATAAGAGTTTATTTCATTTGAAACCAATATCTTTCATTTAAGCAAGCTTTGATCTTAACATTGCATATACTGACATTCTCTTGCAGGAAAAAACAGCTTTTCAGTGTCTGTGGAGCTGCGGTCTCTTCTTTCAGTGAGGAGTACTAACACAGTGCCACTGGTCAAAGAAACGCTAAACTAAGCTATTTGGGCGTCAAAGCACTAACTCTACTTGCGGAGAAGAAAACATCTAACACATTAATGAAATAAATTTCTGCACTGCAAATAAGAGATTATTTCATTTGAAACCAATATCTTTCATTTTCACAGGCTTTGATCTTAACATTGCATATACTGACATTCTCCTGCAGGGAAAACAGCTATTCAGCGTCTGTGGAGCTGCGGTCTCTTCTGTCAGTGAGGAGCACTAACACAGAGCCACTGTTCATAGAAACGCTAAAATAAGCTGTTTGGGCATAGTAGCACTAACTTTACTTCAGGAGCAGAAACCATCTAACACACTAAATAAAAGCCTTTCTGCATTGCAAATAAGAGATTATTTCATTTGAAACCAATATCTTTCATTTTCACAAGCTTCGATCTTAACATTGCATGAACTGACATTCTCTTACAGGGGAAACAGCTTTTAAGAATCTGTGGAGCTGTGGTCTCTTCTTTCACTAAGGAGCACTAACACAGTGCCACTGGTCATAGAAACGCTAAACTAAGCTATTTGGGCGTCAAAGCACTAACTCTACTAGCGGAGCAGAAAACATCTAACACATTAATGAAATGCATTGCTGCACTGCAAATAAGGCTTTATTTTATTTGACAAAAACATATTTCATATATTGGTAAGCTTTGATCTTAATAGTGCATGAACTGACATTCTCTTACGGGAAAAACAGCTTTGAAGCATCTGTGGAGCTGCGTTCTCTTCTTTCAGTGAGGAGCACTAACACAGTGCCACTGTTCATAGAAACGCTAATATAAGCTATTTGGGCATCAAAAGCACTAACTCTACGTGCGGAGAAGAAACCATCTAACACATGAAACAAACGCGATTCTGTATTGCAAATAAGAGTTTTCTTTTTATTTCAAACCAATATGTTTAATTTTGGCAAGCTTTGATCTTAACATTGCATATACTGACATTCTCGTCCAGGGAAAACAGCTTTTCAGTGTCTGTGGAGCTGCGGTCTCTTCTTTCAGTGAGGAGCACTAACACAGTGCCACTGTTCATAGAAACGCTAAAATAAGCTGTTTGGGCATCAAAGCACTAACTCTACTTTAGGAGCAGAAAACATCTAACACATTATTGAAATACATTTCTGCACTGCAAATAAGAGTTTATTTCATTTGAAACCAATATCTTTCATTTTGACAAGCTTCGATCTTAACATTGCATAAACTGACATTCTCCTGCAGGGAAAACAGCTTTTCAGCGTCTGTGGAGCTGCGGTCTCTTCTTTCAGTGAGGAGCACTAACACAGAGCCACTGTTCATAGAAACGCTAAAATAAGCTGTTTGGGCATAGTAGCACTAACTTTACTTCAGAAGCAGAAACCATCTAACACACTAAATAAAAGCCTTTCTGCATTGCAAATAAGAGTTTATTTCATTTGAAACCAATATTATTCATTTTCACAAGCTTTGATCTTAACATTGCATTTACTGACGTTCTCTTGCGGGAAAACAGCTTTTCAGTGTCTGTGGAGCTGCGGTCTCTTCTTTCAGTGAGGAGCACTAACACAGTGCCACTGTTCATAGAAACGCTAAAATAAGCTGTTTGGGCATCAAAGCACTAACTCTACTTTAGGAGCAGAAAACATCTAACACATTAATGAAATGCATTTCTGCACTGCAAATAAGAGATTATTTCATTTGAAACCAATATCTTTCATTTTCACAAGCTTTGATCTTAACATTGCATATACTGACATTCTCTTGCAGGGAAAACAGCTTTTCAGCGTCTGTGGAGCTGCGGTCTCTTCTTTCAGTGAGGAAAACTAACACAGAGCCACTGTTCATAGAAACGCTAAAATAAGCTGTTTGGGCATAGTAGCACTAACTTTACTTCAGGAGCAGAAACCATCTAACACACTAAATAAAAGCCTTTCTGCATTGCAAATAAGAGTTTATTTCATTTGAAACCAATATCTTTCATTTTCACAAGCTTCGATCTTAACATTGCATGAACTGACATTCTCTTACAGGGGAAACAGCTTTTAAGAATCTGTGGAGCTGTGTTCTCTTCTTTCACTAAGGAGCACTAACACAGTGCCACTGGTCATAGAAACGCTAAACTAAGCTATTTGGGCGTCAAAGCACTAACTCTACTAGCGGAGCAGAAAACATCTAACACATTAATGAAATGCATTGCTGCACTGCAAATAAGGCTTTATTTTATTTGACAAAAACATATTTCATATATTGGTAAGCTTTGATCTTAATAGTGCATGAACTGACATTCTCTTACGGGAAAAACAGCTTTGAAGCATCTGTGGAGCTGCGTTCTCTTCTTTCAGTGAGGAGCACTAACACAGTGCCACTGTTCATAGAAACGCTAATATAAGCTATTTGGGCATCAAAAGCACTAACTCTACGTGCGGAGAAGAAACCATCTAACACATGAAACAAACGCGATTCTGTATTGCAAATAAGAGTTTTCTTTTTATTTCAAACCAATATGTTTAATTTTGGCAAGCTTTGATCTTAACTTTGCATATACTGACATTCTCGTGCAGGGAAAACAGCTTTTCAGTGTCTGTGGAGCTGCGGTCTCTTCTTTCAGTGAGGAGCACTAACACAGTGCCACTGTTCATAGAAACGCTAAAATAAGCTGTTTGGGCATCGAAGCACTAACTCTACTTTAGGAGCAGAAAACATCTAACACATTAATGAAATACATTTCTGCACTGCAAATAAGAGTTTATTTCATTTGAAACCAATATCTTTCATTTTGACAAGCTTCGATCTTAACATTGCATAAACTGACATTCTCCTGCAGGGAAAACAGCTTTTCAGCGTCTGTGGAGCTGCGGTCTCTTCTTTCAGTGAGGAGCACTAACACAGAGCCACTGTTCATAGAAACGCTAAAATAAGCTGTTTGGGCATAGTAGCACTAACTTTACTTCAGGAGCAGAAACCATCTAACACACTAAATAAAAGCCTTTCTGCATTGCAAATAAGAGTTTATTTAATTTGAAACCAATATCTTTCATTTAAGCAAGCTTTGATCTTAACATTGCATTTACTGACATTCTCTTGCGGGAAAACAGCTTTTCAGTGTCTGTGGAGCTGCGGTCTCTTCTTTCAGTGAGGAGCACTAACACAGTGCCACTGGTCATAGAAACGCTAAACTAAGCTATTTGGGCATCAAAGCACTAACTCTACTAGCGGAGCAGAAAACATCTAACACATGAAACAAACGCGATTCTGTATTGCAAATAAGAGTTTTCTTTTTATTTCAAACCAATATGTTTAATTTTGGCAAGTTTTGATCTTAACATTGCATAAACTGACATTCCCTTACATGAAAAACAGGTTTTGAGCATCTGTGGAGCTGGGGTCACTTCTTTCACTCAGAAGCACTAACACAGTGCCACTGTTCATGGAAACGCTAAATATAAGCTGTTTGGGCACAGTAGCACTAACTTTACTTGAGGAGCATAAACAATCTAACACATTAAAAAAAAAACACGTGGCTGCATTTTAAATAAGAGTTTATTTCATTTGAAACCAATATCTTTCATTTTGACAAGCTTCGATCTTAACATTGCATGAACTGACATTCTCTTACAGGGAGAAGAGCTATTCAGCATCTGTGAAGCTGTAGTCTATTCTTTCACTCAGTAGCACGACACAGTGCCACTGTTCATAGAAATGTTAAAATAAGCTGTTTGGGCATAGTAGCACTAACATTACTTCAGGAGCAGAAACCATCTAACACACTAAATAAAAGCCTTTCTACTTTGCAAATAAGTGTTTATTTCATTTGAAACCAATATCTTTCATTTTCACAAGCTTTGATCTTAACATTGCATATACTGACATTCTCTTGAAGGGAAAACAGCTTTTCAGCATCTGTGGAGCTGCGGTCTCTTCTTTCAGTGAGGAGCACTAACACAGAGCCACTGTTCATAGAAACGCTAAAATAAGCTGTTTGGGCATAGTAGCACTAACTTTACTTCAGGAGCAGAAACCATCTAACACACTAAATAAAAGCCTTTCTGCATTGCAAATAAGAGTTTATTTAATTTGAAACCAATATCTTTCATTTAAGCAAGCTTTGATCTTAACATTGCATATACTGACATTCTCTTGCAGGGAAAACAGCTTTTCAGTGTCTGTGGAGCTGCGGTCTCTTCTTTCAGTGAGGAGCACTAACACAGTGCCACTGTTCATAGAAACGCTAAAATAAGCTGTTTGGGCATCAAAGCACTAACTCTACTTTAGGAGCAGAAAACATCTAACACATTAATGAAATGCATTTCTGCACTGCAAATAAGAGTTTATTTCATTTGAAACCAATATCTTTCATTTTGACAAGCTTCGATCTTAACATTGCATGAACTGACATTCTCCTGCAGGGAAAACAGCTTTTCAGCGTCTGTGGAGCTGCGGTCTCTTCTTTCAGTGAGGAGCACTAACACAGAGCCACTGTTCATAGAAACGCTAAAATAAGCTGTTTGGGCATAGTAGCACTAACTTTACTTCAGGAGCAGAAACCATCTAACACACTAAATAAAAGCCTTTCTGCATTGCAAATAAGAGTTTATTTCATTTGAAACCAATATCTTTCATTTAAGCAAGCTTTGATCTTAACATTGCATATACTGACATTCTCTTGCAGGAAAAAACAGCTTTTCAGTGTCTGTGGAGCTGCGGTCTCTTCTTTCAGTGAGGAGTACTAACACAGTGCCACTGGTCAAAGAAACGCTAAACTAAGCTATTTGGGCGTCAAAGCACTAACTCTACTTGCGGAGAAGAAAACATCTAACACATTAATGAAATAAATTTCTGCACTGCAAATAAGAGATTATTTCATTTGAAACCAATATCTTTCATTTTCACAGGCTTTGATCTTAACATTGCATATACTGACATTCTCCTGCAGGGAAAACAGCTATTCAGCGTCTGTGGAGCTGCGGTCTCTTCTGTCAGTGAGGAGCACTAACACAGAGCCACTGTTCATAGAAACGCTAAAATAAGCTGTTTGGGCATAGTAGCACTAACTTTACTTCAGAAGCAGAAACCATCTAACACACTAAATAAAAGCCTTTCTGCATTGCAAATAAGAGTTTATTTCATTTGAAACCAATATTATTCATTTTCACAAGCTTTGATCTTAACATTGCATTTACTGACGTTCTCTTGCGGGAAAACAGCTTTTCAGTGTCTGTGGAGCTGCGGTCTCTTCTTTCAGTGAGGAGCACTAACACAGTGCCACTGTTCATAGAAACGCTAAAATAAGCTGTTTGGGCATCAAAGCACTAACTCTACTTTAGGAGCAGAAAACATCTAACACATTAATGAAATGCATTTCTGCACTGCAAATAAGAGATTATTTCATTTGAAACCAATATCTTTCATTTTCACAAGCTTTGATCTTAACATTGCATATACTGACATTCTCTTGCAGGGAAAACAGCTTTTCAGCGTCTGTGGAGCTGCGGTCTCTTCTTTCAGTGAGGAAAACTAACACAGAGCCACTGTTCATAGAAACGCTAAAATAAGCTGTTTGGGCATAGTAGCACTAACTTTACTTCAGGAGCAGAAACCATCTAACACACTAAATAAAAGCCTTTCTGCATTGCAAATAAGAGTTTATTTCATTTGAAACCAATATCTTTCATTTTCACAAGCTTCGATCTTAACATTGCATGAACTGACATTCTCTTACAGGGGAAACAGCTTTTAAGAATCTGTGGAGCTGTGGTCTCTTCTTTCACTAAGGAGCACTAACACAGTGCCACTGGTCATAGAAACGCTAAACTAAGCTATTTGGGCGTCAAAGCACTAACTCTACTAGCGGAGCAGAAAACATCTAACACATTAATGAAATGCATTGCTGCACTGCAAATAAGGCTTTATTTTATTTGACAAAAACATATTTCATATATTGGTAAGCTTTGATCTTAATAGTGCATGAACTGACATTCTCTTACGGGAAAAACAGCTTTGAAGCATCTGTGGAGCTGCGTTCTCTTCTTTCAGTGAGGAGCACTAACACAGTGCCACTGTTCATAGAAACGCTAATATAAGCTATTTGGGCATCAAAAGCACTAACTCTACGTGCGGAGAAGAAACCATCTAACACATGAAACAAACGCGATTCTGTATTGCAAATAAGAGTTTTCTTTTTATTTCAAACCAATATGTTTAATTTTGGCAAGCTTTGATCTTAACTTTGCATATACTGACATTCTCGTGCAGGGAAAACAGCTTTTCAGTGTCTGTGGAGCTGCGGTCTCTTCTTTCAGTGAGGAGCACTAACACAGTGCCACTGTTCATAGAAACGCTAAAATAAGCTGTTTGGGCATCGAAGCACTAACTCTACTTTAGGAGCAGAAAACATCTAACACATTAATGAAATACATTTCTGCACTGCAAATAAGAGTTTATTTCATTTGAAACCAATATCTTTCATTTTGACAAGCTTCGATCTTAACATTGCATAAACTGACATTCTCCTGCAGGGAAAACAGCTTTTCAGCGTCTGTGGAGCTGCGGTCTCTTCTTTCAGTGAGGAGCACTAACACAGAGCCACTGTTCATAGAAACGCTAAAATAAGCTGTTTGGGCATAGTAGCACTAACTTTACTTCAGGAGCAGAAACCATCTAACACACTAAATAAAAGCCTTTCTGCATTGCAAATAAGAGTTTATTTAATTTGAAACCAATATCTTTCATTTAAGCAAGCTTTGATCTTAACATTGCATTTACTGACATTCTCTTGCGGGAAAACAGCTTTTCAGTGTCTGTGGAGCTGCGGTCTCTTCTTTCAGTGAGGAGCACTAACACAGTGCCACTGGTCATAGAAACGCTAAACTAAGCTATTTGGGCATCAAAGCACTAACTCTACTAGCGGAGCAGAAAACATCTAACACATGAAACAAACGCGATTCTGTATTGCAAATAAGAGTTTTCTTTTTATTTCAAACCAATATGTTTAATTTTGGCAAGTTTTGATCTTAACATTGCATAAACTGACATTCCCTTACATGAAAAACAGGTTTTGAGCATCTGTGGAGCTGGGGTCACTTCTTTCACTCAGAAGCACTAACACAGTGCCACTGTTCATGGAAACGCTAAATATAAGCTGTTTGGGCACAGTAGCACTAACTTTACTTGAGGAGCATAAACAATCTAACACATTAAAAAAAAAACACGTGGCTGCATTTTAAATAAGAGTTTATTTCATTTGAAACCAATATCTTTCATTTTGACAAGCTTCGATCTTAACATTGCATGAACTGACATTCTCTTACAGGGAGAAGAGCTATTCAGCATCTGTGAAGCTGTAGTCTATTCTTTCACTCAGTAGCACGACACAGTTCCCCGTACTAGAAAATACAGAAAACGTCCAAACCAAAGTAATAGTAACAATTTAATTGATGTTCAACAAATAAAAAATGTTTACAATACAGAGAAACAATTGATAAAACTTGGCTTACTGAATATCCGGTCCCTTTCTACAAAAGCACTATTTGTAAATGATATGATCACTGACCATAAGCTAGATATGCTTTGTTTGACAGAAACATGGCTAAAACCAGATGAATACATTACTTTAAATGACTCTACCCCCCAAGATTACTGCTATAAAAATGAGCCACGTCCAAAAGGTAAAGGGGGAGGTGTTGCTACAATTTATAGCAATATTCTCAGTATTTCTCAGAGGGCAGGCTTTAAGTATAACTCGTTTGAAGTTATGGTGCTGCGTATAACATTATCTAGAGAAACACGTGTTAGTGATAAATCCCCTGTGATGTTTGTATTGGCTACTGTGTACAGGCCACCAGGGCACCACACAGACTTTATTAAAGAATTTTCAGATTTTCTATCTGAGTTAGTACTGGCTGCAGATAAAGTCTTAATTGTTGGTGATTTTAATATCCATGTCGATAATGAAAAAGATGCATTAGGATCAGCATTCATAGACATTCTGAACTCTATTGGGGTTAGACAACATGTTTCAGGACCTACTCATTGTCGAAATCATACTCTAGATTTAATACTGTCACATGGAATTGATGTTAGTGGTGTTGAAATTCTGCAGCAAAGCGATGATATCTCAGATCATTATCTAGTCTTGTGTAAACTCCATATAGCTAAAACTGTAAATTCTACTCCTTGTTACAAGTATGGTAGAATCATCACTTCTACCACAAAAGACTGCTTTGTAAGTAATCTTCCTGATTTATCTCAATTCCTCAGCATATCCAACAGCGCAGAAAAACTTGATGATGTAACAGAAACTATGGACTCTCTCTTTTCTAGCACTTTAGATACAGTTGCTCCTTTACGCTTAAGGAAGATCAAAGAAAACAGTTTGACTCCGTGGTATAATGAGCACACTCGCACCCTAAAGAGAGCAGCCCGGAAAATGGAGCGCAGCTGGAGGAAAACAAAACTAGAGGTATTTCGTATAGCTTGGCGGGAAAGTACCCTATCCTACAGAAAAGCATTAAAAACGGCTAGATCTGATTACTTTTCATCTCTTCTAGAAGAAAACAAACATAACCCCCGGTATTTATTCAATACAGTCACTAATTTAATGAAAAATAAAGCATCAACAGGTGTTGGCATTTCCCAAGAGCACAGCTGTAATGACTTTATGAACTACTTTACTTCCAAGATCGATACTATCAGAGATAAAATTGTAACCATGCAGCCGTCAGCTACAGTATCGCATCAGATAGTGCACTATAGATCCCCTGAGGAACAATTCCACTCATTCTCTATTATAGGAGAGGAAGAATTGTATAAACTTGTTAAATCATCTAAACCAACAACATGTATGTTAGACCCTATTCCATCTAAACTACTAAAAGAGCTGCTTCCAGAAGTCATAGATCCTCTTTTGGCTATTATTAATTCATCATTGTCATTAGGATATGTCCCCAAAACCTTCAAATTGGCTGTTATTAAGCCTCTCATTAAAAAACCACAACTTGACCCCAAAGATCTAGTTAATTACAGACCGATCTCAAATCTCCCTTTTCTGTCAAAGATACTAGAAAAGGTAGTATCCTCACAATTATATTCCTTCTTAGAGAAAAATGGTATCTGTGAGGAATTCCAGTCAGGATTTAGACCATATCATAGTACTGAGACTGCTCTCATTAGAGTTACAAATGACCTGCTTCTATCATCTGATCGTGGTTGTATCTCTTTATTAGTTCTACTGGATCTTAGCGCTGCATTCGACACTATCGACCACAACATTCTTTTGAATAGACTAGAAAACTTTGTTGGCATTAGTGGAAGTGCCTTAGCATGGTTCAAATCGTACTTATCTGACCGCCATCAGTTCGTAGCAGTAAATGAAGAGGTATCATATCGATCACAAGTGCAGTATGGAGTACCTCAAGGCTCAGTACTAGGGCCGTTACTTTTCACGCTTTACATGTTACCCTTGGGAGATATTATCAGGAGACATGGTGTTAGCTTTCACTGTTATGCTGATGATACTCAGCTCTATATTTCTTCACGGCCCAGTGAAACACACCAAATTGAGAAACTAACGGAATGTATAGTCGATATAAAAAACTGGATGACTAGTAACTTCTTACTGCTAAATTCTGAAAAAACAGAGGTGTTAATTATCGGACCTAAAAACCCCACATGTAATAACCTAGAACACTATCTAACACTTGACGGCTGCTCTGTCAATTCTTCTTCATCAGTTAGGAACCTAGGTGTGCTGTTTGATAGCAATCTTTCATTTGAAAGCCATGTTTCTAGTATCTGTAAAACTGCGTTTTTCCATCTCAAAAACATATCTAAATTGCGACCTATGCTCTCAATGTCAAATGCAGAAATGCTAATTCATGCGTTTATGACCTCAAGGTTAGACTATTGTAATGCTTTACTGGGTGGTTGTTCTGCACGCTTGATCAATAAACTACAGTTGGTCCAAAATGCAGCAGCTAGAGTCCTTACTAGAACCAGGAAGTATGACCATATTAGCCCGGTTCTGTCAACACTGCACTGGCTCCCTATCAAACATCGGATAGATTTTAAAATCTTGTTAATTACTTATAAAGCCCTGAATGGCTTAGCTCCTCAGTACTTGAGCGAGCTCTTATCACATTATAGTCCTCCACGTCTGCTGCGTTCTCAAAACTCTGGCCATTTGATAATACCTAGAATATCAAAATCGACTGCGGGCGGCAGATCCTTTTCCTATTTAGCGCCTAAACTCTGGAACAATCTACCTAACACTGTTCGGGAGGCAGACACACTCTGTCAGTTTAAATCTAGATTAAAGACACATTTCTTTAACCTGGCTTACACATAACACACTAATACACTTCTATTATTCAAATCCCTTAAAGGATTGTTAGGCTGCATTAATTAGATCAACCGGAACCGGGAACACTCCTCATAACACACGATGTACTCGTTACATCGTAAGAAGAATGGCATCTACGGTAATATTTGTCTGTTTCTTTATTATTCTGTTTCTCAGTCCGTGTCCGGATCAGATGGTGGATCGGCGCCGGGAGATGATGTCTGCGACCCTGATCGTCGCCGGAGGCCGGACACCTGGATGAGCCCCGGGGACATATCCCCAGTGAAGACCTCGACTTAAATACAATAGAACTTAAAATTAAACAAAATAACTATAAATATAATAAAATACCTAACTACATAATACTATTATTGTTAGAAATTGCAACAATATAAAAATAGAAATATAATACATTTATACATTTAACATTTAATTAAAACAATAAGTAAAAAAATAAATAATAATATCCTGGCCAGAGGAGAACTGGCCCCCCGACTGAGCCTGGTTTCTCCCAAGGTTTTTTTCTCCATTCTGTCACAGAGGGAGTTTTGGTTCCTTGCCGCTGTCGCCTCTGGCTTGCTCAGTTGGGGACACTTAATTTTTTACGATTAACGTCAATTTTATTTCATAGATACTATTTAAACTAAACTGAGCTAGACAATGACATCTCTGAATTCAATAATGAAATGCCTTTAACTGAAAATTGAGTGTTTAATCTTATTATTATACATTACTGACACTCTATCCTCCAATTTGATACTGTTAAGTGCTTTGACACAATCTGTATTGTTAAAAGCGCTATATAAATAAAGGTGACTTGACTTGACTTGACTTGACAGTGCCACTGTTCATAGAAATGTTAAAATAAGCTGTTTGGGCATAGTAGCACTAACATTACTTCAGGAGCAGAAACCATCTAACACACTAAATAAAAGCCTTTCTACTTTGCAAATAAGTGTTTATTTCATTTGAAACCAATATCTTTCATTTTCACAAGCTTTGATCTTAACATTGCATATACTGACATTCTCTTGAAGGGAAAACAGCTTTTCAGCATCTGTGGAGCTGCGGTCTCTTCTTTCAGTGAGGAGCACTAACACAGAGCCACTGTTCATAGAAACGCTAAAATAAGCTGTTTGGGCATAGTAGCACTAACTTTACTTCAGGAGCAGAAACCATCTAACACACTAAATAAAAGCCTTTCTGCATTGCAAATAAGAGTTTATTTAATTTGAAACCAATATCTTTCATTTAAGCAAGCTTTGATCTTAACATTGCATATACTGACATTCTCTTGCAGGGAAAACAGCTTTTCAGTGTCTGTGGAGCTGCGGTCTCTTCTTTCAGTGAGGAGCACTAACACAGTGCCACTGTTCATAGAAACGCTAAAATAAGCTGTTTGGGCATCAAAGCACTAACTCTACTTTAGGAGCAGAAAACATCTAACACATTAATGAAATGCATTTCTGCACTGCAAATAAGAGTTTATTTCATTTGAAACCAATATCTTTCATTTTGACAAGCTTCGATCTTAACATTGCATGAACTGACATTCTCCTGCAGGGAAAACAGCTTTTCAGCGTCTGTGGAGCTGCGGTCTCTTCTTTCAGTGAGGAGCACTAACACAGAGCCACTGTTCATAGAAACGCTAAAATAAGCTGTTTGGGCATAGTAGCACTAACTTTACTTCAGGAGCAGAAACCATCTAACACACTAAATAAAAGCCTTTCTGCATTGCAAATAAGAGTTTATTTCATTTGAAACCAATATCTTTCATTTAAGCAAGCTTTGATCTTAACATTGCATATACTGACATTCTCTTGCAGGAAAAAACAGCTTTTCAGTGTCTGTGGAGCTGCGGTCTCTTCTTTCAGTGAGGAGTACTAACACAGTGCCACTGGTCAAAGAAACGCTAAACTAAGCTATTTGGGCGTCAAAGCACTAACTCTACTTGCGGAGAAGAAAACATCTAACACATTAATGAAATAAATTTCTGCACTGCAAATAAGAGATTATTTCATTTGAAACCAATATCTTTCATTTTCACAGGCTTTGATCTTAACATTGCATATACTGACATTCTCCTGCAGGGAAAACAGCTATTCAGCGTCTGTGGAGCTGCGGTCTCTTCTGTCAGTGAGGAGCACTAACACAGAGCCACTGTTCATAGAAACGCTAAAATAAGCTGTTTGGGCATAGTAGCACTAACTTTACTTCAGGAGCAGAAACCATCTAACACACTAAATAAAAGCCTTTCTGCATTGCAAATAAGAGATTATTTCATTTGAAACCAATATCTTTCATTTTCACAAGCTTCGATCTTAACATTGCATGAACTGACATTCTCTTACAGGGGAAACAGCTTTTAAGAATCTGTGGAGCTGTGGTCTCTTCTTTCACTAAGGAGCACTAACACAGTGCCACTGGTCATAGAAACGCTAAACTAAGCTATTTGGGCGTCAAAGCACTAACTCTACTAGCGGAGCAGAAAACATCTAACACATTAATGAAATGCATTGCTGCACTGCAAATAAGGCTTTATTTTATTTGACAAAAACATATTTCATATATTGGTAAGCTTTGATCTTAATAGTGCATGAACTGACATTCTCTTACGGGAAAAACAGCTTTGAAGCATCTGTGGAGCTGCGTTCTCTTCTTTCAGTGAGGAGCACTAACACAGTGCCACTGTTCATAGAAACGCTAATATAAGCTATTTGGGCATCAAAAGCACTAACTCTACGTGCGGAGAAGAAACCATCTAACACATGAAACAAACGCGATTCTGTATTGCAAATAAGAGTTTTCTTTTTATTTCAAACCAATATGTTTAATTTTGGCAAGCTTTGATCTTAACATTGCATATACTGACATTCTCGTCCAGGGAAAACAGCTTTTCAGTGTCTGTGGAGCTGCGGTCTCTTCTTTCAGTGAGGAGCACTAACACAGTGCCACTGTTCATAGAAACGCTAAAATAAGCTGTTTGGGCATCAAAGCACTAACTCTACTTTAGGAGCAGAAAACATCTAACACATTAATGAAATACATTTCTGCACTGCAAATAAGAGTTTATTTCATTTGAAACCAATATCTTTCATTTTGACAAGCTTCGATCTTAACATTGCATAAACTGACATTCTCCTGCAGGGAAAACAGCTTTTCAGCGTCTGTGGAGCTGCGGTCTCTTCTTTCAGTGAGGAGCACTAACACAGAGCCACTGTTCATAGAAACGCTAAAATAAGCTGTTTGGGCATAGTAGCACTAACTTTACTTCAGAAGCAGAAACCATCTAACACACTAAATAAAAGCCTTTCTGCATTGCAAATAAGAGTTTATTTCATTTGAAACCAATATTATTCATTTTCACAAGCTTTGATCTTAACATTGCATTTACTGACGTTCTCTTGCGGGAAAACAGCTTTTCAGTGTCTGTGGAGCTGCGGTCTCTTCTTTCAGTGAGGAGCACTAACACAGTGCCACTGGTCAAAGAAACGCTAAACTAAGCTATTTGGGCGTCAAAGCACTAACTCTACTTGCGGAGCAGAAAACATCTAACACATTAATGAAATAAATTTCTGCACTGCAAATAAGAGATTATTTCATTTGAAACCAATATCTTTC